>JAHRHZ010000274.1:8256482-8283928 GCA_024137785.1 Ginglymostoma cirratum
AAACGTTAACTCTGTTTTCTCCTCCACAGATGCTGCCAGACCTGCTGGGCTTTTCCAGCAGCTTTGTTTTTGTTCCTGATTTACAGCATCCACAGTTCTTTTGGTTTTTATAATCTGTAGGCATTAGTTTTCACATGTTTACTGCTACCAAGCTGTAACTTATCAATTTTTTACAATTCCTCCACCATAGCTAAAATTTTCAGGGTTTTTTTTGTCCATCATCCAGTACTGAATGCCCACCTCCATAAGACTGTCTGACTCTACCCCTTTCAGCTCATCTGTTTACTAGGCTCGGCTGTTCCAACACACTCTTGGTCTCTTTGTTACATTCAACACTCTGTACATATGAAGTGGCCCAAAGCTCTGCTGCCAGGGTCTTAACTATGTGGTTGACTTTTAACTGTCCCCTGTCAATTAAGGCTGGATAATAAATACTGGCCTAGCTAGAGACATTCACATCCCACGAGTAAATAAAAAAACCCTCACCAAGTCTCAATCACCTATCACCCCTGGCCCCATACTCACTGGTTCCGGTCAAGCAATATCTTGTTTTTTAAATTCTCATCCTGGTTTTCAAATCTCTTTAATGGTCACTTCACTGTCTTCGTCTGCAATCTCCTCTTCCCTCACAACTATCTGCTAAATCTAAATTCTTCTAATTCTGGCTTTTCATACCTCTCTAATTTAAACTGCTATTGCCATCCAAGCTTTCAGTTGCCCAGGCCCCACGCTCTGGAATTTCTTCCCTGCGCCTCTCTACGTCACTTTTCTCCTTAGCTCATTCATTAAAACCTACGTCCTTGACTGACAACTGCAGTACTGGTCACCATACTATAGAAAGGAAATGCTTTTAACTAGAGAGGGTGCAGAGGAGATTCACCAAGACTTTGCAATTCAGCGATGAACAGAGATTAAAAAAGCTGGGCAAATACAACAAGGAACGGTAATGCTGGAAATCTAAAACATAAGCAGAAGCAGCTGGAGAAACTCAGCAGGTCTGGCAACATCTGTGGAGAGAAAACAGAGTTAACATTTTGGATCCAGTCTTCTTCAGAACCCCATGCCTGCTGAGTTTCTCGAACTATTTCTGTTTTTGTGTCTAAACAGGCTGACGGGGATCCAGATTGAGGCGTACAAAGCTGTCAGGGGCATAGATAAGGTACACAGGGAGAAACATTCCCATGATAGAAGGGTCAATAACCAAGCAGCACAGGTAAGGAGCAAGATGTTTAGAAAGAATTGAAGGAATTTTTTTTTCACCCAGAAGGTGGTATCTGGAAATCACTGCTGAAAAAGGTGGTAGAGGTGGGAACTTTCAAAACATTTATGAAATATTTAGATGAGCCACTTGAAATGCCACAGCCCATAAAGCAATGGGCAAAGTGCAGGAAAATGGGATTCGTATAGTTAGATATGGAAATGACTGTCATGGATACAATGAGCTGAGTGGATCTTTTTTCCATGCTGTAAACACTCAATGCTCGCTACAGTGTCTTGTTTTATGATATGGGGACCTTATGTTATGTTAAAGATGATGTATAAATGAGTTGTTGTTGTCCAGCTCATCCAGCAACTGGCACAAAGCCACTTCAAGCAAGGTAGGGGTGTGGGAGAGCAAGCAGAATCCCAAATTCAATGAGGACTTGGCATTCAAATTATTTTTACTCCTGCTCTTCAGACATATTATGACACACTGCCAGGGCAGGTGGGACATGAATCTTTTAGGCTAGAGACGGGAACACTACCACTGTGCCACACACAATTTAGGATACCTCTGGAATCTGACAGGAAGGTCAGTGGAGGATTAAACACTGCTGAATTTTATCCGAATGGAATTTCGTTGGTGCATGGCTGAGAACAACATTCGTTTACAAAAAGGGCAACGTTATTCCTAGTTAAAAGTTTCACGCGGGGTGAAGGAAAAGGGTCGCGGGGAAGGAAAAGTGGAGTTGGAATTCAGCAAAAGTTTGCCAAAAAAGTGACCTGAGCCTTAATTTGTCAAAATAAAGGTTAAGTTTGGAACTGGCCTGTTGTCAGGGCAGTTAACAACAAATGTGCATTTCCCGATAGAGAGAAAACAACAAAGGGAAAAGAATATGGGCAATGAATGGGGCTAAAACTGACGACCCTTGTCAGTCTCCCAAACAAAAATAGCCAAAGCGATATCTCCAAAGGAATCTGGTTTGGTGATAGAATGCCAAAATTTGGAATGACTCTTTGAGAAGAAATTCCAGCCTCACACGCCGCCCCCCAAAAAAACTTTCTCCTATGATCATTAATCGCCACTTTGATGATAATAAATGCAATCTCAAGACAAATTTCATTGTTTTTTTTTCTGTACCTCATCGATGTTGCATTCCCTCTCGCAAGTGCTTTGGGCATCGACCCACAGGTTGGGGTTCAGTTGGTTTGGACAGGCGCCGGGGTAAGAAAGCTTTCCTCGGGTTAGACTGGCGCCTGCAGTCAGTCTCAGCAACCCGAGCACCATCACCAGTGTCCTGCACTGTAACCGGCCTGCCTTGGCTTTTCTTTCAGACAGCAGTCCCAATCCTCTCTGGCAGCACTTTAAGAAGTAGGCACATCTGTGCAAAAACGCCAGCATTTTGTTTTTGTTGCCCCCTCTTCGGCTTTGTTCTAAGAAAAGAGAGAAAAAAACCGTCCAACTCCCCCCTCCCCAACAAGATCGAAATTCAATCAGAAAAATAAATAATTTTCGAAGGGAATTGAAAGTCAACGATAAGGCAGTGAAAAAAACGGGCCATTCATTAGGCCGTGGGACATAAAGGACATTCTGTAACCTGATCAGACTTCAATTCACATGGTGAAAGTGGGAGGCGGCTATTTCAACATCAAATACTTTCTTTCCTGACCCAGACCACGGCCCCGTCTGGTCAAGGCAACTGGGCAAACATGATTGGGGGACCCAGCGCTTAAGACCCAGATTTTAGCCAAACAAACAATGGCTGCACAGAACAGTAGGGGAGAGGTCAGTGCACATAGCAACCAGTCTGGAGTTTAAATGCATAGGTGTGGCCAATTTAAACCTCTGGAGCAAAACTTAAAAAGAATTCTCCCTGGTAGGAATGAAGAGGGAAATCTAACAGAGGCCTTTGGCGAAATGTTTTTTTTCTTCTTCAGACACAACACCGTCTGAAGCTAAGGATATCAAATGATGTTGTTTTTCGCTCTGTGTCTCAGAAAGTGAATGACAGAAACGTGCAAGTGATTAGCAGCAAACACAAGCCGTGACAACTTCCCATAAATATAGGTTTGGATGAATTCCTGTAAGTGCATGGGGATTAGGAACTGTTAGTTCCAGACTGGGGGTAACCTGAGGGGAGACTTTGGGAAGGCTGGACTGGGGCCTCTTCGAATATTACAATTATCTGGCTTTTGGTCACATTCTTCAGGGACTCGTCAAATGTAGCAAATGTGATGTTTTTAAGGACTGTGCAATGGTGAAAGTTATGGCTGAATTATTGAGAAGAAGTATGCCCCTTAAGATGGGGAATTGGTGCAGGTTCGACACCAGCAAAGCTGCTTTTGTCAATTATGTGTCATTTTCTTCTATTCGCCTTAAATTCCTGCATTGTGTTAATGCAGTCATTAATCCAAGCGGGACAATAACCGCATCCAATTTTTCTCACAACCTCATTACCCCACACGAAGTTAAACCCCTCAATTTGAAACTTGCAGGCAGCAGATGGTAAATTGTTTCTCTATAATACTGAAGTAGTTAAATCGAACAACGTGTTGCATGTGTTACAAAGTTGCGTTGTCAGTATTCAATGAAATAACTTGAAGCCTGTTGCTCCTGCTTGCAACTTGGGTTCTTATCTGCAATATTGTAACTTGCTATTTCCAACCTCCTGAATTATTCCACCTCTTCCGATTTCATCCCTTCAATAGCCACTGTCTCGGAGGAAGGGTCACTGGAACACAAACGTCAACTCTGATTTCTCTCCACAGATGCTGCCAGACCTGCTGAGCTTTTCCAGCAATTTCTGTTTTTGCTTCTGATTTACAGCATCCGCAGTTCTTTCGGGTTTTATGCAGATTTAAAAGTACTTCACTGGCTGTCGAGCGGTTTGAGGTGACGAATGGTTAGGAAAGGTGCTATATAAATGCAATTCTTCGTTTCTCTACATGTCCCCCATTTTGCCGTTGAAGCGCTCAAACAAAAACAAAGGAAGTGATTTGCATTTGTGTAGACGTTTTCACGGCTGTTCTCACTGTTACCTCGAAATGTTTCACATCCAATTCAAGTTCGGAATTTCATTGCAGTATCATCAGCGTGGAGCAACTTTCTGTTGAGGCCGTCATGTACCTTGTCCTTGTACCTCGGATGAGCAAAGTTGAACAGCTTTCAGTCAGTTCTGGCATTTAAGTCGACGCGCTAAGACACATGACAGCAGCAAAAGTGAAGGACATGGCAGAGAATTTCAGGTGCCAGAACACAAAGCTGTTTGAGCCCACTGCAGATCTCAAAGGGCACTGACACTGCCTCATCATAGCTGACCTTACCCATCATGTTGTCATGGAAAGGGAAGATCACATTGAGCACCTCCGGAGAGCAGCCAACTTTCTTCAGCAGCTCAATCAGATCTGCCTCTGCTCGAAAGGGTCAAATAACTGGCTGAGATCAGGAAAGGCAGTAGAAATACTTTCTAATCAACCAGTTCACAGATATCAATGACACATTTCTGGAGTAGGTGCGACTTGAACCTGGGTTTCCTAGTGACCAGAAGTAGAAACACTTCCACTGCACTACAGAACCCCTTTAAAAATAGTATATACTGATCTCCTTTGTTCATGGCATCTCCTTTGCAGCAGCCGGGCTCTGAAGATCATTCTAAAATCAGACTGGGGTTCAGGATAGATCAGTTCAGCCAGCTCCTGTGCAAGAACAAACACAGGCAAATATCTTCCCCACAATACTCAGCAAGGAGATGCCTCAATAATTGTTGTAATCACTCTGGTCACCCTTGTTCCTGTACAAGGTAACAATCCTTGCAGCACTCTCAGCATGGGACACTGCTCCCTCATTCCAGCCGAGTCAGAGAAGCTTGTGTCAATGCTGCAGCAATGCTGTGGGTTTCCTGTGCTTGATGAGTTCGGGCAGTACATCATCAACAAGTGCAGCTTTGCATGTGGCAAATCAGGTAACTGTCAATCACTATTAATGGGTGCATTTTTCATGGGAACACCTCTGGAAATCAGAGTTCACTTGCCAATCAATTCAAACTCTCCTCAAATACAGTATAAATTTTGCTTTTCGTTTGAACTTGATATTCTTGCAAATTGTTCTGATGAATGTAGGTCAAAAAGCTTTGACAAAATATGCCTTGTCAAGTTCTGTACTCTTCTGAAGGAGAGCACGGTGTCTCAGTGGTAGCACTGCTGTGTGAAGTTTACACGTTCTCCCCGTGTCTATGTGGATTTCCTCCTGGTGCTGCAATTTTCTCCCACAGTCCAAAGATGTGCAGGTTAGGTGGATTAAGCATGCTAAATTGCCCAAAGTGTCTGCAGAAGTGCAGGCTAGGTGGATTGGCCATAGGGAATGCAGGATTACAGGGGTAGGGTCGGGGGTGGGAGCAGTTAGTGTGGACTTGATGGGCCGAATGGCCTGCTTCCAACTGTAGGGATTCTATGATCTATAAAGAATTATTTCCAGATCAAACTGAGCTGTCCTGCATGTTGTTTATCATCTGGAATTTATCAGTCAGAACCAGGCGTAGGGCCCTATTGTTCCAGCTTGGCCAATAAAGACTGGTTCAGTCAAAACACCAGCTTTCCTGCTCCTCTGGTGCTGCTTGGCTTGCTGTGTTCATCCAGCTCTACACCTTTTTATCTCAGATTCTCCAGCATCGGCAGTTCCCACTATCTCTGACATCGTCTTTCTTTTTGTTTTGTTTGCATTCCCTGATGCAATGGATTCAGTCCGATTGTCAATCAGAGACTTTCAGCTCCAAGCACCCAGTGAAGCAGATGGACTGTGGAGGGCCAGCTTCTTGCTAGTCAACTTGAGAATAGCTGGGGCTGACCAGATGTAATGGTCTGTTCCACTATTGGGAACAGCCAAAATAAGTACCTAGTCTCTATCCTAATCAATTTGAGCTTATTGCTCATAGCTGTTGTCTCTTGTGATGTCTTAATACTCCATAGCAATGCTGGAGTGTCCTCTCTAGGGTGAAAGTTTGGAGAAAATTCATGGAGACCCTGGACTTCCCAATCAGTTTCAGTTGAATCCGGAGGAAAGCAGAATACCGGGTTTGGCATTGGTTTGGTTGTAAGGGTTGCCAGAGAAATGACGTACTTAGACATCAGTCCACCTCTGGGTTTTGCTCCAGATTTTTGGTCGGTGTTTACTCCCTTAGCTTTCAAAACCCCTAAGGTATCCACAAGACAGCAGACCATTTCTGGGTCATGAATGCCAGGATGTGTCTACAGGCTAGAGTAGGCCTGTGTGCCTGCGGGCCAAACCTCTTCTAAGGTTATGTACTTGGCAGGAAGAATAAAAGAATTGGCTATTATATAAGTGAGGAAAGACTGGAGAAAGCTGAAGCACAAAGGGGTTGGGGAATCCCTGTGTGTAAATGACAAAAACTAGTGTCCAATTTCTGTGGGTAATAGGGAAAACAAACGGGATATTGGCCTTTACTTCAAAGGGAATGAAGTATAAAAATAGGGAGTTCAGGTGAAAGGTCACTGGACTCGAAATGTTGACTCTGCTTTCTGTCTACAGATGCTGCCAGGTGTGTTGAGTTTCTCCAGCACTTTCTATTTTTCTTTCAGGTCGTTAGCATTGGTAGTTCTTCGATATATTGTATAAAAGCAGAGAGGCCTTGATAAAACTATACAAGGCACTAATTAAACCACACTTGGAATACTGCAGACAGTTTGGGTCTCCTTATCTACTGGCGTTGTGTGAAGTTGAGACAAGGTTCACTAAATTAACTCCTAGTACAAATGGATTATTTTATGAGGAGATGCTAAGCAAGTTGGGCTTGAACTCATTACAATTTAGACTGAGAGAAGACCTTATTGAAGTGTACAAGATTTTTAGGGCATTTAAAAGGTAGATACCGAGAGGTTGCTTTCCCTTTTGGGAGAGTGTAAGACCAGAGGACATAATCTCAAAGATTAAGACATATAAGGCAGAGGTGAGGAGAAATTTCTTTTCTCAGAGGGTAGTAAAACTAAGGAATTCTTAACTACAGAGGGCTGCTGAGGTTGGTTTGTTAAATATTTTCAAGGCTAATCACAAGAGAATCAAGGCTTGGGGAGACAAAGCAGGAAGAGTAGAGTAAGGATGATCAGATCAGCCATGATCTCATTGAATGGTAGAGCGGAACTGATGGGCTGAATGGCTCTGCTTCTGCTCCAACATCTTATGAGCCTCTGTGAAGCTTTGTCCTGGTGCCATAAGGGACCTGCTTTTCGGGTATTGGCATGAGGATGAAGAGCTGAGGAACTGCCAGTGGAGAGGTTGTGTGTGCAAAAGAGAAGCATGATAGGACAAAGAAAAGTTGGGAAGCATGCTAATTCTCTTCACCTACTCTCAGTCTGGGTACATAGCACTGATTGTCGCAACACATGGTACACATGGCGCTGCTCAGTGATCAGTGGGGAATGGGTGGGGGTATGGGGGCTTCTCAGCTTCATGGCAACCACCCTGCTGACAAGTCCCCACCACTGTCAAAGGTGCTGATTAATCAATCATCTCTTTACTGCCTGAGGAACATTCCGGTGCAAAGACTGGTTGCCTTGCCTGTCAACAGTCATTACACTGCAAGAAAAGAAGCAAGTAGTATATGCGATGATTTGGAAAACTTCTAATAGATCTGGTAAGGCATGCTGTAAATTCAAATTCTTTCCTTCTTGAATGATTGCTGTGTAACATGGAGGTATCAAAGCATGGTTTGCAGTATTGATCAGATGTAGCAATCAGGTCAAAGTATTTTCACATCTGGTTGACTCAGAGCTGTATTGCAAGCACAGTGACTGATTGTGACAGGCCATGATGCCTAGGTTAAAATCCTGAGCCACATTAATTTCTTATCTCCAGTGGGCCAGGTTCCCACACAGGGATGGCTTTCCAAAGCTATCAGCTGTGAAAGATTTTAAATAGATCATTCTGTCTGATAGATACAGCCTGAAGCCCTTCTGTCGACACACTTAAAAAGAAATCAGAGTTCCGGTGGATTGAGTTATTTAACCCTCACATACCCACTTTGTATTCGCGACTGAATCTACCAGGCAGCCTTCAGCTTCTATTTACAGACTAAAATGTTTCACTGCATCAATGTGAAAATTGTGAAATATTAATGTTTTAAGAAATTACTTATTTCAAATGCTTCCTCCAATCAGGAAATGCTGGGCTGGATTCTACCAGAAATCGACTAAGTGTCAACTTTGGCGAATTTCACTGAAGATTTCGAACCATGAACCCCAACAATGGGGTTCTCCTGCAATTCTCTGAAGTTTATACTATTACCTGTGCAGCATCACTCTATGGTGCTCCACTCCTCCTCCGTCCTCTCTCAACAATGGGTGGTAGTACCCGCCACTTCTGGTACCTTCTGGGATACCCAGGACATTTTTTTAATGCCCGAACATGCACCGGGTCGATTGCCAACCAGGAATTATTCTTCAATGTGCAAGTAGGGGGAGGGCAGTGAGTAATGCCCACAGGTGGCACAGCTAACATTTCATTACAGATGCAAGTGCACATTCATTCATTTATTGCTATATAGGGGCCAGGTTGCCCAGTTTACATGAGGTTAGCAGCTTTCCATCGTGTCTAAGGAACTGCTACTCTTTCCTCGATGCCCAGTGTCGCCTATTCTCATTGTTCAAAATGATAGCATTACCTACTGGGAAAGCCTTCAAACTGTTGAAAACATTCACTTTGACTCAGCAACAACAAAACAAAGAAGAAGGTTTATAGAACCGTGAGGGGCATGGATAGAGTAAATCGACAAGGTTTTTACCTGGGGTGCGGGAGTAAAAAACTAGAGGGCATAGGTTTAAGTTGAGAGGAGAAAGATTTAAAAGGGACCTAAGGGGCAACCTTTTCACACAGAGGGTGGTGCGTGTATGGAATGGACTGCCAGAGGAAGTGGTGGAGGCTGGCACAATGACAACATGTAAAAATCATCTGGATGAGTACATGAACAGGAAGGGTTTAGCGGGGTATGGGCCAAATGCTGTTAAATGGGACCAAATTTATCTGGGATTTCTGGTCAGCATAGACGAGTTGGACCAAAGGGTCTGTTTTTGTGCTGTACATGTCTATGACTCTAAGAAAGAAAATAAACAAAAGCTGCATTCACTTCTGGTGACAGAGGGACTTTGTGTCTTTACAGCAGCAATGCATATGTGCGTTAATGGATGATCACTTCCTTCAACTGCCATTTATTTGAACCCAGTGTTATTGGAGCCTAATTGGGTTTCTTGCATCTGACACTACTCTGCTCTATCATGTTGATGATGATGTTCCTCCGGCTGTTTGGAAGACTGCTGTTTCTCTCCCAGCTCTTCAGACCCTTTTTCAGAAGAAGGGTCTCGGCCCGAAACGTCAGCTTTCCTGCTCCTCTGATGCTGCTTGGTCTGCTGTGCTCATCCAGCTCTACACCTTGTTATCTCAGTTTCTCCAGCATCTGCAGTTCCTACTATCTCTGCACAGTATATCTGCTTGGTCTCATTCAAGGTTTTGAGTAATAGAATCATCAGCCATGGTTGCACAGGGTAGCCCTCGTCTGCCGGTAAACATCTTTGAAATGAATTCACCCTTGATAGGTTACCAATACTTCTCCAAACAGAGAGCCATGGAGAGAATTTCCCACAAGGAGGGCCATTAAATGTCTCTAGATGGACCTTTGAAGCAGAAACGTTATACAAATGAATGTAGCAGAGACTATACCTCGCGTATGCAGTCTCAGATTATAAGTGCTCTATGATTATTGGTACCTTATGTTTCTGCTGCCCTTATAATCCCCTAGGGATTCACTCAACTCCAGCTATCTATGCCTGACATAGTCCTCCTTTTCCTTGACTAGAGCCTCAATTTCTCTAGTCATCCAGCATTCCCCACACCTACCAGCCTTGCCCTTCGTACTAACAGGAACATTCTGTCTTTGAACTCTCTTTATCTCATTTTTAAAGGCCTCCCACTTCCCAACCACCCTTTTACTGCAAAAAGCTTCCCCTAATGAACTTTTGAAAGTTCCTGTCTAATACAGTCAAAATCGGCCACGTTCTAATTTAGAACTTTAACTTTTTGGTCAGTTCTACCCTTTTCCATAACTGTTTGAAAATTAATAGAATCCTGATCACTTGCCCTGAATTGCTCCCTACACTAACATCTCTGTCACTTTCCGTGCCTTATTTCCCCACAGAAAGTCAAGTATTGCTCCTTCACTAGTAGGTATATCCACAAATTGAATAAGAAAGTTTTCTTGTACACATTTTACAAAGTTGTCTCCATTTAAGCCCTTAACACTATGACAGTCCCAGTCTGTGTTTGGAATGCTTGGAAAGCCACCGCATCCTCCCGAAAGTAAGGAGACCAAAACTGGACACAATAGTCCAGGTGTGGTCTCACCAATGCCTAATATAATTGTAACAACACTTCTCTACTTTTATAATCCAGTCCTTTTGCAATAAATGCCAGGATTCCATTTGCCTTTCTCATTATATGCTGCAACTGCATACCCACTTTCTGTGATTTGTGCGCAAAGATGCCCAGGTCCCTCTGCACTGCTGCACGTTGAATCTGCTTCCTATTTAAATAATAGTTTGCCCTTTCACTTTTCCGGCCAAAATGGATAACTTCACACTTATGCACATTAAATTCGATCTGCCAAGTTCTGGCCCATTCTCCGAGCCTGTCAATATCCATCTGTAAACTTATTATCTCCTGATCTCAACCTGCTTTTCTACCCATTTTAGTGTCATCAGAAAACCTTGCTATGTCACACTCTGTCCTTGCTCATGGATAATTTATACAGATTGTAAATAGTTGAGGTCTGTGAATTGAATACTGTGGCACCCCACTAGTTACGGTTCGCCATCCAGAGAAAGACCCAACCCTCTGAAAGATAGTAAGAACTGCCGATGCTGGAGTCAGAGATAACACAGTGTGGAGCTGGAGGAACACAGCAGGCCAGGCAGCATCAGAGGAGCAGAAAAGCTGATGTTTTGGGTCGGGACCCTTCTTCAGAAATGCTTCTTGTACCGACCCGAAACGTCAGCTTTCCTGCTCCCCTGATGCTGCCTGGCCTGCCGTGTTCCTCCAGCTCCACACTGTGTTATCCCGACCCTCTGCTTTTTGTCGGTCTGCCAATCCTCTATCCAAGCCAATATTCCACCGTTAACTCCGTGGGATCTAACTTCTGGATCAGTCTTTTATGTGGCACTTTGTCAAATGTCTTCTGGAAGTCTATACCACATCCACCAGATTCCCATTATCTACCTCACTGGTTACATTCTCAAAGAACTCCAGCAGGTTTGTAAAGCACAACCTCCTGTCATGAAACCACGCTGACACTGGTGATTGAGCTTTGGTTTTCCAAACGCTCAGTTATCACCTCCTTTATGATCGACTCCGGCAACTTCTCCACGACTGAGGTCAAACTAACTAGTCTATAGTTTCCCACTGTTTGCCTATTTCGTTTTTTGAATAAGGGTTTGACATTAACATGTTTCCAATCCACAGGTACCTTTGCAGAATCTCAGGAATTTTGGAATTTATTCCAAAATTAATTTAAAAACTAAAGCATCCACTATCTCTGCTGCCACCTTCTTTAATACCCTAGGGTGCAGACCATCAGGCCCCAGGGTCTTATCTGCCTTTAATCCCATCAGTTTACTTAATGCCTTCTCCCTAGTTATATAATTTCACCAAGTTCTTTGTAATAACTGCAGTTTTGGGGAGAAGTTACTGTCTTCCACTGTGAAAACATAGACGAAATGTTGGCCTAGTACCTCTGCCATTTCTGAGTATCCCGTGGCACGGTGGGTCAGTAGTTAGCACCAGGGACCCAGGTTCAGTTCCACCCCTGGGTGTCTGTCTGTGTGGAATTTGCACATTCTCCCCGTGTCTGCGTGTGTTTCCCCCGGGTGCTCCGCTTTCCTCCCACAGTCCAAAGGTGTGCAGGTTAGGTGGATTGGCCATACTAAATTGCCCGTAGTGTTCAGGATGTGCAGGTTAGGTGGACTAGCCATGGGAAATGTGGGGTCATGGGGACAGGGTAGGGGGATGGGTCTGGGTGGGATGCTCTTCACAGGGTCAGTGTGGACTTGATGGGCCCAATGGCCTCCTTCGACACTGAGGAGATTCCATGATTATTATGTCACCAGTTTTGTCCATTAAAATGGCCAACACTTACTTTTAGTATTCTTCTTTTTATATGCTTAGACAAGCTTTTGGTATCAGTGCTTATGTTTTCTGATAGTTTCCTTTCGCTCTTTTAGCTCTTTTGATTTTGTCTTTAGTAGCCCTTTGCTGATGTTTAAAGTTCTCCCAATCCTCCAGAGTGCCACTAACGTTTGCAGTATAGTATGACCTAACTTTTGATTTTATGTTATCCTTGACTCCCTTGTTAAACCATGGATGATTTTTCACCATTTTTATAATTCCTCTTCCTCTCAGGAAAATGCTTTGATTGAGAGGGATGTAGTATCTCCCGAAGCATTGGCCACTGCTCTTCAACCGTCCTGTCCTTTAATATTTTTGCCCAGTCCACTCGGGCTAACTCCTCCCTCAGGCCTGTATAATTACTTTTGTCTAACACAACTGATTTGGATGATCAGCCGTGATCATGTTGAATAGCAGAGTAGGCTTGAAGGGCCAAATGGTTTATTTTTCTTATTTTATATTTTTCATCTTCGGCTTTGTTCAGAAATAATGGGAAAAGACTCAAAGGAGCTTAGAACCTTTTTATGTGCCTCTCGATTTCCTTCACAAGGTACTCACAGTTTGTAGATGACATTCAAACCTCTGACCTCCAGCAGGTCACAGGTTAAACCAGCCATTGTTTGAAGCTTTACATGGATATGTCCATATTCTGTTCTCAGTCTTTGCTCTGTCAGGGTTCTAAACCTTAACTATGATTACAAACATGCAAACAGTAATATGACAATGACCAGATAATCTATTTTTCTGACATTGATTAGGGATAGATATAGGACCGTAATCAGGATAATTTCCCAGGTTTTTCCTAAAACACGATGTGGTGATTTTTTTTCTTTATTCATTCACAGGATGAGGACATCTCTGTCTAGGCAGCATTTATTGCCCATCCTTAATTGCCAGAGGGCAGTTAAGAGTCAGCCACATTGCTGTGGGTCTGGAGTCACATGTAGGCCAGACCAGGTAAGGATGGCAGTTTCATTCCCTAAAAGGACATTAGTGAATCACATGGGTTTTTCCGACAATCGACAATGGATTCACAGTCATCATTAGATTCTTAATTCCAGATATTTACTGAATTCAAATTCCATCATCTGCCAAGGCAGGATTCACACCTGGGTCTCCGTAACATTATCTGGGTGTCTGGATTAACAGTCCAGCGATAATACCGCTAGGCCATCATCTCCCCTGAGATGTCAGTGTTGGACTGAAGATTGACAAAATCAGAAGGCACACGACACCAGGTTATAGTCCAACAGGTTTATTTGAAATCACAAGCTTTCGGTGTGTTGCTCCTTTGTCAGGTGAAGTCACCTGACGAAGCAGCAGCACTCCAAAAGCTTGTGATTTCAAGTAAACCTGCTGGACTATAACCTGGTGTTATGTGACTTCTGACTTTCTTGAAACAGTGATATATGGAATCTTTTACATCTAACTGAAAGAGAGGACAGTTGGGACCTCAGGTACAATGTCTTGCCTGGAAGACTGGTTTATGGATCTGATTTAAAATGAGGTCCTTTGATCTTCTCAGGTGAGCAGAAAAGATTCGACAACACTGTTTGAAGAAAACCAGATACCGTTCCCTTGTGTCATCCCTTAACTAATACTGAAATGGTTTGGGATTAAGGCCGTGCTGCATGGTCAAAGGTTTCATTTCTCAGGTGGATTAATGAATGACTTGCTCAGGTGGATGCTCAGGGTCTTAGCACATTATTAAAGAACAGCAAGTTATTTTTGTGCTTGATCAACTTTCTCACGCAAACCAACACCAGCAAACATTCATTTATTGTTGTAAGACGTTGCTATATGAAAACTAGTTTTGTATTTAACTGTACTATAATATCAACAGGGGCCATATTTTAAAAGATTGTTCTTGTTTGTCTAGCATTTTGGATACAATAAGGTGTGTTTTGCAGTCAGGTTCTTTTTTATTTGACTCAGTGTCACAAACTTTTACACACAATTCTATCTGGGAAAACTTGTGAATGTATTTCTGATCCCATTCAAGTGTCCTTGTCCATTCAATAATGATATGTAGATTTAGCTGTTTATTGTTGCATGTACTCAAGTACAGATATACAGGGAAAAGTCTATAACGTCAGCACACACGGTGCCATCTTAGGTACGAAAAGCTTAGGTACAAAGTAGTAAGAGAAAGAGAGTTAAAAAGTTAAGCATTACCTACATAGAATTTGTAGAAGAATTTAAAAAAGTAACCGTTAACATTAAAGTCCTTCTTAAGTTTAACTAGAAAAATAAAGGAATTAAAGTAAATGTTGAGCAGGCTTTAATGCGTCCTCGTTTAGCTCTCTCTGGGAGACCTCAGCTGCCTGCTCTTGATGCTGCCACAGCGGATCTCCCTCACTGCTCGCTTTTCCCACATTGGGCCACGATGCCATCGCTGCTACTGCTGATGAAGCTGCTGCTTCCAGAACATGCCCAGGCAGGACCCACTCGCATGCCGAGGCACCGCCACGCCAGGCCTAGATACCACCACGCCAGGCCAAGAGACTGCCACGCCAGGCCGAGGTACCACCACGCCAGGCCGAGAGACCGCCGTGCCAGGCCGAGGTACCACCACGCCAGGCCGAGAGACCGCCGCGCCAGGCCGAGAGACCGCCGCGCCAGGCCGAGGTACCGCCGCGCCAGGCTGAGAGACCGCCATGCCAGGTCGAGGCACCGCCACGCCAGGCTGAGAGACCGCCGCGCCAGGCCAAGATACCACCATGCTGGGCTGATAGACCAAGCCAATAAACTGCCACGAGCCGCTGAGAGATCATGCTGGGCCGAGAGACTGCCATGTGTTACTGAGAGATCAGGCCAAGACACCGTTGCGGGCACTTCAACATGTCTGCGCTGAGGCGGGGACCGAAGAAAAGAAACACCAAGAGAGAAAGAAAAAGAAAGAGAAAAAAACAAGAAAGAAACGGACAGAGCGGATGAACTTTGGCTGAAGCGTATTCCTCTGCCACCATCATGGAACCTAGCTTTGTGTATCATATACAACCTAGAAACAAGATTTTACTTTAAAATAACATTGTTGAGGTCATAAAACATTCCAAACTGACATAAGACAAAAGGAGGAGTGTTATAACTGAGGTCAGAGGACGACACTGTCATTCGCTAGTTCCACTACTCCACTGACACAACATATAGTTAAATGTATTCCTGGTATGGTCAATTATATGCTTTATTTATTTCAATTTCAGAATACAAACTTTAAAAATCCATTAGCCAGGTTTCTTTAGTAAACCGAAATATATTGATTTATTATAGCAAGCTTTATTGAACAAAAATGCAAAGCTGATTAACACACAGATAGCAAAATGAAAGCCCAAACACTAGCCCTTCTAAATGAACTAACATATGTACACACATGGATACACACAGCAGTTAGAGAAAAAAGAGAATGGAACTGTTTGTCTAGAGATCAGCTATAAAAAAGACTTTGGACAAAAATGCTTACTTCTTGAAGAAAAAGAACAAGATATGAAATGTTGCAATGATTTCTGGTCTAGCTACGCCTACACCAGATATGTGTCATTGACCCATGCGGTCATCATTGGGATCTTATCAGCAGCAGTCCTTTCAGAAGATGTCAAGAAGGAATCATCTAGAAGCTTTTCAGGAGAACAGCTACCTCAGGGTTTCAGCTCTCACATTTTCCGAAACAGGTGGAAGGTTGAATGACTTCTGAGGACAGAGTGGAACTTTGAAGGACACTAACAGGTTTGTGGAATGGGCAGATGGAGTTCAATGTGGACAAGTGTGACGTGATACACATTGGTACAAAAATACATGAAGAGACAAGATAAAATTAAATGCACTGTTCCAAAGGGTGTGCAGAAGCAAAACAATCTAGGTGCAAAAGGTAAAGTCCCCATAGCCCTCCTCCCATTAAAGAGAGACAGTTGGTGGTGGGTTAACCTGAGGGTCACCACACTTAAGGTAAGGGGCAAGGTTGAAAAAGTAGGACCTTTATATTAACCTCAATATATTAACAGAAACTAAACCCACACCGTTTGAATCATTCTGCATCATAAACCTATGCTGAACCTAAACAGGACTGTACTTAGACATCAATTGGAACATTATGTACAGCTCTGGGTGCCGCACTTTCAGAAAGATGTGGACACATTGGAGGAAATGCAGAAATAGTTTATGAGAATGGTTCCAGAGATGAGAAACTTAGGTTATGAGGTAGACTTGAGAAGTTAGGGCAGTTTAATGTGGAGACAAAAAGATTAAGTGGAGATCTGATAGAAATTTTGTCAGAGTAAATAAGGTGAAACAGTTTCATTCATAAGATGTTCGAGGGCAAGGTTTTTCAGTGTTTTATGAAAGAAACAAATGTAAGATGAGACAATAACTTTTTTACAAAGAAAAATTCAGGTCTGGAAAGGACTGCCTGGAAGCGTGGTAGAGGGAGGTTCAATTGAGGCATTCAGGAGGGTACTGGATGGTTATTTAAATTGAAACAATGTGCAGGGTCGTGGGGAAAAGCAGAAGATTAGTACTAAGCCAAAATGCTCAGAGAGCTGGCGTGGATATGATGGGCTGAATGGCCTTCCACTGCGCCATAGCAATTCTGTGAGCTCTTCTCTCCCAGCAAGCTGCACAACAACTGAGTTGCAAAGAAAATTAACCAACCACAACTCCTGAAAGCCGTAAATCCAGATATATGACTTTCACTCCAGCCAATTAGCTTACAATTTGTGACTTCCAGTGTCTTCTTTTTTTAAAGAAAATGTCGCTATATTCCTTTTAGTATCTGTTGGGAAAAGAGCAAGTCTGTGCCTTCTCAGTACATCAAGTGAACCAATTTTCACAATCTTTTAACTACAATGCCATATTAATAATGAAAGCACCTGCAAAGCAGGAACTGGAAATGTGTTGAGCAAAGGCTCAGAGAGAGCAAGAACTGCAGATGCTGGAGTCAGAGTCAATACAGTGTAGAGCTGGATGAACACAGCAGGTCAGGCAGCATCAGAGGAGCAGGAAAGCTGAAGTTTGAAGGGTCCTGACCTGAAACGCCAACTTCCCAGCTCCTCGGATGCTGCCTGACCTGCTGTGTTCCTCCAGCTGCACACTGTGAGCAAAAGCTGATTGGTTTTAAGGAGTGACTTCAAGGAGAAGAAAGAGGCAGACAACGTTAGTAAAAAAAAATTCTAGAGTTTACAGCCTAGATGACGGACAGCATGGCTTTCTGTTGTGGAATGAAAAAAGTGGAGGGGGTGCAAAATGGCAACACAGAGTTCTCAGAATGTCATAGGTCTGGAGGAGATTAGAAAGATTGGTAAAAGTGAAACACTAAAGGGATTTGATCATGAGAATGAGAACTTAAAATATTGAAATGTCTCTGAATTGGGAAATGTATCAGTCAGCGTGCATTGGGCTGACAGTGAAAGGAGGCTTGGCATTGCCATTTGATGTGAGTCATTAACCAAAATAAATTAACATTGTTCTCTTTCAGATTTTGATGAGTTGCACTAGATTTTCAAGTTTCTATTCTAGGCTTTCAGGCTTTGCAGCCTCCTTGTTTTTTAAACATACATTTCAAATCAGGTTTAAAAAACAGTTTCTTCTTGAATTGCTGAGTTTGTGTGAGTGGACTTCACAGATTCAGAGAAAGGGTCTGACACTTTCCATAACTCTGTGCAGACTGCGTGAGGCTATCGAATATCAGGATGTGGTCTAAAATGCACACTCCTGTGAACAAGGTCCGTTCATAAACTCAAGGCAAATGTGTGTGAATACCAGGGACAAACTTACCTCAGACTTTCACTGTGACTAAACCACTTAAGCCCTGTACTTGGCCTGCTACTTTATATATTGTGTCTGGGTCACCAGCTGCTGCACTGGAAGGCTTTCAGAACGTCAGTAGAATTTTATCAAAACCCGTGAAACTAATAGTAATCTGTTTAAATTCACTCAACCATTTTAGTCTCATCAATTAATGTTGGTAGAAAGTGCCTCCTTCACTCATACGATATCAGTAACAGTACAGCAGGTTTCTTAACACTCACCACCACCCACCGTTCAATACCAATAGGGTGAAACACTCAAAAGATTGACAGAATACTCACCTACCTGTATTCTGTTTCTCTGTGTTAAAATTTTATCCACAAAAGGACAAAAAAGTTTAAAGTTTACATGCTTTTGCCATGTAAATACGAGACCAAATGCTCACTGGCCCCATCTGTAACTTGTCATCTCATTGCCTTTTTGCTTCTCATACATGAGGCAGGCAAAACACATGCTTTTATCTGTTTCCATAGTTGGTATGTTTCCTGGAACAGAACACCAGCCTGTAACCAGAAGCTATAGCTTAAGCAACGCTACTCTGTTCATCAAACCTGGCTGAATCTCCCAATCTTATTGACTGCCAATCTTATAGGTCAATCAGAAGGAAATACAAGTCAATACTCAACCTAGTGGGAACTGCCGATGCTGGAGAATCTGAGATAACAAGGTGTAGAGCTGGATGAACACAGCAGGCCAGGCAGCATCAGAGGAGCAGGAAAGCTGACATTTCAGGTCTGGACCCTTCTGAACAGAAACGTCAGCTTTCCTGCACCTCTGATGCTGCTTAGCCTGCTGTGTTCATCCAGCTCTACACCTTGTTATCTCAATTCTCAACCTGTTAGTCTGCATGAGTAACACATCTTTCATAGCTGTCAAGTCCTGGGATGGTATTTGAACCTGGAGCTTCTGGCTCAGAGGGCACTATATCACATGATCTCGTTACCACCTACTAACTAATCAGAAATAAAATCATTTTCTTCTGAATTGATATTTTACCACATTTGTAAGTGGGTAAAGCACTGGACAATATTGGCCTTGGCCAACACTAAACTTTTATTTGCAAAGCCATATTTCTATGACCGTCTTCATAAAATATCTCTCCCAGAACGTGCTCATTCTTCAGATGTTCATTTAGAATGTGCATATTCAGGAAGACTATTTGATCGCGGGGAAGTCTGCTAGAAGTAGAACATGGTGACGTTTCTCCCCACCCACAGACGTACCATTGATCTCGCTATCCGTGTGACTTTAGACTTAATAAAAGGTGACTTTTTTTCATGGAACCAATTAATGTTTGACATGGCTCCTTTACAAAACTGAGCTTTAACTGGTGTTACCACACCTCCAGTTTTCTTCATTTAGACTTGAATTATTTGAACTGGAATTTTTTTTACCGCTTCTAAAATCCAACTCTTGTTTATCTCAAGGACAAAGTGCTGCATGATTCCAATGTCATAACTCAGTAATCAACGTAGTGCATCTTTTCTTAAGTCAGAGGATTCTAGGCAAACAGAAAGCTGTATTCCTGCAAATAAACAAATTCAAATTGGAGGGTAAATGCTCAAGTGCTGTTGTTATTTAATGCCAATGCTTTCACAGGCCAATGCAAGGTATAAAAGGTTATTACCTTAGTGCATAATAAAGAGGTCATGCCAGGCTACTGCTTTTGTTATTTCTGACTGAGCCCACCCTCAACGTAAAGAATTTTGATAGTGTGTTATAAAATTTCCCCTCCTCCAATTTCCTCCCCTCTTCCTGAGGATGTTGACTTCTTCATTCAGATAATCAAAAGGTGTTGCGAGGTTCACCCTTTACTTACCTTATCCAAATGACCATTATTTGTGGGTCTGTCTTGTCAACAGTTGTGTATGAAGCTGATTGAGTAGGCACTTTTACGGCCCATGCTGGATCTGTCTTTACTTGATATCCATGTCTATGCTCTTCCAGTCAAGCATCAAGGGGAAGTGGTGACATAGGCGATGTGAGTAGGCAAATGATCTAAAGCTTCAGACTATTGTTCTGGGGACATGGTCTCAAATTCCACCATGAAATTTATATTTCAATAGAAATCTTAGAGGGTCACAGAGTCATACAGCATAGCGACAGACTCTTCGGTCCAACCAGTCCATGCCGAACATGATCCTAAACTAAACAAATCCCACCTGCCTGCGCTTGGTCCATATCCCTCCAAATGTTTCTTATTCATGTACCTATCTCTATATTTTTTAAACTTTGTAACTGACTTGTATCCATCACTTCCTCTGGAAGTTCATTTCGCACACGACCCACTCTCTGCATAAAAACGTTACCCCTCATGTCCTTTATAAATGTTACTCCTCTCACCTTAAAAATATGTCCCCTTGTCTTGAAATCCCTTGCCCTAGGAAAAAGACATTCACCGTATCTTGAATAAATGCTGACCATGTAATCACTGTCAAAATAGTTGTAAAAACCTATCTGCTTTCACAAAAATTCTTTAGGGAAGGAAATCTGCCATTCTTACCCATCCTGGCTTACATGAGACTCCAAACCCACAGCAAGGTAGTTGACTCTTAATTGCTGCCTGAACAATAAATGCTGGCCTGCTCAGTGATGCCCACATCCTATGGATGACTTTTGTCAAAATCTAGAGTGGAATTGCTGGTTGATTTTCCTCTCAAAGAATATGGTGGCTAAGTCTTCATTTTGCTGTTTATTGACACTGACTAAATTGACATAGGACCAGGGATCAAACTTGACCTTTCCCTGATCTGTATTAGCTTACATTTAAGTCTTTACAATTTCCAGCCATTGGGGATGTGAAAATGAACCATTTCGACTATAATTACAAAAGAAAAGTCCCTTAAAACGTCTGGGCAACAAATTCACCTACATCAGATTCCTGCTCACTGACTACAACTCCACCTTCAACACCATTATTCCCTCCAGACTGATCTCAAAACTCCGTGACCTTGGTCTCACCTCCACCCTCTGCACCTGGATCTTCAGCTTTCTGACCCACAGACCACAATCAGTGAGGATAGGTAACTGCATCCCCTTCACAACAACACTCAACACTGGACCCCCCAAGGATGTGTCCTCAGCCCCCTACTGTACTCCATGTACACCCACAACTGTGTTGCCAAATTCCAAATGAACATCATCTACAAGTTTGCTGATGACACCACCGTTGTGGGATGGATATCTAACAATGATAAGTCAAAATACAGAAGGGAGATAGAGGGCTTCGTGATGTGGTGCAATGAAAACAATCTGTCTCTCAACGTCGGCAAAACTAAAGGACCAATCATTGACTTCAGAAAGAAAGGAGGAGAACATGCCCCCATCTACATCAATGGAACTGAGGTTGAGAGGGTGGAGAGTGTCAAGTTCCTCAGAGTAATGATAACCGACAACCTATCCTGGACTTCCCACGTAGATGCAACAGTCAAGAAGGCACAGCAATGTCTCTTCTTCCTCAGGTGGCTCAGGAAATTTGGCATTTTTGTAAGGACTCTCACCAACTTCTACAGAAGCATCGTTGAAAGCATAGTGTCCAGGTGCATAATGGCCTGGTACGGCAACTGCTCTGCTCAGGACCATAAGAAACTACAGAAGGTGGTGTGCACAGCCCAGACCATCACGGAAGCCAACCTTCCATCCATGGACTCTATTTACACAGCTCACTGCCGTGGAAAAGTGGCCAACATCATCAAAGACCCATCACACCCTGGTAATGATCTCCTACAACCTCTCCATCAGGCAGAAGACATAGAAATCTGAAGACACATACGAGCAAATTCAGGAACAGCTTCTTCCCAGCCATTATCAGACTGATGAATGGACTCTGTAGCCTAAAATAACACAGATCTTGCTAACATTGATCTCACCTAGCACATGCCCTGTGCAATGTCATCTGTATGCCTCTGTCTAAGTCTTATTGTCTGTGTATCGTTGCTTACTATGATCTACGTGTACTTCTCATAAACAATGCTTTTCACTGTACTTTGGTACATGTGACAATAAATCAATCAATTAAAGACATTTTAAGAGTACAGCAAACCAGAGTCTGACCTTTCCTTCGTTGTTTGCATGACTTATTCATAGAACGTGTCAGCACAGTATTTCATCACTTAGAAGGTCTGTAGTTCACACAGTGCAATATTTTGATTAGATCAGGCAGTGTGAATAGTAAAGCGTACTCAGCTGGTGACCCATCTATGAAAACAGCATCTAGTACCTAGACAGTGAATGCGAACAGGCTTAGAGTGTAATGTCACACTGAAGTCCAATTTCCATATAACCCAACTCTGACATACTGATCACGTTCCATTGAGCTCCACTGTATGTAGGAGGTCTGAGTGAGATTTTTAAAGTGTATCCCAATAGATAGCCCCATTCCTTAGTGACTGAACAACTTACATTTATATAGCACCTTTGAGAATAGCATTTAAAGTTGCTTCAAAAAGAGCAATTGCTAGATGCCAAGCCACATAAGGAGATATTCCGGCAGGTGGCTAAATGTCCGGTCAAAGATGTAAAAGGTATTAAGGTTTAGAGGAGGTAGGGGAGGCAGAAAGATTGAGGGAGAGAGTTCCAGAGCTTTGGGCCTTGCCCATTGATGGCACACAGGCAGCAATGATGGAGTTGTGTGTGTGTGTGTGTGTGTGTGTGTGTACCTCAGCTTATAAATTGATTAGTGCTCAACATTGCTGAGACACTATCTAAATGTTCCATGCTATTTTAATAGCTGGAGAAAAGCCTACAACTGACAGTCAGTAATTTAGGAAGGGATGTGTCAAAGAATTAAACTCTGTAATTCAGTAATGAAGTAATTTACGACTGGGTCCTTTTCTCTTACTCTGCATAAGGTTTAATGTTAGCTTGGACACTTCTGAAACCACAAGATGCACAGTGGCATTAACAATATTCCTTTATGAAATGTTGTGGACAAAACCAAAAACAGTCTGCAAAACTGTTGAAAATATGGCATGGTGGCTCACAGCACCGGGGACTTGGATTCAATTCCAACGTCAGGTGATTGTCTGTGTGGAGTTTGCAGATTCTCCTTGTGTCTGCATGGGTTTCCTCCCACACTGCAAAGATGTGTAAGTTAGGTTGATTGGCCATGGGAAATTGCCCATCGTGTCCAGGGAGGTGGAGGCTGGGTGGATTAGCCATGGGAAATACCGGGATAGGGTATAGGCTTGGATGGATCGCTCATCAGAGGGCTGGTGTGAACTCAATGGGCTGAATGGCCTGCTTTCACACTGTAGGGATTCTTTAAATCATATTGTACTTTAAACAACAATGCAAGCAGATAGTTTAAAACAAGTTGCTAATCTCGGTGGTGCTAGGATCCCAAGGAAATCTCTCCAATTCTGCAAGGTGTTCAAATGACCTTGTGATACACGGCTATTAATCTAGTGCAAATTAATGACCAGATTGATTTTACAAAGAGGAGGCACTGGCTTAGAACATTCTGCCTTTACCGCTGGGACCTGAGTTCAAATCTTTTGCAGAGTGATAAGATGAAAGTCCCTCTGGTGGCTGTGAAAGCCTGTAACAAAATAAGTTTCAACAACCCAAGGCCTCAGCAAGTAAAAAAGTTCATAATTCAGGACAAAATTATTGGATTCCATTAAAAAGCAATATGGGATAACTGATGTGGAAAAGAAAGAAAAATCCACAGCTGTGTGATTGGAAAGTGATTTTTACAGGATTGAAGCCAATGGCACTTTGTGGGGTGTTTCCCTCTGCAGATGTTCATTGCTCTAGAGAATTGAAACTTTCCCAGAGTGACACGATCGTCTGAATGGCAGGTTTCCTGCTTTTGAGTTACCGAGCTATGAGTTTAAGACCATGCTGCAGGGCCTAAGCAAAGGTTGACAATTTGGGGTGGCAATGAGGGAATGTTTCAGAGTCTTGGGCAGTGTTGGAAGAGGCCTCTGTTTAGCTGTACAGTTGGATGTTGAGGCTCCGGTGACATTATTTCAAAGAAGAGCAAACAAGTTCTTCTGAGATCCTGGCCAACATTTTTTTTTTCTATTCATTCATGGGATGAAGGCATTGCTGGCTAGGCCAGCATTTATTGCCCACTGCTAATTGCCCAGAGGGCAGTTAAGAGTCAACTACATAGAGTCATAGCATCATAGAGATGTACAACATGGAATCAGGCCCTTTGGTCCAACTCATCCATGCTGACCAGATATCCTAAACTGATCTAGTCCCATTTGCCAGCATTTGGCCCATATCCCTCTAAACCCATCCTATTCAAATACCCATCAGATGCCCTTTAAATGTTGATATTGCACAAGCCTCCATCACTTCCACTGGCAACTCATTGCATACACACACCATCATCTGAAAAAGTTGCCCCTTAGGTCCCGTTGAAGTCTTTCTTTTCTCACCTTACACCCATGCCCTCTAGTTTTGGACCCCTCACCCTGGGGAGAAGACCTTGTCTATTCACCCTATCCATGCTCCTCATGGTTTTATAAACCTGTATAAGGTCACCCCTCAACCTCCAACACTCCTGGGAAAATAGCCCCAGCCTATTCAGCCTCTCCCTCTCTCATAAATCCTCCAAACCTGGCAACATCCCTGTAAATCTTTTCTGAACCCTTGCAAGTTTAACAACATCCTTCCTATAGCAGGGAGACCAGAATTGCACACAGTATTCCAAAAGTGGCCTAACCAATGCCCTGTAAAGGCATAACATAAACTCCCAACTCTTTTATTCAATCCACTGACCAATATAGGAAAGCAGACCAAATGCTTTCTTCACTATCCATTACCTGTGACTCCACTTTCAAGGAACTATGAACTTGCACTCCAAGATTTCTTTGTTCAGCAACACTCCCCAGTGCCTTACCATTAAGTGTATAAGTGTATAAGTCCTACCCTGATTTGCCTTTCCAAAATACAGCCCCTCACATGTATCTAAATTAAGCTCCACCTGCCACCCCTCTGCCCATTGGCCCATCTGATCAAGGTCCCAATGTGCTCTTCTTCACTGTCCACCACACCTTCAATTTTGGTATCATCTTCATACTTCCTAATCATACCTCTGATATTCACATCCAAATCATTCATATAAATGATGAAAAGCAGTGGGCCCAGCACTGATCCTTGTGGTCACAGGCCTCCAGTCTGGAAAACAATCCTCCAGCACCACCCCCCGTCTTCTGCCTTTGAGCCAGTTCTGTATCCAAGTGGTTAGTTCTCTCGGTATTCCATGTGATCTAACCTTGCTAACCAGCCTACCGTACAGAACCTTGTTGACCGCCTTACTGAAGCCCATATACATCACATCCACTGCTCTGCCATCATCAATCCTCTTCATTACTTCTACAAAAAACTCAATCAAGTTAATGGAACACAATTTCCCATGCACAATGCCATGCTGACTATCCCTAATCAGTCCTTGCCTTTCCAAATACATGTAAATCCTGTCCCTCAGGATTCCCCCCAACAACTTGCCCACCACTGAGGTCAGGCTCACCATTCTAAAGTTCCCTGGCTTTTCCTTACCACCTTTCGTAAAAAGTGGCACCACGTTAGCCAACCTCAAGTCGATACATAAATGATCTGGAGGAAGGTATAGATGGTCTGATTAGCAAGTTTGCAGATGACACTAAGATTGGTGGAGTAGCAGATGGTGAAGGGGATTGTCGGAGAATGCAGCAGAATATAGATAGATTGGAGAGTTGGGCGGAGAAATGGCAGATGGAGTTCAATCCAGGCAAATGCAAGGTGATGCATTTTGGAAGATACAATTCAAGAGCAAACTATACAGTAAATGGAAAAGCCCTGAAGAAAATTGATGCACAGAGAGATCTGGGTGTTCAGGTCCAAAGTACCCTGAAGGTGGCAACGCAGGTCAATAGAGTGGTCAAGAAGGCATACAGCATGCTTTCATTCACCGGATGGGGTATTGAGTACAAGAGTTGGCAGGTCATGTTATAGTTGTATAGGACTTTGGTTCGACCACATTTGGAATAATGCGTACAGTTCTGGTCGCCACATTACCAAAAGGATGTGGATGCTTTGGAGAGGGTGCAGAGGAGGTTCACCAGGATGTTGCCTGGTATGGAGGGCGCTAGCTACAAAGAGAGGTTGAGTAGATTAGGATTATTTACATTAGAAAGACAGAGGTTGAGGGGGGACCTGATTGAGGTCTACAAAATCATGAGAGGTATAGACAGGGTGGATAGCAAGAAGCTATTTCCCAGAATGGGGGACTCAGTTACTAGGGGTCACGATTTCAAGGTGAGAGGGGAAAAGTTTAAGGGAGATATGCGTGGAAAGTTCTTTACACAGAGGGTGGTGGGTGCCTGGAATGCGTTGCCAGCGGAGGTGGTAGGCAGGATAACGTCATTTAATATGTATCTAGACAGATACATGAATGGGCAGGGAGCAGAGGGATACAGATCCTTGGAAAATAAGCGACAGATTTAGATAGAAGATCTGGATTGGTGCAGGCTTGGAGGGCTGAAGGACCTGTTCCTGTGCTGTAATTTTTTTTGTTCTTCTGGCACCTCACCTGTGGCTATCAATGATACAAATATCTCAGCAAGGGGCCCAGCAATCACTTCCCTAGCTTCCCACAGAGTTCTAGGATACACCTGATCAGATCCCAGGGATTTATCCGCCTTTATGCCTTTTAAGACATTCAGCACCTCCTCCTCTGTAATATGGACATTTTACAAGATGTCGCTATTCATTTCCCCATATTCTCCATCTTCCATATCCATTTCCACAGTAAACATTTATGCAAAATACTTGTTTAGTATCTGCCCCATCTCCTGCAGTTCCACACATAGGTGGCCATGCTGATCTTTAAGGGGCCTATTCTCTCCCTGGTTATCCTTTTGCTCTTAATGTATTGGTAGAATCCCTTTGGATTCTTCTTAACCCTATTTGCCAAAGCTATCTCAGGTTTCCTTTTTGCCATCCTGATTTCTCTCTTAAGTATACTCCTACTGCCTTTATACACTTCTAAGGATTCGCTCAATCTCTACTGTCCATACCTGACATATATTTCCTTCTTTTTCTTGACCAAAACCTCACAGATGGGACAAATACACAGCAAGTCAGCATCGCTATGAAGCAGACTGGGAGGAGTGTACAGTGGGTCAGTTTCACTCTGAAGCAGCCTGGGAGGGATGTGCAGTGAGGCAGCTTCACTGTGAAGCAGACTGGGAGGAGTGTGCAGTGAGTCAGCATCGCTGTGAAGCAGGCTGGG
>JAHRHZ010000274.1:8283938-8333157 GCA_024137785.1 Ginglymostoma cirratum
CAGTGAGTCAGCATCGCTGTGAAGCAGGCTGGGAGGAGTGTGCAGTGGGTCAGTATCACTGAAGCAGACTGGGAGGAGTGTGCAGTGAATCAGCATCGCTCTGAAGCAGACTGGGAGGAGTGTGCAGTGAATCAGCATCGCTCTGAAGCAGACTGGGAGGAGTGTGCAGTGAATCAGCATCGCTCTGAAGCAGACTGGGACAGCAAACCTGCATGAGAAGTGCTGTGGCAGTGGGAGATAAAAACCAATAGCAAGGAGCCATTTCAAAATGTTTCTAAGTACAAAAGCTAACAAGTGATGTCACAGGAAAACAAGTAGGTGATTGGTGGGTACTTCTTCCATTCTATTTTCATTGGCCAAGTGGTTTAAATCAGGAGATGTTTATTCACATTGTTGAGACCTTCATTATTTTCACTTTTATATTTTTTCACGTTTGGTTTGGAGCCATGAACAGTGGGCTGAGAGCTGAAAGTGATCTTTGGGCTGTGAGCAACAGCTTGTTTTTTTTAGAAAGATGAACAAACAAGCTGATATTTGTTTATGAGGCTAAACCTGGAAGTTAATTGGACATTGATCCTGATTTAAAGAACCACTGTGAACGTTTCAATTTTGCTACATACCACAACATGCCAAATATCACAATGTGACAGCAGCAGTATTCCCACTAAATTTCTTTCTGGCTGTGTGAGCCTCCTAGGTCCATGTGTAGCAACAGTTTCCCAGAATTGGAAGTCAATGCCGTGATCAGTGTGTTGACTCCAATCACTGTGTGTGGTACAGGCTTACAGGGAGTGTTGGCCGGGAGTGGTCATCTGGGAAAATACCACAGTACTCATGGTCTTTCTTCTCCCTCACTTAGTTATGATATTGTATCTTCGGAGAAGGCCACAAGATGAATCTGTAGTTTAAAACATCCATGTGTGATCAAAATGTGGGTCTTCTACATTTTGAGAAGCAGAGGGATTTGGGACTGTTTGTTTCATGGTTTGTAAGATTATAAATGATTACATTGTGTGAAGCAATTTCTTGTACTGAATGATTTAGTGAGGACAAGAGGTTAGTTCTCACAATGTACAGCCAGAAATGGATTAGGCATTCAGTGATGGTTGATTCTGACAGTGCAGTAATCACCCGTTGAATAGGGTGCCAGATCACGCAGTGAAAGCTTAAACATTGTATGAAATCACGTACAAGTAATACATGTTTCAGACTGGGTCAAAGAACACCTTGTAATTAGTAACATTAATCACGGTGTGAATGGTCCCTTCAAAACAGGTATGATCGATTAAAGAAATCAGACATGAATTTCTCAGATTTACTTACCCCGAGCTGAGCCGAGTAATTATCTGGATTAAAACACAGAAAATGCTGGAAAATCTCAGATGGTCTGACAGCATCTGTGGAGAGAGAAAAACAGAGGTAACATTTCGAGTCCAGTATGACTCTTGTTCAGAACCGAAGGATGTTGGAAAATGGGAAAATTTACCAGGATTGTTGCCTATCACAGGAACACGCTGCAGTATTATATACTGTGAAGCACAGGGCATGCTAACATGAATTTAAATCTGTGCATTTTAACATTGCATTGGGCCTGAGGCATACAGCTTACAAACACAAAAATCTTACAAGTCTCCTGGTCTAAAATTGTTATTAGTACATTTCCTTGAAAGAAAACTTTAAATATAATTACCCAAACATTGTGCAAAAAGCTGAGGTCAAGCTCAGACCAGCTATGAATGCGACAGGAAATTACCAATCTCTGGCCAAAGAACAACCTACAATCTCGCTGCAGAGTCCGAATGATTTTGTTGACATTCATTCAAGGGTTGTGGATTTCACTGGCCAGGTCAGCTTTTAATGTCCAATGCTACTTGCCACTTGCTAGGTTTCTTTACAACTTTGTGACCATCGCAGAGGACATTTAAGAGACAATCATATGTGGAATTATAGGCAGGCCAAACCAGATAGGAACAGTCAATTCATTTCCTATTCGAGCACCAGATCAGTTTTTATGACAATCATCATTATTAACTGTATGGACAGATAATTAAGTAATCTTGAAGTGCAGTCTTCTCTGTAATCACAGAATCCCTAAAGTGTGGAAAGAAGCCATTCGGCCCATTGAGTTGGCACTGACCCAGCCCCTGGCACTATCTGCAAAGTCCTGCATTTTTACCTTGGCTAATCCACCTAGCCTGCACACCTCTGGGCACTATAGGTAATTTAGCATGGCCAGTCTACCAAACCTGCACATCTTTGGACTGTGGGAGGAAACCAGATCACCCAGGCGAAACACATGCAGACACGGGGAGAATGTGCAACTCCAGACAGGCTGACACCCAAGGCTTGACAAGAAGGACTTAAAGTTGAAGTTTATTTCTTTATTTTTCTGCATTAGTATTCTATGTTTTGGTTTATTTTTCTCGGTGTTAAGATGCCACCGGAGATGGCACTAGCGATGCTGTACAAGACTTTTCACTGTATTTTGTACAAAATACACATGACAATAAATAAATGAAGGTTGGAATCAAGCCTGAGCCCTTGACACTGTGAGACAGAAATGCTAACCACTGAGCCACGTGGTACCCAATCAAGTGTAAGAAATATGGCAGCCAATTTGCACACAGCAAGCTCTGACAAGCAGCAAAATGGCAATGATCAGATAACCTGTTTTTGTGATGATAATTGAGGGATAAATATTTAACAGGACACCAGAGTTGATACCCCGTTCCACTCCCATACCCTTCACTCTTCTTTGAAATAGTTGCATGGGATCTTTTGCATCTTTCTGAGAGGGCAGTTTCAGCCTTCATTAATGTCTCATCTTTCACGTCTTGTCTAAAAGGCAGCACTTCTGATAATGTGGCACACTTTCTGCGCTGCAGTGGGGCGCAGCCTTGATTTACTTTACATTTGTATCCTGAAGTGACACCTGAATGCGGGGATTTCTGACACAGAGACACACGGCCTCGCCACTGAGTCGTGACTCAGAAGCAAACCGTGACTCAGAACATACAGAGGCAGCATGATGTTTGAGCATACAACAGGACAATCAGTTTGACAGGCAGAGTGAAGGCGTAACACCTAAAGCTAACCCTGTCCTCAGGTAATATCCCCACATATTTACCAGGAAAGCTTTGATCTGACGTAGGGAAGCCTAGTCGATTACAACCTTCCATAATTTAAGTTACCAAGATACTGGCACTTTTATTGTTATTATGGATGAAATTAGCTAAACTTGCAGATCAGGGATCAGACCTTTAGTGCTCCATTTGACATCTTCTTATAATGAGAACAGAAAGCCAAAGTTTAACTCTGTTACAGCTGACAAAAGACATCTATTGACCACCTTCAAAATAGTTTAACATTTTGCATTCTTTGCAGTTTAGAATCTTAAGGCGTCTGCTTCTGTGTGTCAGCGTATGCATACGTTCATAATTTTGTTCATATTCATAATGTACCATTAGTGAGAGCCTGGGAAGTGCTCATTTGTCATTGCCACTCAGAGAGACACATAGAACCCCCCAATTAGTCTCAGCGGTCCCTCGACTGAGCTGCTTGATGTTGACAGTTTTCAAAATGGCTCCCAGAGCACACAGTAAGAGTCATTTAAACTGCAAAGAAATGACTTGACCCAATTTCTCTTACTTTGTGAAAGATCTGGTGGTATGTGTAATTCCGTTTTATATAAGCCCGAAATGTGAAGGCTTTTGGATTAATGTTCAAACACTCAAGTTATTTAAAAGAATTTTTTCCCGAATCAATAGGAATAAATTGGATACGAGGTGACAGAGGCTCATGTATATATCACATGAGGCCAGCAAATACCTTCTGTCAGTGCAGGCAAGATCAAAAAGCAATTGGCGCTCATTTGCTGTGATTCCTTCCTTCAGACCTTCAGGGAACTGCTTGAGGATGCAAACATAAGCCTTATTTCCCATCCTTTGATCTTTCCTGCGGTAGTGTTTGACCTTCCAATGAACTGCTTTAGGCTCAGCATAGTACTTCCAACACATGCCCGAGAAATAAGACAAAAGCAGTCATTTTGCTGTTTTGAAATTTAAGAGAAGGTAGGATTTAACTAAGTCGTGCTTTTGTTATTTGGCTCTATTGAAAATTATTGTCTCCTCTCCCTAATTTCCAATATAATAAAACAACTTGCTATAATGGACACGTTAGCATCAATACAAATGGAGACATGTTCTTTACAAATTATTCTGCTGCTATACTGGCCAGCCTCCTATTATTTATGCATTTAAACTTATTCTCATCCAAATTCTGCTGCCTGTATTTTAATTCACACCACATCCCACTTATCTATCATCTCTGCACTTAACAGCATACATTAACTCAGGGTCTCAAAATCCTCCCCATTTTAAAGTTTGTATCCTTGTTTTCAAAGCCCTCCATGGCCTCACCTTTTCCTAGCTCTGTAATCTCCTTCAGTTACACAATGGTCCAAGATCTCTCTGTTTCCCCAGCTCTGGCTTCTTAAGCATTTCAATCCTACTATTTCATTTCTTTTTCAGTCTTGGATCTAAGCTGTAGAAATCCCTTGCTAAGCCCCACAGTCTTGTCTCTCCACTGTCTCCTCCTTTAGTGTCATGCTTAAAACATCCAGCTTTACCTAAACTTTAGCCAGTTATCCTCACACCTCCTGCTATGACTCAGAGTCAATTGTCAGATTATGCTCCCCTGAAATGTCTTGATGATTTCTTTTGAAATATTGCAATATAGATGCATATTGTCTTTTCTAAGAGACAACAATTAGAACTTCAACATCAGCAGCTTGCATTTAGAAAGTGATTTCAATATAATAGACTCCTGTTGTTTGTCATTTATATAAACAAATTGGATGAAAAGTTAAGGGGCATGGTTAGTATATTTATGGATGACACCAAAATTGGAGACCTATTTGACTGTGAAGAAGGTTATCTAAGATTACAAAGGGATCTTGATCAATTAGAACAATGGGCTGAGGAGTGGTAGATGGAGTTTAATTTAGCTAAATGCAAGGTATTGCATTTTGGTGAAATGAACAAGGGCAGGACTTATACAGGTAATGACAGAGCCCTGGGTAGTGTTGTCAAACGGAGAGACCGTCAGGCACATAGTTCTTTGACTGTTGCATCACAAGTAGATAGGATGGTTAAGAAGGTGTTTAGCACGCTTGCCTTCAGTGCCAGACCTTTGAGTATAGGAGTTGGGACGTCATGTTGAGGTTGTCTAGAACATTAGTGAGGCCACTTTTGGAGTACTGTGCACAGTTCTAGACACCCTGCTATAGGAAGGACATAATTTAATTGGAGCGAGTTCAAAAAAATTTACCAGGATGTTGCCGGGTCTGGAGCGTTTGAATTATAAGGAGAAGGTGGACAGATTGGGCCTTTTTTCACTGGAGCATAGAAAGTTGAGGGATGGCCTTATTGAGGTTTATAAAATCATGTGGGGCATTGATAAGGTGAATAACAAAGGTCTTTTCTCTTGGGTGGGGGAGTTCAAAACTAGCATATTTTTAAGGTGAGAGGAGAAAGATTTAAAAGGGACCTGAGGGACAATTTTCTTCACACAGGGGATTCTTCGTACATGGAATGAACTGCCAGAGGAAATGGTAGATGCAGGTACTGTTACAACATCTAAGAGATATTTGGAGGGGTACATGAATAGGAAAGGTTGAGAGGGATATGGGCCAAGCGCAGGCAGGTTTGACTAGCTTAGTTTGGGAAATTTAGTCAGCATGGTCTAGTTGGATTCAAGGGTCTCTTTCTGTGCTATATGGCTCTATGACTGTACAGCCACCTCTAGTCATTATGCAGGAGTTTTTTAAAAAACAAAATAAATGACACTGGACCACGTAAAGAGGAATGAGGACTGATGATCAAAAACAAGGTTGCTGGAAAAGCTCAGCAGGTCCGGCAGCTTCTGTAAAGGGAAAAACAGAGTTAATGTTTCGGGTCCGATGACCCTACCTCAGAACTCTGACCAAATGCTTGGTGAAAGTAGTAGGCTTTAGGTGGGGAATACTGGAGGCACTCAGTAGGCCTTGCAGCACCTAACTGTCCTTGAGCTGACTGGCTTGCTTAGCCATTTCAGAGAGCAACTAAGAATCAACTACATTTCCATGGGTCTGGAGTCACATATACATGGAAGCAGTAAAGGACAGCAGATTTCCTTCCAAAGGGATGCGAATGAACCAGACGAATTTTCTTTACAGCAGTTGGCACGTGGATGTTTTTAATGGAATTCAAATTTATTCATCTGCCATGGTGGCATTTGAACTCATGTTCCTAGAATGTTAGCTTGAAGCCCTCTGAACTATTAGCCCAGTGATATTACCACTAGTCTGCCACCTCCCCTTTGATGCTAACATGACACTGCCAGTGGAGTTTTGGATAATGTTAAATTATGGAGGGTGGAGTATGGGAGACGAGGCTGGAGTGCATTGGAATGGTCTAGTCTGGGGGAACTGAAGCTCAGGTGTGGTTTCAGTAGCAGATAAGCTGAGACAGGAGCGGAGTGAGACAGGAGCAATATTACAAAAGGATAGAAATTGTAAGCCTTTTGGCATGGTTATGAGACAGAGATAAGACAACAACAGAGACAAAGGAAAGGCTAGTGGCTCACAAGGTGGAGTTGTCCTACGGTTTTGGAATGTTTGCTGGACCACTTTGGAAGTCATTTAGAATCAATTACATAGTGTGGGAAAAGTGTCATGTGTTGTCCTGACTGGAGAAATGAGGGCAGATTCCTTTCCTTGTAAGCCATTACAATAATTCATTACAAGATATTTTAAGACAATCTGGCAGCTTTCATACCCGCTGGTGTCAGTCTATGTGTTATTAAATTTATTGAATTCAATTCCACAATATGCTGTGTTGGGGCTTTAAGTCATCTTGCATGCTATTGGCTCAGTACCACTGTACCTATTTAAAAGCCTCTATCATGGCATGCTTTCCTTTCACTAACTGGATAAAATACATACCGGCCATTAATACAGAAATCTGACTTCTGTCTATGTAGTAAAACCCTGCTGTTTATACCTGTACCTCGAACCTATCTTTGTGTCATCTGCAAATTTAGCAACCATGCCCTCACTTCTTTCGTCCAGACTGTTAATGTATAACGTGAATAGTTTTGGTTCTGGCATGGATCCTTGTGGAATTCCACTAGTCACCACTTGCCATCCTGAGAAAGCCCATTTTATTGCTACTCTCTGCTTTCTGCCAGTCAGCCAATTCCCTATCTATGCCAGTAACTTGCATTAACACCGTGGAGTCTTATCCTTTTTAGCAGCTTTCTGTGGCACCCTATCAAAGTCCTTCTGGAAATCCAAATAGATCATGTCCATAGGGTCTCCTTTGTCTAACTCGCTCGTTACCTCCTGAAAGTATTAGAACATGGAACGTAGAACTGTACAGCGCAGGAACAGGACCTTTGGCCCACAATGTTGTGCTGAACATGATGCCAAGTTAAACTAACTCCTTCTGCCTGCCCTTGGTCCATATCCCTCCATTCCTTTCATATTCATGTGTTTGTCTAAAAGTCCCTTAAACACCTCTATTGTATCTGCCTCCACCACCATCCTAGCAGCACGTTCCAGACACCTACCACTCTCTGTGCAAAAGACTTGCCCCTCTCATCTCCTTTGAACCTTATTCCTGTCACCTTAAATGCATGCCCCTAGTTTTAGAAATTTCAACACTGGGAAAAAGATTTTGACCATCAACCCTATCTATGCATCTCTTAATTTTATAGACTTCTGTCGAGTCTCCTCTTAACCTCCACTGCTCCAGAGAAAACAGCTCGAGTTTTTCTCTCCAAATAGCTCATACTTTCTAATCCCAGCAGCATCCTGGTAAACCTCTTCTGCACCCTTTCTAAAGCCAGAAATGTGGCAACTGAATATAGTATCCTATGTGTGGCCTAATCAAGTTTTATAAAGCTGCAACATGACATCCTGACTCTTGTACTTAATTCCCCAAACAATAAAGGGAAGCATGGCATTAACCTTCTTTACCACTCTACTTACTTGTGTGGCCACTTTCAGGAAGCTATGGACTTGAACCCAAGATCCCTCTGTACATCAATGTTCAGGGTCCTGACATTAACTGTATACTTTTTCTTAACATTTGATTTCCCAACGTGCAGCACCTTACACCTACCCGGATTAAACTCCATGTGCCATTTCTCCACCTATATCTGCAACTGATCTATATCCCGCTGTATTTTTTTGTCAACCCTCTACACTATCCACAACTCCATCGATCTTTGTGTCATCTGTAAGCTTACTAACCCACCCATCGACATTTTCATTCTTGTCATTTATGTATATATATTGCAAAAAGCAGACGTCCCATTACGGATCCCTGTGGAACACCACTAGTCGCAGACCTCCAGCCAGAAAAACACGCTTCCACCACTACCCTCTGCCTTCTATGGGCAAGCAAATTCTGAATCCACATGGATAAGCCACTACAGATCCCATGCATCCTAATCTTCTGGATGAGCCTAACGTGAGAGATCTTATCGAAAGCCTTACTAAAATCCATACATTCACTGCTCTACCCTGATCAATCACATTTGTCACCTCCTCGAAAAATTCCATCAAGTTCATAAGACATGACCTGCCCTGCACAAAGCCAAGCTGAATGTCCTTAAATAAGCCGTGCTTTTCCAAATGAACATAAATCCTATCCCTAAGAATTCTCTCAATAGCTTCCCAACCACCAATGTGAGACTCACCAGTCTCAGTCTCCTATGTTATCCCTATTTGCCTTCTTAAACAATATTAGCTACTCACCAGTCATCTGGGACCTCTCCAGTGGCTAATGAAGATACAAAAATCTTGGTCAAGGCCCCAGAAATCTCCTCTCATGTCTCTTGCAATAACCTGAGGTAGATACCATTGGGCCCTAGGGACTTATCCATCTTAATGTTCTTCAAGAGACCCAACACCATTTCTTTCTTGATCTCAAAATGTCCCAGCATATTAGCATGCTCCACACTAATCTCTCTATCTTTCATATCTTTCTTCTTGGTGAATACCAATGCAAAGTATTCATTTAGGATCTTGCCCACATCCTCTGCCGACAAACACAAATTCCCACCTTTATCCTTGAGTGGTCCTACCTTCTCCCTAGTTATCCTTCTACTTTTAATATATATATAGAATGCCTTGGGATTCTCTTTAACCCTACTTGCCAAGAACATTTCATGGCCCCTTCATGCTCTCCTAATTCCCTGCTTGAGTTCTTTTATACTTTCTTCATAAAACTCATGGGCCCTTCCAATTTTAGTTTCTTAAACTTTACATGTGCTTCTTTTTCCCTTTTGACTAAATTCACAACCTCCGTTGTTATCCAAGGGTCCCCTACTTTGCCATCCTTGTCCTTGCTCCTTTGTTGGAACGTGCCAGTCCTGTATTAACATCAGATAATCTTTAAACAATTCTCCCATGTCAAGTGTAGACTTGACTGATAGCAGGTCCTCTAAAATTAACTTTCCCTAGCTCCTGCCAAATATTCATGTAATATGCCCGCCGCCAATTTGGTATCTTTCCAAAAGGTCCTCATTTATTCTTATTCATAGCTATCTTAAAACTGAAGGAATTGTGGTCGCTGTTTCTAAAATGCTCTCCCACTGAAAGGTCAATCACCTGGCCGGGCTCATTAGCCAATACAACGTTCAGTATGGCCCCTCCTCTAGTTGGACTCTTCACATACTGTTTCAAGAAACCTCTTGGATGCACTTAACAAATTCCGCCCCATCTAAGCCTGTTGCTGTAAGGGAATCCCAACCTATACTGTGGAAGTTAAAGTCACCCACTGTGGTAACTCTGTTTTTGTTGCATGATCTGCCTACATATTTGTTCCTTAATGGCTCCGTGACTGTTGGGTGGCCTATAGTATAATCCTATCAGAGTGATTGCACCCATCTTATTTTTGAGCTCTACCCATATTGCCTCAGTGGATGAGCCCTCCACATCACCTCTGAGTGCAGATGTGACCAAACGATTCTAAAAGATTTCTCAGGTATGACTCCTCCTTGACAAAGCCTTGCTATTCAGCCCTATTTTGCTATGTACTTCCAAGTATGCTGCCATCTTGTCTTCTATAATGGATTCCAAAATCTTACCACCGACAAGGTTAGGCTAACGAGCCTACAGTTTCCCATCTTCTGTATCTCTCCCTTCTTAAACAGGGATGTTACATTACCCATTTTCCAGTCCTCTCTGACACCAGTGAATCCTGAAAGATCATCACCAATGCCTCCACAATCTCCTCAAAGATCTCTTTCAGAACTCTCTGATGTAGTTCATCTGGTCTGTGTGATTTATCCACCTTCAGACCTTTCAGCTTCCATCGCACATTTTCCTTAGTGGTAGCCCCTGATACCCACAACATCATACCCTCCAATTTCAAACTGTACTACAAATTAATTCATCTTGTTTCATATACTGCGTGCATTTCAGTACAGCACCCTCAGCTCCCCATGTCTTCTCATAGTTGTCCCCTCATCTGCTGTGCCTCAAGTGAGATTTCTGCTCCTTTCCACACTCTCTGTTGTATTATTTGTTCTGGAAACTTTAATAACCTCTGCTGAGCACTCCACCTCCTTTAACTTTTGCCATAAGTTTCCATGCAACTGACCAAACCCCACCACACTTTTTAGTGTAAAGCCATATGCACAGCCCTGGCAAACAATGAGAACAGCAGAGTCTTCTGTTCGCCATGTATTATGTGGAGTGATGGCCTTTTAAAATACAGGCAGGTGACTGTTCTACGGGTTAAAAATAGCTATGGAAACAGATAAACATATGCATGGACTCTGGGTATCACTAGATGCTGAACAGTATTTTAAGCTGGGTAGGACCTTCAATAACATTATCATTTAAATCATTACACCATCGATAGTGATGTGGTGGTAATATAATTAGACCACGAATCAAGAGCCTCAGGCTAATGTTCTAGGGACATGGGGGCAAATCTCACCAGGAAATTTGAAATCAGTTAAAGGAAAACCTGGAGCAAGAAAGCTTGCTTAGTGGTGATCATGTAATCGTTGATCACTGCTCTGTGAAACATGTGCTTCACTAATCTCCTCTCAGGGAAGGAAACCTACCATCCCACCTTACCTGATTTGGCGGATATGTGATACCAGAAACAAAATGTTCTCGACTCTCGTGTCCTCTGGGCAATAAATGCTGGACTAGCCAGTGACACCCACATCCCGGGGCCAAAATAAAATTGAAACCTCTTGCTTAGTGAGCATAAATCATACCCGAGAGATAAGAGTAAGCTGATGGTTGAGTTATGGTCACTCGGTACTTTGGGTGCAGGTTGGAAAGATAAAAGCTGAGCAAACAGCAATTCACAGAAAGGTCAAACAAAACAGAATGATGGATCAAAGGGTGGGAATTAAGAATTATGTTCACATCCTCCAGGAGTGCTCTGAAGCTTTGGAAGGATTCACAGCAAATGAGTGCTGATTGCTTTTTGATCTTGCCTGCACTGACAGAAGGTATTTGGTGGCTGCATTTGATACATTTTTGAGACTTGACCATCTCACATCCAATTTATTTCCAGTGATACAGAAAAAGAATCCTATAGATGCTTATGATTTTCCAAACACCAATCTGAATACCCTCACGCTACTGACTCACAATAGTGCCATGTGTAGTCATTCTAAGGAGGTCAGGCACGTGGACCTCATACAATATGATTTCCTTAATTGGGCCTGTTAACCTGGACCAATCACCAGGTCCTGGCTGACAGATATAAACAGGAGTCAGAGGTTCTGCTCACTCTGAGGGAGCTGGCTCAGTATCAAGGACATGCCATATTAGAATTCGAATTCCCTACAGTGTGGAAACAGGCCCTTTGGCCCAACAAGTCCACACCAACCCATCTCCCTATAACCCACACACCCCTGAACACTATGGGCAATTTAGCATAGCCAATCCACCTAGTCTGCACATTTTTGGACTGTGGGAGGAAACCAGAGCACCCAGAGGAAACCCACACAGACACGGGGAGAATGTGCAAACTCCGCACAGACAGTCACCTGGGGCTGGAATCGAACCCGGGTCCCTGGCGCTGTGAGGCTGCAATGCTAACCACTGAGCCACCGTGCCGCCATAGAATAAAGGAAGATTTGGAGATGGGATACCTGCCTCTGTGGAGTTATTTCAGTGGCGATGAGAGAAAAGCACGCTCCTGAAGCAACCTGCTTGCAAAAGTCATCCTTGAGTTGGGGTAGCTATTTCTGGCACTGTGCTGTTATTTGGGAAGCTTGTCTTGTTTGATCCTGCTGTTAAAGACTGGGCACAGCAGGTGGAAAGGAAGTTTTTCCAGGCAGATGACATTGGGGCTGATGAAAAGCAATGAGTAATTCTCCTAACAGCTTGTGGACCTGTGGCTTTTTTTTTTTTGGTTTTTAGAAGTCTAACTTTCACTGAGGCACCAACTACTAAAACCTTTCAAGAGTTGATGGATTTACTTAAGGAATATTATGATGCCAAGCCTCCTTTAATTCTGAGATGCTATTAGTTTTACTCAATCTTTTGAGACCTGGGTAATTTATTGGGATTTTTGACTAGGTAAAGATGACTGGCCTGTGACTTTGGCTTAACCCTGAATAAGATGTTGAGAGACTGTGTTTGATATGTAGGATTAATGATGTTACTATGCAAAAGTGCCTAGTAGCTGAAGCCCTAAATCACTGCAAACAGGCACCACAACTGGCTTTATATTGGAAAATGTTGCAAATAGAGCATATGAGCTATAGGATATTCTGACGGAAGTGGACACCCTCACCAGTCTGACTGAACTTCGGGAACACCACTGCAGTGAAGGCAAGTTCACAGCCTCACTCAGGATGTGTCCTGAACAGAGGGACTGTAGGTCAGCCCACAGCAAAACCCCAAAACAAAGCCAAGCCTCAGCTAAACAGTTAAAATTTTCTTTCAGATCTGGGCCAGCAAACCTACAAAGACTTGCCGGCCCATCAGACTCGAGACAGCAAGAGTCCTACTAGGCTTGAATTGAGTAAGGTAACTTATAGGCCTGTATTCAGGAGAATGTGCACCCTGGAAAGTCCATCTACATCTGGCTTAAATTGCTCAGCAACATCCAAATCAAAATAGACATCTGGTTAAATGGTCACCCGGTTCTAATGGCATTAGATACCAGTGAAGCCATTTCAGTGATTACAGAACCAGTCTTTAAGAAAATTCACTCTGGAATCCGACCCTTAGGTTTGTGTAAGACCTCAGCTAGACTGAGAACCTGTACCAGGGAATCCCTAGAGAGTAAGGGTACAACTTTGGTTCCAGTCTCTTATGTGAAGCAGCTGGTTCAGTTAACATTGATTGTAGTAAAAGGCTCAACGGGGTGAAATTGGTTGGGAAAGATTTGTCTAGATTGGCCCAATATTTTCTGATTAGAAAATGGCTGCCTGAGTAAAGTCCTAATTAAATATCCAGACTTTTTTCAGGAAGGCCTAGGCACTATCAAAGGAGACAAGGTCACCTTGCAATTTGACCAGGAAGCAATTCCATGATTCTGCAAGGCCTGCCCAGTGCCATTTACCTTATGGGTAAAAGTAGAGGCAGAAATCAGGAGGCTGGAAAGTGAAGGAATGATCAAACCAGTCCAGTCTGCAGAATGGGCAGTGCTGACTGCACTAATTGTGAAGTCTGACGGGTCAGTTTGCCTTTGTTGGGATTTTAAACAAATGGTAAACTGCTTTTTGCGGCTGGATAAATACTCATTCCCTCGCATAGAGGGTTTATATGCAAAGCTGGCAGTGGGATGCCTTTCACGAAGCAGGACATGAGTCATACATACTTGCATCTGTGTTTAGATGACGATTTCCAGAAATAAGCTTCAATTAATACCCATCAGGGTTTGTACCAATAAAGCAGACTGCCATTTGGGGTATTGCAGCCTGTGCAATTTTTCAGCAGATGATGGAGAATATTTTACAAGGTCTACCCCTGGTCACCATTTATCTAGATGACATGCTCATAATAGGGAAGACCAATAAGGAGCACTTAGAGAACTTGGAAATAGTCCTTAGATATTTCTCTCAGGCCGGTGTACACATTAGAAATGTTCCAGGTCACCAAGTGACCTACTTGGGCTACAGAGTTGACAAGTCCTGGTAACAGCTGTCATAAATTAACGTGAGGGTGATCAAAGGTTTCCTGGCTCCTGCGCCAGTACTGGAGCTTAGATCTTTCCTCGGGCTGGTGAATTATAATGGAAAGTTCATGCATAACGTGGCCTCCATCCTGCCATCTTCGCATCAATTCTTAAAAAAGGGTTCAGTCTTGGAAATGGTCACGTTGCCATAGACTTCAGGGAAGTGAAAAACCAGCTATCATCCTGTAAGGTGTTTGCACACTATGATCCCAAGCAACACCTGATATTGACATGCAATGCCTCCCCGTATGGCACTGAGGTTGTATTAGCACATAGTTAGCCCAATAGAAAGGAACGTCCAAAAGAGTATCCAGAACTTTGGCTAATGCAGAGCGTAAATATACCCAGATAGAGAGGGAAGATGTTGACAGGAAGTTGTCTGGTGGCTAGGTTTGGACGCAGACATAGCTGTGTTGGTGTGGCAGTGCCCAGAGTACCAAGGACAAAAATTATTGCTAGCAGCTCCTCCCCATTCATGGAATGCCTGGGTAAACAGTAGTCTTGTTACACGTTGGCTATGAAGGTCTTTTCATGGGCTCAATGTTCTTAGTCATTGTTGATGCCCACTCAAAATGGCTGGACGTGCAAAGAGGTCATTTTTCAAACATGGGAACAACAATAGAAAAACTCAATCCCCCTCCACCTTAGCTTCAACAATTCTACTTCCACTGCATTCTGAGGCAAGAAGTTCCAAAGTTGCACAATCTCCTGCAAGAATAAGGTGGCATGGTGGTTCAGCGGTTAGCAATGCTGTCTTGCAGCACCAGGGTTCAATTCCAACCTCGGGTGACTGTCTGTGTAGAGTTTGCACATTCTCCCCATGTCTGCGTGGGTTTCCTCTCGGTGCTCTGGTTTCCTCCCACACTCCAAAGATGTGCGGGCTAGGTGGATTGGCCATGCTAAATTGCCCATAGTGTTCAGGGATGTGTAGATTAGGTGGGTTATAGGAGGATGGCTCTGGGTGGGATGCTCTGAGGGTCAGTGTCAACTTGTTGGGCTGAAGGGCTTGTTTCCACATTGTAGGGATTCTATGATAACAAGGTGTAGAGCTGGATGAACGCAGTAGGCCAAGCAGCATCAGAGGAGCAGAAAGGCTGACATTTTGGGTCTGGAACCTTCTTCAGAAATGAAGGAGAACAGTCCATTTATGAAGAAGAGTCCAGACCTGAAATGTCAGTATCCCTGCTCCTCTGATGCTGCTTGGCCTGCTGTGTTCATCCAGCTCTACAACTTGTTATCTCAGATACTCCAGCATCAGCGGTTCCTACTATCTCTGTAGGGATTCTATGATCTTTTGCAATATATGGACTCCCGGAAATGTTAGTCACAGATAATGAGCCATCATTTACCAGCAGGGAATCTGAATATTTCTTAAAGTTGAATGATATTCATCACGTAGGAACAACTCCATACAACCTATCATCCAATGGTCTGACATTCCAAACTTTGAAGGCAGGCTTGCAGCTTCACTGGATACCAAACTGTCCCAGTTTCTATTTGATTATAGGACCACCCCACATGCAACTACACGGATAGCTTCAGTAGAGTTATTTATGAGGAGAAGATTCCACACCAGGTTAAATCTGATCTTCCTGGACTTGGGGGGAGTGTGAAATGGCATTAGGAATGCCATTCCAGACGGGCTCTGTGTGCAAGACTCGACTAAGTGAGAGATACAGTTTGCTTCAGGGGATGAAGTTTGGTATAGGAACCATGGGAATGGGCCTGCATGGCTAAGAGGCAATGGTCAATGAGAGGTCAGGTCCAGTGACGTTCAAAGTTCTGATTGGTGCGATGGCCCTGAACAAGCATGTGGACCATATGAAAGCTGCAAACTCGCAAACAGTGCGAGAGCAAAACATGCCCAGCTCCTCGATACCATTCCAACTGCTGTTTCGGAGCTCATGGATTCTCTCTCTCCACCAAGCATTGAAGAGACCTTGGAAACTGAGATGGACATGGCAGATGTCACCACCTTGACATCCATTGACACCTGAAGAGGATAATGAATATCTTTCGAGATGTTCTGTGTGCAAGAGGCAAGCTACTGTGCATTACATGCCTGTATCAGAGGCAAAGTTGGAGGAATCTGATCTGGTGCTAAAATACCCCAGGAGGAGCTACAAAAAAAACGAACCAGCCTATATGTTTGGACTCAGAGGGAGAGCGATATAGTGACTATAACAAGGTTAGCCATGATTGGGGCTATTAGTCTGTTCCAATCAAGGAGCCCTGGCTGATAGATAAGAACAGACTATCATAGGTTCTGTTCACTCAGAGCTGGCTCAGCGTCAAGGACTCTTCACAGGTAAATAAAGGGTGACAAGGTGATATGATACCAGCCTCTGTGGAGTTATTTCACCTAGGTCTGAATTTCATGTCACACCTCAACTTGTTAAACAAGAACAATTTGGACAAGTTATTTACCTAGCACTTCTATCACCATTTCAGGAATTGTCAACATCAGAGTGAAGGACATGTGAGATTAATTGTTGGGAAAATTGGTATGTTTCTCCCTGAGTAAGAGAAGCAAACGTGGCAACAAACAAGGCCTGGAAATAGTGCTGAAAGCCTTCATTGTTCAAATGTCAAAAGATAGTTGTAAACAGTTAAGAACACTGATATGTTCTAGTTCTCAACACAATCCCGTGTATTTCCATGCCATATTGCAGCCTTACGATAGGTCAATCTTTCCACTTTCATAATTGCATCCTGTATTTTATGCATTTCTCAAACATTTTCATACAGATTATGCCATAGGTGTCCAAAGCTAATTTTCACAGAGCTTTTGGGGAGACACCGGCTGTAGGATCACTCCTTCAAAAAGCTGGCACAGGGATGTAGGGCTGGTTGACCACCTCCGTAATAAAAACCAAAAGAACTGCGGATGCTGTAATATCAGGAACAAAGACAAAGTTGCTGGAAAAGTTCAGCAGGTCTGGCAGCATCTGTGGAGGAGAAAACAGAGTTAAAGTTTCGGGTCTGGTGACCCTTCCCTAGAACTCAGACCCGAAACGTTAACTCTGTTTTCTCCTCCACAGATGCTGCCAGACCTGCTGAGCTTTTCCAGCAACTTTGTTTTTGTTCCTGACCACCTCCTGTACTGTTCAATCATTCCTAGTTATAATAGGCTTCACTATTACAAAACAACCTGCATTCTTCCTTAAATCTTGCCCATTGATGTAATTTATAGTTTTGAGTATGTAATGCCATATAGACTTGGGTTCATACTGAGACAGATATCTGGAAGTTTATTAACAACTAGCTAATTTGATATCCCAGATTTATATTTGGAGTCTGAGTTATATGTTTATTTAGAATATTATTAAGTTAAAGCCATAGTTAGTTGCCTCACTAACTGACTGAATGTTGAGGGGGCAAGGTGTAACCCTCATATGGAAGCATCACATGTCATATTATCTAGCTGTCTTAAAGATATAGTACCCTTCTGAGATCTGTAGTATGATACAACAGCTGGGTCTCTACACTTCTTTCCTCTAACAAGCTACCTCAAAAAACACTTCAACTATTTGGTTACCTATCCTAATATTTTCATAAACAAAAACAGACCCAGACAAACTCGATGGATCTGGCAGTATCTGTAGAGAGGAAAAACAAAGTTAACTTTTTGAGTCCAGTGACCTTTGGTCAGAACTATTATTTTTGTACATAGCTTGGTGTCAAATTTTAATTCCGTTTGATAAGCTTTCTCATTTATTACATCAAATATGATGAAGAGTCATCTAGACTCTGATGAAGAGTCAGCTAGACTCAAAATGTTAGCTTGCTCTTTCTCAACAGATGCTGTATGACCCGCTGTGATTTCCAGCATTTTTTGTTTTCAGCCCAGATTCCAGATCTGCAGTAATTTACTCCTCCTTTGTTGGCCATTTTGCTACAAGTATTAGGAACAATCAGAAAAGCTGAACTCTATACCTACAGTTGACAGGATGTGCATTAGTACCAGGAGAATTGCTAGCTATGATTACATACACCACCACATGCTGTCTGGGGCGAACCATTTCTGATGAAGGGTTTAGGCCCGAAACGTCAAGTTTTCCTGCTCCTATGATGCTGCTTGACCTGCTGTGTTCATCCAGCCCCATGCTTGTTATCTCGGATTCTCCAGCATCTGCAGTACCTTTTATCTCTGTACAAAATAACTGTTCTTTTGACACTGCCCCTGGCTATACCTTGTCTGAGTGACTACCTAACATATAAAACAATAACTATAATTCGTTCGTGGAATTCCATTCACTTTTGCTGATTTCTTCCCATTTTCTGGATGATCGGGTTAATAAAGTGAGCCCCTTCTGCAATCCTCCTTTTCTAAGATCACCGTGAGAAATGCAAGAAGGATATCGAGTGTCTGGTTTCTGGAGGATCTTTTGGGGGGAAAGCACAAAAGCTGAACAGAGAGGTCAGGGAAAAGGTCTCCAGGCAGTCCTGTGACATTCAATACTGTCTGGCCAACAAGGTGTTAGATCTCTGGGATGAAGCAAAACACAATGGAATTTCAAGTACCTGGGTCAAAATGCTGACCTCCATCCAAAACCATAAGCTTTTACAAAGAAAGCTCACTGGGAACCTAGATAAAAAAAAACTTTTAAAAGCACATGTAGCCATGATTACAAACTTAAAAAGAACTAGGTTTTTGGCTAGCAACCTGAAAAATCACCTGTTTGGAATTCTAAGCATTCACATTTTAGCTTTGAACTGTGAGATTAACACGCAAACATTTAACACATTTGTATGCAATTGCTTTGCTGGTTTAATGGAGACCTTGACGCATTAGTCTTATTTTAAACGGATTAACATTTCTGCTAAAGCAACATAAAACTGATTGCACGCAAAAGAAAGGCATTCGTATTCTAATCTTCACTAGGGGAATGGCAAAACACATTCTTTTTTTTTTATCTTTTCATGCACCAAGATGGTCGTTCATTAAATTAAAAATGGACATCTTTGTATGATGCAGGGGATATCAAATGACAATAAGCATACCCAATAATTCATAAGTTAATGTTAAGAGGGAAAATTGTGTAGAATGTTGTGTAACCCTGCCTCAAAGTGTCAAATACGAAAAGAATACCAGTGAGTTTGAGATAATTTCTGCACAGTGAAAGGATTGGGAGACACAGCGAGAGAGTACACAGAAGCTATGTTTGTGGCAAAGTCAGAGCGATGGTGTTAAACTCATGCTGTATATTATGAAAGCTTGTAAATAAAGTCGCCGCAGCCAAAAATATTCAGAGAAATTTTGGAGAAATGATTCTAGGAAGAAATTGTTACAGATATGGCTTCTGATCCCTATTGTGCCCAAAATATTTACATCAAAATTCACCCTTCGGATATGTGCGTGAGCGTTGGTGGGAGATCTGCAGTAGCAGAGAGAAAGTGACCATGAGATAGAAGAGACAAAATGTTGGCAGTATGGGGAAGGACTGTATCTTTTCAAGATATAAAACCAGTTTAATCCCATTCGGGACTCGCAATACATTACACATTCAATTAACACACAAAGCCACTATAGTCACAGTGGATAGGATAAAACCATTGCACGTCTGATTTCCCTGAGCCTGCAATTACTACAAAGCCTATTTTAAATCAGAAACCTTTTGCTTAAAGAGATTTGAATGGATTCAAAATCACAGTTAGATTGTTTAATGGAAATGCCGTTCTCCTGCATTGGGAATGCACACTACAGGGATAATAAAAGCATAAGAGACAGGAGGAGGTGTAGGCAGTTCAACCCACCAGGTCCTGTACGCCATAACTGTACTTTCATCTCAACACTAACATCCCACTCTAGCCCCATATCCCTTGCTGCCCAGACATCAATTGATTTCTGTCTTCAATATACTCAACGTGAACACCAATTATTCCCTGGGATAGAGAATTCCAAAGGTTTACAATCCCTCGAGTCGAGAGGCCCTGCTGGATGGGGCAGTACAAAGGAGGGACATCCTCTTCCTAGACACCAGTAGAAGAAGCCGTGCCAACAGACTCTGGCGGCCTGATCTGAGGGTGCCACACAGTCAGTGCCATCTCAGCCAGTGTGGACAAATACCCTGCATAGCAGGAAGTAGGTCAATGGCCTTCTCCACTCTGCCAACATAAGTGCCACAATCTTCTGTCGGCTGCTTCACAATCACTTTCTCGTTGTTGCTGTAACATCTTCCCTCACTTGGTCTCAACTTCCCCTAAACACACATGCACAGACACAGACAGACATACACACAGACACACACACAGACGCACACACACTGCATATCTATGCTGCCTACTGTTCCCCTGGGACCATCCCATCCACCTACACCAGAAGCGACGAGTGTGCCACCCATTTTCAGCTCAATCAATGCCTCCCTTTCTAACATTACAGGAGAAAACAGCCCACAATCTGGCAAAAAGGGCCTGGAAGTGTTGAGGGGTAGACTGATGTTAGACTCCTCAGCCTCTACATGGAAAGAATCCTGACCCTATTTTACAGTATCCTGGGTTCTTAATCCAGATGTTATGTTTTCCTGACTGTGTTCTTCATCTGCAAACATTGCTCTGGCTCCTACACAGTTGGATGCAGTCGGTCTCCCTCAATGTGTTAATCGGGTTGGACATATTCAGTCACCCTCAGTGACGGACTGGTGAAATAAAGGTTTTCACATCCTCATTCACTTTAGAGGATTGCTGTACCTATCTTGGCCACTGGCATTGGCTATGCCACATGAACCCTACTTGATATGGTGATAATGGTCATTTTGTTGCTGAGTATCCCACAACCTGTCATCTAACTACAAAATTTCCAGAGAGGTGCAAACTCCTTTTCAAAACGTAATTCCTCCTTCCTTCAGGGTAAAGTGAATTGTTTGCCCAACATTGATCACCACAGGTACTGATTAAAAAAATGGTTCATTTTGAGAGGTGTTAACTTTCTGAGAGTTTTTAACTGTTCTTGTAAAGTTTCTCCTCCTTTCTTTTAAGGATATCTAAATTTATCCTCAGAGCCTTGCACACTCCTGAAAGACCCTCCTTCTTCAAGGCCTCTGTCTATTCCTCACTGAATTGAATTGAATTGAATTATCCTTATTGTAAATGAGCACAGTGAAAAGGTTACAAGTCACTATTTACTGCGCCATCTTAGGTACAAGGTACTCAGGTCCTGATTCTTCAATACAAGTTCTTAGGGGAAAAAAATTTAGAGAAATAAAGAAATTAAAAAGTCCAGCATTACTATTCGCAGGAATAAATTAGAAAATAGAGAAATAAAAGTTCAGAACAACAGCCCTTCCAACCCAGACCAAGCTGGCACCTAGCCTCCTCCAGTCCACATGAACCGTCATCTTAGAAATTGTGGCCGGCTTTTCCTCGTTCCTTAGTCCACATTGTTTTTGCTGCACCCCTTACCAGCTACTTGGGGAAAGTTTGTCTTTGGAGTTGCCTTTTTGCTCCTGTCCTGGCTGCTGCAGGCTGTTCCTTGGTGTTGCGTTTCAGTTGCTGACCATGACTTTTTGAAGGGGTAGGAGGTAAATTCACTTCGCTTCAGAATGTAGTTCCTTCTTCCTTCAGGGTAAAGTGAATTATCGGCCCAACATTGATCACCACAGGTTCTGATAAAAAAAAAGCTACTGTGATCACCTGACCTGGTTGAGTCAAGCTCATGAACGTATTAGTTACCAAGGATCAGTCTGAGCTTAAATTAATGTGGTTGTGAAGGATAGGCTGGTATCTGAAATTCAGATCTGTATCTCCCAATTAATTCGCACCTCTCTGGAAATATTGTATTTAGATGAAAGGTTGTGGGATACTCAGCTTGGGAAAATAATGAGCAGATTCAGGAATATATAAAAAAGACCCTTTTATCGATAGCTGTCTCTGAGCAGTAAAAGGGAGACCAGAAAGCAAGGATTGTAAGCATTTTTGTCAGTGTGTCTCAGTCTCAAGCTCAAAAATTAGGTGATAAAAGTAATTTGGAACATCAGAAACTGAGAATTTTAGTACATCTGCATCTTCACTATTACCAATAAAACAAGACCCCTGCTAAACAATTGGATTCAGATCCTTTCAAATACAAAACCAAAAAAATGTCAATTAAACTGTACACTGCATCTGCCATTACCTTCCTGTTTTGTGCCAATCACACTGACCCCTTTACTTTACAGGCCCTATATCTGTGCATGTGTTTGTTCCTGAATTTTGTTAATTTCTTCGGTTGATAAATTGTCACTCTTTCACTGAAGGAAACATCGAAATTGCCTTTTTACCTTTTAACAACGAAGTTTAACTGAAGTGTGCAAGTTGGTGCAAAAAGAGAGAAAAGCAATTTTTAAAACTATTTGTTTTCTCTTAGAAGGTCTTAAAAAAAAGGAACTGTGACCCCCTCCTCACCTGGTCATAACATTTACCCTTATTATAAAGCTCTCCAACAGAAGGCAATTAGTGACTTAATCAAAGTGTGTAAGATCCTGACAGGTCTTACCAAGGTGGATGTGGAAATGATATTTCCACTGAAGTGTGAGTACAGAACTAAAATGAACTGTGTTAAAATTATGCTTTGCCCTGACAGGACAGGGAAGATTTCACAGAATCCCTACAGTGCAGAAACGGGCCCATTAGCTCAATAAGTCCATACTGCCCCCTTTAAAGAGCATCCCACCCAGACCCTTTCATGTAGCCCTGCATTTCCCATAGCTAATCCACCTAATTTATACACCCCTGGGCATTACGAGCAATTTAGCATGGCCAATCCACCTAACTTGCACATCTTTGGACTGTGGGAGGAAACCAGAGCACCCAGGGGAAACCCATGAAGACACAGGGAGAATGTGCAAACTCCACACAGACAGTCATCCGAGGGTGGAATCAAACCCGGGTCCCTGGCGCTGTGAGACAGTGGTGCTAACTATTGAGTCACCATGCCACCCCGTTATTGCAGAAGATTGTGCGACTTTGGAATTCATTGCCTCAGAATGCAGTGGAAGTGGAATTGCTGAAGCTAAGATGGAGGGGGATTGATTCTTTTGTGTAACAAGAATCTAACTTCATTGACAGCAGATGAGATTATGAACTTTAGAACATGAACAGATCAGTCATGATCTTATTGAACGGACGAGCAAGCTCGTGTGTGTGTGTGATTGCAAAGTGCCTATTAGATTGTGTGGTCACATTCCAAGATGGGAGCTTAATGCACAACAACCTGATTCAAAGACAGAAGAGTGATCATGGAGACAGGGCTAACACCTTACATGCAAGATAAATCCTTGTGTAATTACAGATTACGCTTTGTAATTACAAATCATATGGGCTGAAAACAAACTGCTCACCCTTATTGCAGGGCTATGAGGAAGGAGCAGAGTGGGACTAATTGAATGTTGTATACAATAAGCCAACACAACCATGATGAACTGAATGGTCCTGTTCTGTTCTGTAAGATTCCATTATTTCATTTGGTTAACCCTTGCTTGTCACCACCCACCCCCCACTTTTTCCTGGGTGTAGGGATATGAATTTCTCAAGCATCTCTTCTTAGCCAGTTAGCCAAGTAAGAATTCAGCAACATCAGTTTCATTGCCTCTCTATGAACATATTGCTCAGGCTGCAGAGTGTTGAATTGACACCAGTGTTCTATAGTAAATCTGTTTCAGAGACCGTAGGAACTACATTCACCTTTACTGGCTCCATCTCCACCTCTTTGACCTGTCTGTATCCTCTCCACCTATCTTCTCCTCTATCCATCCTCTATCCGCCTCCCCCTCTCTCCCTATTTATTTCAGAACCCCCTTTCCCTCCCCCATTTCTGAAGAAGGGTCTAGGCTTGAAACGTCAGCCTTCCTGCTCCTCTGATGCTGCTTGGCCTGCTGTGGTCATTCAGCTCTAACCTTGTTATCCCATCTTCTATAATAAATATATTGATTTTGTCAAGTCAGGGAAGCTAGTTGATAGGACTTTGTTTATCAAATTTGTTGTTTAATTTCAGGTTGCTCTGAGAGAAACAATTGTTAGGACATGTGCCCTCCTCTTATAAAATAAGCATTCTTCAGCACACATCTGTACAGCATCATAGACACACACACACACATACATATGCACACATGTATGTTCATACACAGTCACACATGTATACACAGACACACACAAGTCTCACACATACATTTCTGTACACAGACACACAAGACATATGTGTTCTGAAATAACTTCATAAAGGCCGATGTCTTGTCACCAAGTCACCCTTTATTTGCATGTGCAGAGTACATGACACTGACCCAAATAGCTCAAAGCCCGCTCCCAGAGTGAGCAGAACCCCTGACACTCCTATTAGGATCAGCTTAACAACCCCAATCAGGGAGTTCGTGGTCTGAGATCCACCTGACTTACATTGTTCCAATCGCTACATGCTCACATATATACACACACACTTAAATGTTTGCACAGAGCCACAAGACACATACATAGACACAGGCGTATTTTGATACACACACATTCCAGCCACAGTAAAGCCCTGTCACTCACCTCTTCACTATTTGTGAATTGGCTTATTCACATCAATAATTCTGTGCATTATTTTGTAGTTTTCAGGAAAAACAGGACGAGAACCTGGAGAAAGTGTCCAAAAATGTGAAAAAATGTCTAAATGAAATATTAAATCTAAGATCCAGGAGCATCAGTGACCCCCCAGTGCTATATTTCCTGGACTGGAAAATGCAGGCCGTGCCTGAGTTATCTGGCACCTTGGTTACTGAAGTGTTTCCACGTTTATGTATACAAATATATAAAATAGAAAAGGTAGACCATTCAGCCCCTGAAGATTACTCCACCACTCTAATGGAGCCCTACAGCCAGAAGTGCCGCCATCCTGGGAGAATTAAATGACTATGTTTGTACTCTCAGCTGGATCCCATCATATGGTTTGAAAATTAAGGGAGATATTTCAGCCAAAAGTCTACACTTGTTAAGTGATATTTTGGTGCCACCTTTCCATGCATTTCCATGCATCTCGGTGGGACCTCTAATTGTCGGGCAGCACGGTGGCTCAGTGGTTAGCCCTGCTGCTTCACAGCACCAGGGACCCGGGTTCAATTCCACCCTTGGGAGACTGTCTGTGTGGAGTTTGCATGTTCTCCCTGTGTCTGTGTGGGTTTCCTCTGGGTGCTCCGGTTTCCTCCTGCAGTCCAAAGATGTGCAGGTTATGTGGATTTGCCATGCTAAATTGCCCATTGTGTTCAGGGATGTGTAGATTGGGTGGGATGCTCTGAGGTTTGGTGTGGACTTGTTGGGCTGAAGGGCTTGTTTCCACACTGTAGGGATTCTATGATTTCAAAATTGCCGTTGTAATTGTAAAGCATGTTGAGCTGACATGGAAGGTTCTATACAAATACATTTCTTTCCATACTGAAGATTTTACATCTGCATCCTATTAACCCTTTACATGATACATTCCTGTATTCACATATATGACAGATGTGAAAAAAACCCAAAAGAACTATGGATGCTGGAAATCAGAAACTAAAACAGAAATCGCTGAAAAAATTTAGAAAGTCTGGCATTATCTGTGGAGAGAAATCAGAGTCAATGTTTCGGGCCCAGTGACCCTTCTGAAATCATCTGACATGTTCTGAAAAAGGGTCACTGGACCTGAAAAGTAAACAGATTTCTCTCCACAGATGCTGCCAGACGTGCTGAGTTTTTCCAGCAATTTCTGTTTGTCATAGAATCCCTATAGTGTGGTAACAGGCCCTTCGGCCCAACAAGTCCACACTGACCCTCAGCATCTCACCCAGAGCATTCCCCTTTAACCCACCTAATCTACACATTCCTGAATACTACAGACAATTTAGCATGGCCAATCCACCTAGCATACACATCTTTGGACTGTGGGGGGAAACCAGAGCTCCCAGAGGAAACCCATACAGGGAGAACGTGCAAACTCTGCACAGACAGTCACCCGAAGGTGACATTGAACCCAGGTTCCTAGCACTGTGAGGCAGCAGTGCTAACCACTGAACTACTGTGTTACCAATAGATGTTACCTCTGCAAAACTTATCAGACAGTGGTTATGACCTTCTGCCCTATATAATTCAGGTTGCGTATTCACCTGAGAAAAACAATCAAATTGACACTATTTTACATTAAGGTTTGTCTTGTCATGTGACGTGCACCTTCACTCAATCAGGAACTATTCTGTTTACTCCTTGCTGTGGCAGTTTTGTGCCTTTAAGTCATTTAGAACAATGCCCAAGCTTAAACATTCTCCTCAGTACTGAAATTATTTGCAGCTTTATATAGATTTAAAGTTTCATGGGATCTCTAGCTATGCAACACGAAATTTTAACAATCAGGCAGGAGTGGGAAAGGATATTCACTGGGTGGGATAAAAGTGGGAGGAAACTTAAGTGAAACTTAAGTTGGGAAGAATAGTTTGTTCCTGTTGTGTAAATTCTGTCCGATTAAGGTAAGACCACTAGTCTTATTTTTAAGTAAACTTCTAAAAGTCAGAAAAAGCATTATTTGATTCAGGCTGATGTTTTTAGTCGCTTCTTATTTGAATGAAAACTGTGTTTCATTTACTACATCCCCTGTTATGTTGTTTTTACTGACTAAAAAGTCTGGATGAAAAGTTTTACGTTGACACTTCCACTTTGTATCTTTTCAATGGACTCTACTCGGGTTACAATCCTTTATGCTTCATCAACCAATGAACAGCCTATTTTTAAACTGCCTGATTGCTGACTTTCCCCTCACTTGTTTAAAACAAAAATGTTAGAGCAAAGTTTAGGAAACTTTTTGTTAAGCTCAAACATGCGTGGAGACATTTACTTCTTTGTGTGGGCCAGAAATGGATTGGGACCAGTCCTCACCAGGAAACCTAGAATTGGCGTTCAGCCCAGGACTTTAGTAACCATGCTGGGGTTGTTACCTTTGTTGAGCCTAACACAGGACACTGGACATCCCCAAGCAAAACTCTTCCATGCTTGTCCAAACCATCTCGAGCCTGGCCTGTGGGTGGATGCACAGAGCACCTGCGAAAGGAATTGCAGAGCAGATGAGGTACAACATACAAGTGCTGTAACAGAAGTCTATCTAACAGGTTTCTGTGATCTAAGCAATACAGCATAAGTTATTGCTTATTCGTGATATTGTAGAGCTCTTTCCCAAACTGGTTCAAATTTAGCTTGATGCTGGCTTTTGTCAAATGTTTGTGATGTAGATGCAGTTAACAAATTGTCATTTGTTTATTTTCACCTTTGTGATACACAAAGGAGACTTAAATTTTCTTTGTCAAAGGGGAAGAGTTTTTTCTTCTGATCTGGCTCGATAGCCATGAGGTAGAGCTCTTCAGTAACCTACTGGGTCTTCAAACCTCATGATTTACAGGGAATTTTCCGAATACATGTGCAGTTCCTGAGTAAAGTGTAATGAAACTATCTAGTTTGCCTTTTTGGAATTTTGGAATTCTGAAATAACAGAACTTGTTTCTTTCTCTGAATATTGTTCCTAGTGCTGTGTTTAGAATATGGAATAACTCACAGAAAAGAAAGAAAGCACATTTATAAAGTGCCTTTCCCTTGTCCCAAAACTATTTTACAAACAGCTGTTGTAATGTGAAAAATGTGACAGCCAATTTGCACAAATCACTATGTGACCAGCCAATCTTTTGTTTCAGTGATTTGCAGGTTGAGAGACAGATATTGTCTACAGGGTGATGTGATGGCAATATCAGTGCATGAGTAATCTACAGACTCAGGCGTGTGCTCTAGGGACATGTGTTGAAATGCCATCATGGCATTTGGTGGAATTTGAGTTCAGTTGTTAATAAATTAATATATTCATTCCATTTAATAAATTAAAAAATAAACTTGATAGCTGACCAGCAGTGACATGGTCACGTCAACTATAATCGATTTGTTGTGAAAACCCATTTTGTTCATTAATTTCCTTTTGGGAATGAAATCTGTGATCCAGGCCTAGTCTGACCTACATGTCATTCCAGATCCACAATAACATGGTCATATCAGTGGCCTACAAACATGTTTAGCAAGTCAGCCAGCTCAAGCGCAAAGAGGATTGCTAATCTATTAATATTGCCACTACACCATTCTGCAGTCAATATTCATTACCCCTTCAGACATTTCAAAATTACTGCTGTAATTGTAGTAAAGCAGATTGAGTTGGCGTGTAAGGTGCCACATAAGTGCCATCTTTTTCTATACCAACAATCTTGCATCATCATCTCCTAGCTGCCAATATCTAATTCTCAATCAAAAATTACAACCATAGGTTAGCTGGTCATGTTGACTTTTGCACAAATTGCCTGCCACTGTACCAACTTCAGAACAGCTGTTTGTAACATGTTTTTTGGGATATTGTGGAAATCACAATGTTAATGTGCCTTCTTTCTTTCCCATGACTTGTTCCATATTCTAAACACAAGACCTGTAACAAAAATGCTGACCTCGACAGTGACACTCATGCCCCATGAAAGAACACAAAGGTAGAATTAAAGGTAGAAATGCGGAGTTCAGTTATGCATCAGCCATGACCTAAATGAATAGTGGAACATGTCAAAGTGGCCAAAAAGCAAAGAGCATTTCAAAATATTCAGTCGATGTATTCAAGTGGAGTGGGGTGTTTTGTCTTAGTCTGAACCAATATAGGTACAAAGGAACAGGAGTAGGCCATTCAGTCCCTTGAACCTGTTATCAACTAATAGTCATAGAGATGTACAGCATAGAAACAGATCCCTCGGTTCAACTCGTCCATGCCAGCCAGATTTCCTCATCTAGTCCCATTTGGAGTGTGGCCAATATCCCTCTAAACCCATCCAGATGCCTTTTAAATGCTGTAACTGTACCTGCCTCCATCACTTTGTCTGGCAGCTCATTTCATACCCACACCACCCTCTGCATGAAAGAATTACCCCTCAGGTCCCTTTTAGATCTTTCCCCTCTCACCTTAAACCTATGCCCTCTAGTTTTGGACTCTCCTACCCTGGGAAAAAGACTTTGGCTGTTCACCCTATCCATGCCCCTCATAAGTTTATAAACGTCTATAACCTCAGCCCTCAGGGAAAATACCCCAGCCTATTCAGCCTCTCACTGTAGCTCAAATCCTCGAGCCCTGGCAACATCCTTGTAAATCCTTTCTGAACCCTTTCAAGTTTAACAATATCCTTCCTGTATCAGGGAGACCAGAATTGAACTAGTATTCCAAAAAAAAGCATAACTTCTGCCATTCAATGAGATTGTGGCTGATCTGTGGCCTAACTCCATATATCTGCCTTTGGTCCAAATCTCTTAATACCTTTGCTTAACAAGAATTAATCTATCTCAGATTTAAAATTAACAACTAATCCAGCATTCACTGCCATTTGTGGAAGTGAGTGTTCCAAACATCTACCACTCTGTGTAATGTAATTGAAAGATTATTATGCATCAGTTTCTTAATCAGAGGCACATTTGAAAGCGGAGATTAACACATCTGCAGAAAACAATGAAATTCAGAGGATATTAAATACATTTGTTACCTGTGCATAAGGGCTTCCTTGATATTATGATGGCATCCGTCCATTTTGGGAGACTTTGACCATGGTGAGTACCCCACCTGGGTTGAATACTTTTGTGACTGTAGACACAGATTGATGGGTAGCACTCCTTTCGCCAGCTAGCATAGATGACAAACTTTGGTCTGAGGCTGAATGATGAGTTTTCCCACCAATGGACTCTCTTTTCGACCTTCCGATAGTTTATTTTCTCCTCTGCGTTTCCCACATCTTTCATGAATGCTTTACTCCAGGCACCCCAGCTGACATCAAGGTCTTCCTAATGCTTTGACTCAGATCCCATTCAACCTGGAATCTTGACTACAGACACCCTGTTACCACAGCAGACATGGGAGAGCTAATGGTCTCATGCCGATAGCAAGCACATCATTGAACATCCTTCTTGACATGACAGTCTATATGCCTCAATTTCCCAATGTTACCCCATGCTAATAAGAGATTCTGAGCTTTGTATGTTGTAAATGTCTATGAAACTATTGGAGATATTGAGAGAACACATGGTGCTTTTGCCTAATTCCATTGTGTGAGTTTCAGTAGATGTATATAATGTGTGTCGATAAAGGGCAACATTGGGGATCCGTCCCCGGTCGATGACCAGCCTTTTCCTGTCGAAGTAACTGCTGTGCCCGTTGCTGATTTCAGGATTGTCAGAGCTTTGAGAAGTGCTGCACAAATGTGTGTGGCCTGAAGAGCTGTGTGGCAGCAAGGTTTGCAGATGGCAGCTTAGCGTCCTTGGACCTACCCAAAGAGGCAACGTGCGAGAGGATTGTGTGCACGCAGCAGGGCTCTGAGTGTGATATCTGGGACGGACAGCCCATTTGTAAGTGCAAGGACAGGTGTGAGAAAGAGCCCAACTTCACCTGCGCCTCCGATGGCCTGACCTACTACAATAAATGTTACATGGATGCCGAGGCGTGCATCAGGGGCATCAGCCTGACAGTGGTGACTTGTCGGTATCACATCACTTGGCCCAACACCAGCCCCCAGCCTTTAGAAACCACTGTGAACCCAACATCAACCACCTCCTTGGAAGACTCCATCCCTCCAGCTCTCTACACCAACCCCTTCCACCAGTCCGTCTACGTTGGAGGCACAGTGAGCTTTCACTGTGACGTCAGTGGGCGTCCAAGGCCAGACATCACTTGGGAGAAACAGAGTGACTACCTGGAAAATATCATCATGAGACCTGATCAAATGTACGCCAATGTGGTGGTCACCAATATCGGCCAGCTAGTTATTTACAACACCCAGCAGGAAGATGCAGGCATCTACACATGCACTGCAAGGAATGCTGCTGGCCTCCTGAGAGCAGACTTCCCATTGTCAGTCATCAGGCGGGAACATTCTGGGGAGAGCACTGCCAGGAAAACCCAACCTTTACCATCTGGAGAGTGCTTCAAAGATCCAGACAAGAGGGAATGTGGTCGTCAATACGTCAGATGGTTCTATGACCATAAGATGGGCAGGTGCTCCACATTCATGTTTGGAGGTTGTGAGGGCAGCAAGAACCAGTTTGAAACCTACGAAGAGTGCCGATTGGCTTGTATCAACGAGTCAGTCAATATCTGCACCTTTCCTGCTGTGCAGGGTCCTTGCAAGATGTGGGAGGCTCGGTGGGCCTACAATTCGCTGATGAAGCAGTGCCACGCTTTCGTCTATGGTGGCTGTGAGGGCAACAAGAATAACTTTGAGAGCAAGGAAGTGTGTGAGGAGACCTGCCCTTTCCCGAAAAGCCAGCAGTGCAAAATGTGCAGACCCCGTCACAAGATAGTTCCCAGCTTCTGCAGAAGTGACTACGCCATTGTGGGAAGGGTGACAGAGATTGTCGAGGAACAGGACTCTGGAGTTGCCAGATTTACACTGGACGAGGTGCTGAAGGATGAGAAAATGGGGCTTAAGTTTTTTGACTTCAAACATTTGGAGGTGATAATGATCAACATGGACTGGAACTGCCCTTGTCCAAACATTAACCTGACAGATGGACCGCTCCTTATAATGGGTGATGTCTATGATGGAATGGCTGTGCTGGATGCCGAGAGCTATGTGCGGACTGTAACTGACAAACGCATTAAAAAGATGTACGAAATCATTGAGAAAAAGACCTGCGAACTCTTACACCGCTTTCAGGATTAAGTGCAATGACCCATAGACATTGCTACCACGGCCAAACAGATAGGACATTATTTTACAACTAGATTTGAATGGGAGCGTTTGACGTGATGTTAGGCACAGAGTCACAGTTCATGAGCAAACGGTTCAATCCACATTGGCAGTGCCAGTTTGACAGAAGATGTGTAGCATTGATCTGTTTTATAAACCTGGCATCTCTGCTTCATTAATATGCAGTATTCTATGTCAGCTGATCTCGATTGTACATCCTAACACCGAGTTAAAGGGAAAAAAGACATAGAGAGATTGTCATTTGCCAAGAAGCTCAACCGGTGGGAATAGATTTGGGATTTATGAAATTGCTCAGTCACAACCGTTTCCTTACTTTATTTACTCCATTCAATTCACTACCTTCTCCTGAATAATTATGTCTCTCTTGGTCAGATTTATATTGGCACTCACAGTCACTGAGTAGCTCATCTCATTGGCCATTCTTCAGAGAAGACATCAAGCTGGTGGACCATGCGGAGAATCACAATTGAATGCTATGTTTGATGATTGCAAACACTCGCCAGCAAATTATGACCCAGACTGATTTTGTCCCCAGCCTAAGGAGACTGAAGGAAATTACAGCATTTGAACTGAAAAGACAACAAAGGATTGTATCTGGCATCTTCCTCATGTATACGCCTGACTGTGTTACGACAGTCCACTCAGCAACTAAACCAGTGTTGTCCAACATGCTAATGACTAACCACATGCCGTTCATTGGAAAATCCAAATGTGGCTAATTGTATAATTGTTAAGCAAATAGGAAATGAGTGACGGACACAGTCATTGGCTGTGGGATCTCATCGCTCATATTCATATACAGTGGACATGAATTTCAACCTTTGTGTACATTTGATGGTCTGATTTAAAATGAAAAACAGAGTGTGGAACTGCTTGATTGGTGATTGACAGTGCTTTACATCCTTGGTTACCGAATCACGGTAGACTGCAGATAAATGAATTTGCACATGTATAGTATTTTCACCTCTGTTATACATAAGGCATTTTCCACCAGTATTTGCATATGGATCCAAAATAGGAACACAGTAGCCTTGGCTTGTGGTTAGTCAGGGATTTTCATTTGGACAAACATGGAGTGAGGTCAGGTAGGAGCAAATCACTGCAGATGCTGGAATCTGTACCGAAAACAGCAAATGCTGGAGATCACAGCGAATCAGATAGCATCCATACAGAGAATTTTTGATGAAGAGTCTTCTAGACTCGAAACATTAGCTTGTTGTCTCTCCACAAATGCTGTCTGACTCACTGTAATCTCCAGAATTTGTTTTTTCCACTGCGTGAGACTACTTTCTGCCCAAAATCAAGCTGTCATAAGTGAAAACCAAAAGAACGGCGGATGCTGTAAATCAGGAACAAAAACAGAAATTGCTGGAAAAGCTCAGTAGGTCTAGCAGGAAAAAACAGAGTTAGTGTTTCGGGTCCAGTGACCCTTCCTCAGAACTGTATCATAAGTGATACTCTCTGAACTCAATGCTAGGAGCAACAGTGTGCATCTTTGTGTGATTAGGCTTATTATCAAAGGAAATTGAGTTACGAGATAACAGGTTGGCTTCTAGGTTTTGTGTCATTGTTTATGCACTAACTTTCAGTCAAGCTCAAACAAATAGCATTGACAGATTCTATCCAAGACCATAGTGGGCACCATTGGACATTAAATAAGGCCCCATGCTTTGATTAATTCATAGCGTTAAGAAGTAATAGTTTGAGAGAACAAGGATACGAGGAATAAAAACAAAATTGCTGACCTGACCTGCTGTGACCTCCAGCATTTTTTGTTTTCAGTTCAGATTCCTGCATCTGCAGTAATTTGCTCCAACCTGATACGAGGAGTGATCCAGGAAATGTAATTTGAGAGGATTGGATCACAGGAGTCAATGGCGACTGGCATGGGTATAGACTTGATGGGTTGAATGGCCTGTTCTAATACTGAATCCATGGAAAGTTCAGACTACAATTGGTTTTCTGTTCTTGGATGATATTATTTAGACCCTTGAGGTTACCTCGAGGTTATCTTTCCCACCATGCCTGTGACTGAGCCCTTTAGTGACACACATTATTGCAAAGCTCAGACTGGTCCTTCCACTAATGTCAGAATGTAAGTAAAGATTACTTTATTTTCCAGCTTCTTTTGGTTCCGAAGAAGCCAGGCTCAAAGCATTAACTCAATTTTGTCTCTCCGTAGATGCTGCCAGGCCAGCTGAGTTTCTTCAGCACATTCAGCTTTTATATTATACATCACGTTTTTGGCTTCTCTCCTTTCCTGTTGCAATTTTTCTTCCCTCTCTCAATTATTCGTGGCTGACCTTTCCTTTTTTGTTCCACTAAGGCTCTGGCAAACCCTTATCTTCCTCCTCTCTGTGTCCTCATTGTATTGATTTAAAAACCATCCTTTCTTATTCTGCGTAAACCCTCAGAACTGTATGATTTCACCAAAAAAGTCTCTCCTTCCCCCTCCAGGCCTTTAAAGCTCTGGTTGGCATTAGCTAATCACTGGTTTCCGATTTATCTCAGTTTCCTTTCATGCTTTTCAATCTTGGTAGCATCCTGTCACGGAAATTTGCAAGTGACAAATGATTTAGCATGGGACATTCAACATGGCCTTTGAAGTACAGTCAGAAGGACTGAAATGTATTCTCTTCAGAATCTTAAAATACTTAGTTAACTATGACGCTGTTGCATATCAATACCGAAATGTTCCCCGTAGCTGAACACATTTTGAATAAAATGGTCCTTGATATTTCTGGTGAGAAGATCAGAATTTGATTGTGCCTGCTCTAATTTATTAATCTATTTCATGCTTTTCATTGGACACGTGCAGTTATCCTGGTCAACGTTTTGTCTCACACACACACTGTAACATGTTAATTCATTTCACGTTTGTGTTTCATCAAATGTCAGACAAATGTTCCATTTGAATAAAATGAATAACTATGGGTGCTAGAGATCTGAAACAAAAACAGAAATTCCTGGCTGAACTTCAGCCGGTCTCGCAGTGTCTGTGAAGAGAGAAATGGTTAACGTCTCGAGTCCATTGACCCTTCTTCAGAATTGAAAAACAGTCACTGGACTTGAAAAAGATTTTTGTTTCTATGTTATACGATAAAGTACAGCACAGGAACAGGCCCTTCAGCCCACCAAGCCTGTGCCGATTCCTAATCCTTATTTAGACCTGTTGCTTATTGCCATGAGTGGTAAACATCCACTTTTGGCTCAGATTTCCAGCATGCACAGTCCTTTCTTTTATTTTAATGTCTCCAAGTTGTTTCAGTGAGAAGCAAAAAAAAGGAATGTCTGAGCAGTGAGTCAGGGAGGCAACAGCCAAGAAGCATTATCGCTCGACTATTAATCCAGAGACCCTGGTTCGAATCCCATCATGTCACGTGGTGGAATTTGAATTTAATAATAATGTGGAATTAAGAGTTAATAATGATGATTGTGAAACCAAACTGGTTCATTAATATCCTTTAGGGAAGGAAACTGCCATCCTTACCAGGTTAGGCCACTATTGGAATACTGCGTGCAATTCTGGTCTCCCTGCTGTGAAAGGATGCTATGAAACTTGAAGGGTTCGAAAAAGATTTACAAGGATGTTGCCAGGGTAGGTGGATTTGAGCTACAGGGAGAAGCTGAGTAGATTGGGGCTAATTTCCCTGGAGCGTCAGAGGCTGAGGGGTGACCTAATAGAGGTTTATAAAATCATGAGGGGCATGGATAGGGTAAACAGACAAAGTCTTTTCCCCGAGGGTGGGGGAGCCCAAAACTACAGGGCATAGGTTTAAAATGAGAGGGGAAAGATTTAAAAGGGACCTAAGGGGCAAATTGTTCACACAGAGGGTGGTGTGTGCATGGAATGAGCTGCCAGAGGAGGTGGTGGAGGCAGGTACAATGACGACATTTAAAAGGCATCTGGATGGGTATGTGAATAGGAAGGGCTTAGAGGAATATGGGCCAAATGCAGGCAAATGGGACTAGATTTATTTAGGATGTCTGGTCAGCATGGATGAGTTGGACTGAAGAGCCTGTTTCTGTGCAGTATATCTCTATGACTCTATGGTCTGGTCGACATGCAATCGCATGATCCCACAACAATGTGGTTGACTCCTAATTGCCCTCTGGAACTTAGGGTAATAAATTCTGATCCAGCTAGTGGAAACCACATCCCATCAGTGAATAAAAAAAAGGCACTAAAAAAAACCTGGAGCCAGTAGGGATCCTTAACACTCAATAAATCCATTAAAAAAAACCTCATCCTCACCTACGTATCCCACCACGATTATCACATCTCACTTCCCCACAGCCCCCTTCCTCAGTCCTGCCTCTGTGACTTCCTCTGTGCTTATATCCAGTCCCGCCTGTTTTTTTTTCTCCCAGCCCTCCCTCATTAGCAGGACTCCCCAAAGAGGGGGTGCGGACCCTAAGGAGGTCATGAGCTGAAACCTTGGGGTCACAAGCTCTGTGGCAGCAATGGCCATCATAGAAAATTGACTCATTATAGCAGCTGTGCTTCTCCAGTATGACCCGTGCTCAGAGAGCTCCCAGCAGCTTTTGCAGGTTTCTTCCTCCACCCCCTCACTCTTACTCAGGAGGCATGACAAATTAGAGCCTCAAAATGGGGCCACAGTGGGAAACATTTTGGGTAGCATTGCTCTTTAGCCAAGTGAGAATGAGCATTCTGCATATTTTTCTCTCACTGTATCACTGAGCCTTGCTCCATCTCTGACTTTTAAAGGATTTTCCAAAACCAACTGACAATTTTGGAGTATACCTCACCACCTCTTTTTTAAAAACATATCATAAGCTATTTAGGAGCAGTATTAGGCTATTTGGCTTATTTTAGTCAACCATTTGATCATAGCTGATAGGTTTCTCAACCCCATTCTCCTGCCTTCTCCCCATAACCCTTGATCCCTTACCAATCAAGAACCTATCTATCTCTGTCTTAAACACACTTAATGACCTGCCCTCCATAGCCCTCTGTGGTGATGAGTTCTACAGATTCACTACCATCTGGCTGTAGAAACTCGTCCTCATCTCAGTTTTAAAGCATCATCTCTTCACTCTGAGGTTGCATCTTGGGTCCTAGTCTCTCCTACTAGTGGTAATATCTTCTCCATGTCCACGCTATCCAGGATTTAATCACTCCAGATGAGGGCCACATCCAAATTTTGTTTGATAACTGCTCATATAAAAAGATGTAGGACACTTTATTGCAATAAAGATGCTAGGTAAATATGAGTTGTTGATGTTATGTCCCGCTACTGACTCTCAACATTCTTTAAGCCTCAAGGCTGATTTTTCTATCATAATGGGACTGTATAGTTGGAATTTTATTCTAGTTTTAACAATACCTTTGAACTGTTTGGAACTGCGGGTGTTCTGAGACCTTATTCTCTACCACTGCAATGTCATAGTTGATAACATAATCCACCCAATTTGTTCCCTCTCTCAGTTGAAGGTCTCCCCACTGAGAGATCAGAGTAAAGTTTAATGAGAGTGGTTGCCTGAAAGAGGAACTTCAGTTATGCAACAGAATGGAGTAGCTGGGACTGTTTTCTGAGGGGCTACAAGAGAAGGGTGAGAGGAGACTTATTGACCTGTTAAAAATCATGCGGTGTGTGGACAAAGTGGACAGGGAGACACTGTTCCCAACAGCAGAACGATTGAAACTTGCAGGACAGAGAGAAAGAATCAGTGAAGACATGAGAATAACCTTTTCATGCAGTGAGTGGTTGGGATCTGGAATGTGGCCTGTTAGAGTGGTGTAGGAGTTTCAGTCAAGGCTCAAGAGATAATTGGAATATTACTTGAAAAAGAAGAATATTAAGGGTTAAGGGGATGTCATGATTGGAGCCACTACAGGGCCATCTTATTGAATATCAGATCCTTAATTGCATTGTTAACCTGAGCCAATCAGGGAGCCTTGGCTGACAGATATTAGCAGGAGTTCCAGAAGCTCTCCTCACTTTAGAGACTGACTCTGACCTGGCTGGTTACAGCCAGTGTACTGTGCACAAGTGAATAAAGGGTGACCTGGTGATGGGATATCAGCCTCAGTGCCGTTATTTTGGGGGAGAAGGTAGAGAACTGGCTCCGGAAAACTGCTACCCCCAGAGGGCCTGTATAGAAACAATAGATTGAATACATGCCCCCGTTCCTTTAGTACTTCATTATTCCATGATTCTTGTATTCCTGCAAATAGAACATAGAACATGACAGCACAGTACAGGCCCTTCATCCCTTGATGATGTGCCGACCTGTGAAACCAATCTGAAGCCCATCTAACCTACATTATTCCATTATCATCCATATGTTTATCCAATGACCATTTAAATGCCCTTAAAGTTGGCGAGTCTACTACTGTTGTAGGCAGGGCATTCCATGCCCTTACTACTCTCTGAGTAAAGAACCTATCTCTGACATCTGTCCTATATCTATCACCCCTCAATTTAAAGCTATGGCCCCTCGTGCTAGCCATCACTATCCGAGGAGAAAAGCTCTCACTGTCCACCCTATCTCAGCCTCCGATCGTCTTGTATGTCTCTATTAAGTCACCTCTTAAGCTTCTTCTCTCTAACAAAAACAGCCTCAAGTCCTTCAGTCTTTCCTCATAAGACCTTCCCTCCATACCTGGCAACATTCTGGTAAATCTCCTCTGTACCCTTTCCAATGCTTCCACATCCTTCCTATAATGCGGTGACCAGAACTGTACGCAAAACTCCAAGTGCAGCCGCACCAGAGTGTTGTACAGCTGCAACGTGACCTCATGGCTCTGAAACTCAATCCCTCTACCAATAAAACCTAACATACCGTACGCCTCCTTAACAACCCTATCAACCTGGGTGGCAACTTTCAGGGATCTATGCACATGGACACTGAGATCTCTCTGCTCGTCCACACTCCAAGAATCTTATCATTACCCCAGTGCTCTGTATTCCTGTTACTCCTTCCAAAGTGAATCACCTCACACTTTTCTGCATTAAACTCCATTTGCCACCTTTCAGCCCAGCTCTGCAGCTTATCTATGTCCCTCTGTAACCTGCAACATCCTTCCACACTATCCACAACTCCACCGACTTTAGTGTCATCCGCAAATTTACTAACCCATCCTTCTATGCCCTCATCCAGGTCATTTATAAAAATGACAAACAGCAGCGGCCCCAAAACAGATCCTTGTGGTACACCACTAGTAACTGAGCTCCAGGATGAACATTTCCCATCAACCACCACCGTCTGTCTTCTTCCAGCTAGCCAATTTCTGATCCAAACCGCTAAATCACCCTCAATCCCATGCCTCCGTATTTTCTGCAATAGCCTACCGTGGGGAACCTTATCAAACGCTTTACTGAAATCCATATACACCACATCAACCGCTTTACCCTCATCCACCTGTTTAGTCACCTTCTCAAAGAACTCAATAAGGTTTGTGAGGCACAACCTACCCTTCACAAAACCGTGTTGACTATCCCTAATCAAATTATTCCTTTCTAGATGATTATAAATCCTATCTCTTATAATCCTTTCCATCACTTTACCCACAACCGAAGTAAGGCTCACTGGTCTATAATTACCAGGGTTGCCTCTACTCCTCTTCTTGAACAAGGGGACAACATTTGCTATCCTCTAGTCTTCTGGCACTATTCCTGTAGAAATCAGTGCCTCAAGCAGGTTAACAGTGCATCTTGTATAGGCTGCAGAGTAAATGCCAGTGAATTATCTGGAAAGGAAGAAACAGTGTAACTTTAACCAGACTTATTTCCTCCTCACCTGATATTCAAATGTGGACTCTTACGAGCATGGATAGTGAATGAGAGTGAGAACTTTGTCCAGCTTCCTAGCCCACAGGTATTGAAGGCTAACATGACGACTGGATGTCATGTGAGACTAGAATTGGCAATGATGTTCTTGCATACCACCACTCCCATCCCAAATGAGAACCCTTATCTCACAAATGAAAATATCCCACCTAGAAGGCAATGATAGTCTCATAGCTCAGAAAGAGGCCATTCAGCCCATTTTATCCATGCCAGATCTTGCAAAGTGTTATTTAACTACTCCCACTCGCCAGCTCTTTCCTTGCAATTATGATTTGTCTTTTTAAATACATAAAAGGTTATCTTTCACAAGTTACAATCCCACCAACCTTCCAGATCATAACGACTCAGTGTGTTAAAAATCATCCTTACGCTGCCCGGCTTTTCCATTGCTCATTATCTAAAATCTGTGATGCATTACGAATCCTCTTGCCAGAACAAAATTTAGCCACTTCAACATATTTAATTTTGAAGAGGGTTAGAGAAAATTGGGGAACAACTGTACTTCGAACAGACACAAGTTTCGCTCAGACGTCGCACTGTCCCAGAGAGTTGTGACACCCTGTGGCAACATGCTGGATTACACCAAATGTGTGCAACACTGACTCAGTTCCATTGGGATCACAGGTCGATGAGCTTCACGGCTAGAGGGCAGTCAATTCAGGTCTTTCTTGCAAAGCTCCTGGTAAACAGTTTAAGAATGGAACGGATAGATCATGGAATGCCTGCCCTGTGTTGGAGAGAAAAAAAACAAGAAATAAATGGGGGAATCTGTTCGTGTCTGTGTGTATGTGTATGGAAAGAGGGGAGGAAAGCTTAGATATTACTGTTTCTCCTTTATTATTCTTCTGGGATGTGCATTGCTGACAAGCCCAACATTTCATTGCCCATTCATAACGGAACTTGAACTGAGTGGCTTGCTTGACCATATCGGATTGATGCGGCATGGTGTCACATGTAGGCCAGACTGGGGAGCAGGACACAAAATAAATTTTTGTTTTCAATTTTTTTTTCCTTGAGATTGCGTTTTGAACTTTGGAGCCTATTTCTTGGTTTTCAGAGGATACTTTGTCATTCTCACAATCTACTACTGTATTGGACAATACAGTCATAGCACCTTTTTATTTATGTTCACAATCATGGTATTTGGATTTATAGATGCAGATAGAATTCATTAACATCCCCAATAATTATCAACCCTCTATTAAACTCAAAGCTACAATATACAGGGAAAATGTTATTCTCCTAACAAAACAAAGAACAAAGAAAACTTACAGCCCAGGAACAGGCCCTTTGGCCCTCCAAGCCTGTGCCGATCCAAATCCACTGTCTAAACCTATCGTCCAATTTCTAAGGATCTGTATCCCTCTGCTCCCCACCTATTCATGCATCTGTCCAGACGCACCTTAAATGAATCTACCGTGCCTGCCTCTACTACCTCTGCTGGCAACGCGTTCCAGGCACCTACCACCCTCTGTGTAAAGTACTTTCCCCGTGTATCCCCCTTAAACTTCTCTCCTCTCACCTTGAACGCGTGACCCCTCGTTATTGAATCCCTCACCCTGGGAAAAAGCTTATCTCTATCAACCCTGTCTATACCCTTCATGATTTTGAAGACCTCAATCAGGTCCCCCCTCAATCTCCTTTTTTCTAATGAAAAAAATCCTAACCTACTCAACCTCTCTTCATAGCTAGTGCCTTCCTAGGCACTATTTACATTTTTTTCTGTTCATTAACAGGATGAGGGAGTCACTGGCTAGGCCAGCATTTATTGCCTATCCCTAATTGCCCAGAGAGCAATTGCTGTGGGTCTGGAGTCACACGTAGGCAAGACCAGGTCAGGATGGCAGTTTCCTTCCAAATTCAAAATTCCACTAACTGCTGTCATGGGATTCAAACCTGGGCCCCCAGAATATTATCCAGGTCTCTGTATTAACAGTCCAGCAATAACACCACAAGGCCATTGCCTCCCCTACATTGATACAAGATGACAGGCATATGTTATCAATTAAAGTTATTTTTACAAAATAAACATTTCTACACACAAAATGCCACCACCTAAACACTCTACATACAGACTGGTGAGCTCGCACCAATGTGTTTCCCGTGCTCAAACACAAAACTGGAAAATTCTAACCAGGCAGTTATGACCCTTTTAATTGCATCTCAGATTTCAATCTCAGGTATAAATTAAACAATTAACAGTGAACATTATAATGCTGTGTGAAATAACTCCACAGAGACCAGAGTCCTATCACCAACTTAACTTTTATTTACACATGGTACATCCTTGACAATGATCCAGCTTGCTCTCTGTGAGCAGAACCTCTGACCCTCCTGTTTACATCTGTCAGCCAGGGCTCCCTGATTGGACCAGATTAACAGCCCCAATCAGGAAACATGTATTCTATGAAATCTGGTTGGCTGACGTCATAACACTCACAACAGTCCCACCTATAGTGTCCAATTATTTTGTTTTTGATTATAGGAAACAGATGCAGAAAATGCTGGAGAAACTCAGCAGATCTGGCAGCGTCTGTGTTCAGCTAATATATCGAGTCTGGTATGATTCCCTTTCAGAATGAAGGAAGGTGTCTATTTAAGTTTTGCATTTGATTATGGGAGTCCGTTACAAGTGGCAATCTAAGGCAAAACAGACCCATTGATTAGGACCCTATCTCTCACCTTCACCATTCGCTCCTCTATCATCAATGCACAGTAGCAGCAGTGTGTACAATCTACAAGATGCACTGCAGTAATTTACCAACTCCTTACAGTATCTTTCAAACCCATGACCTATCCCACCTGGAAGGGAGCATGGACGTAGGAATGCCTCCATCTGCAAGTTCTCCTCCCACTTGGAAAAATATCACCATTCTGTCACTATCCTTCATAGCACCATGCTTACCTTTGTGGTTCAAGAAGGGCAATTAAGAATGGGCAATAAATGTTGGCATAGTCATTAACTGCCACATCCAATGAAGAAATAACTTAAAGAAATTGATGCTCACTGAACTTGATTGGTTAAGCCTGGAAAGGTAGAATGTGGCAGAAAATAGAGTTACAGAACGCAGGAGATATTTCATTGAATCCCTACAGTGTTGAAGTAGGCCATTTGACCCATTGAGTCCATACAAACCCTCTGAAGAGTATATCACCCAGATGTCTCCTCCACCAACCCCCCATGGCTGATCCACCTACCCTGCATTTCTGTGGACTGTGGGAGTAAACCCATGTAAACATGGGGAGAATGTGCAAACTCCACACATACAGTTGCCTCAGGTTGGAATTGAACCCAGGCCCATAGTGCTGTGAGGCAGCAGTGCTAACCACTGTGCCACCATGCCACCCCCATTTTAAAGCACCGTGAATTGAATCTCCACACACAAAGCAGGTGTGTGTCACCTCTGCATTGATCCAAGATACAAAACTATACAACATACCCTCTGAGAACTTGATACAATCCAAAAGAACACGACAGTACTGGAGCAGGCCTTCCAGCTCTCCTAGCCTGTGCCAGCACATTTTGCCCTTCCATCCTAAAACTGTCTTCATTTACAGGACCTGTATCCCTCTATTCCCTTCCCATGCATGTATTCGGCCAAGAGCTTCTTGCATGCTACTATTGTGTCTGTTTCTACCACTGCATTACTCTACTGCTTGTGTCAAATCCCATTCAATATCACTCCTGTGCTCACTCACCTACATTACCTACTTAAACAATATCTCATTTTAAAGTTCTCATCCCTGTCTTTGAGTCCATCCATGGCCTCTCCTCTCCCTTTCTCTGTAATCTCCTCTCACCACAGTCCTTTGTGATAACTCTGCTCATCTAATTCTGGCCTCTTGACTATCCCTGATTTAACTGCTCCACCAATGAAGGTGCCCTCAGCTGCTTAGGCCCTAGGCTCTGGAATTCCTTCCTGGCACCTATCCATATCTCTGCATCATTTTCCTATTGTTGGATACCCTCAAAAACCTACCTCCTTGACTGATTATTTTGGGTCGTCTGACCTTCAATCTCCTTGTGTGACTGGGTGTTGTATTTTGTTCGATAATTGAGCCCTTGAAGTGCCTTTGGATGCTTTGTTACGTAAAAGGTAATTACCTCACTAACCAATCCACTGCTTGCACTCACCTATCGCCATCCCACTTACCTTCCCCAGCCCATCTCATCCCCGCCTCCTTGACCTGTCCATCTTCTCTCCCACCTACCTGCTCCTTCCACCTCATTGACCAATCCCCACCACTGCCTACCTGCAATCACCAATTACCATCCCACCTACCTTCCCTAGCCCCACCCCTCCTCTATCTATTTATTTCAGAGCCCCCTTCCCCTCCCCCATTTCTGAAGAAGGGTCCCGACCTGAAACATCAGCTTTCCTGCTCCTCTGATGCTGCCTGGCCTGTTGTGTTCCTCCAGCTCCACACTGTTTAATCAAACAATAATCTGTTATAACATAACATGATATATCTCATGGTTAGTATCTCCATATGCCTTTAAAGACATGCCCATTATATCATCAATGCACCATAGCGCATGACCTGAGGGTATAAAGGTTTCAAATTTACAGCATTGTTCCAGATGAGCCTGAGTTTCTGCAGGGTGGAAGATGAATGGTTGCTCAGGGGAACACTGCAATAGCCAGCTCAATGAAGGCAATGAATGAGTTTCAGCAGCGGGCAGGTTATGACTGAAGTGAAGTTGGACAGAAGAGGAAACAGGAGCCATGAGCAATGTCAGAAGATCATGCTAGGCTTAAAAATGATCATGAGATTGCAGACAGACTGGTTCAGCCTCGGACAGCGGTGAGGAAGAGGAGTCATGTGTTGAGTAATAGACTTTGTTTTGGGACTGAAGATGATAACATCAGCATTCCTAATATGACAATAAAAAAGATGAGCAGTAACAGGATGATGAAGAGCAGGCCATGCTGCAGACCCTGGAGTGTGATACTGCACATGTTTCTTTGCTCCAATGCTTTCAGCACTCTCACTGCCTGAGACTGTGGTGGAGGTGGTTAAATTGAGGCATTTAAAAGGGAGGTAGGTGGCCATTTGAAAAAAAACAATGTGCAGGGTTATAGGGAGAAGGTGGAAGATTAGCATTAGGTGAGCGATTGCTTTAGAGATAAGTTGAGATACAATAGGCCAAACAGCCTCTTTTGCATGGCAACAATTCTGTAATCATAAATACAGCTGTATAACAATCAGAAACAAGGTCAGAAGTTGCATGACACCAGGTTAGAGTCCAACAGGTTTATCTGAAATCACAAGCTTTTGGAGCACTGCTCCATCATCAGGTGAAGTGAATAAAAGTACACAGGCACAGAATTTACCAACAGAGAAATCAAAAGATTGTACAAATGGTGTGAGTGGAGTGTTGACAGGCCAAATAACAAGTCTCTGCAGGTGACCAAAAGTGTCAGATGGTATGAGTAAAGTGTTGGAAATATTACAGAAAATAAAAACAAAATGGCGCTGGAGATAAACCAAATGGCTGGAATAACATGGCACCTGCACAATCAGGAACGGGGAACCTGGTTTGTGCAAACTGTTTGAAGTGCAGGGGCTCTAGAACCCTTATTGCTGCCTCAGCTGAGATCAGCCAACTCATCACAGACTGCAATCGAAATCTGAGGTCACTTTCACTGTCAAATTAACGGTGATAGGTTAAAGCCAGTCTGACAACTGAATACACTACTTAGACTGACATCTCAGTGCAGCGTTAAGGGACTGCTGCATTATTGTAGGAAGCCATCGTTTGCACGAGATTTTTAACTGCTGACGTAAGGCCGCTTTGTAGTGCTTATTGAAGAAAGGCAAGCGTTACTCTGAAGAACATTCCTCGTTTAATAACAAAGACGGATTAACTGGTTGTGTATTAGCCTAGTTTTTTTCATAAAGCAGTGGAAAGGGACTGACTACCACATTAGGGCTGAGATGAGGAAAACCATTTTTGCTCAAAGTGTAGTGAACCTGTGGAATTCTTTACCACAGAAGCATGTGGAGACCAAGTCATTGAATATACTCAAGAAAGAGAGATTTTGTTTGTGTTTTATTTTGTAAAGGGGTCAAAAGGTACAGGGAGAAAGCAAATGGCATTTTAATATGCACGTCCTCCCAAATACCCCTATTCTTTCGGTTGACTATTTTTGTATAATGCTGTTAGAATGCATCAGACTCCACCTTTTTAGTTTTATAACAAGCAATTACAGAACTAATATTTATGGATTGTGCTTTTGAGATGGCTTGTCACGTCGTGTTGACTTGGCACATGAGAAGCATGTGGTTTGATCCCTTTTAGTTTCTCACTCACCATTGGGGAAAGCTGCAGTGGGATGGGAAATAGGTCTTGAGTCCTGGTAGTTGTTTATTAATAATAACTGTAAGGGTGGGATTTTGCAGATGGACATTTGAGTACAAGAGAAAATCTCAAACCAGTGGCAAAAAGGCTAAACAGGTTAGGCCTTTATTCATTGGTGTTTACTGAAGCATTACAGAGAGGTTGGCTCACGTGTGGAATGAACTTCCTGAGGGAGTGGTGGATGTGCGCACAGTTACAACATTTAAAAGACACTTAGATAAGAACACGAATAGGAAACATTTGGAAGAATATGGGCCAGGAGCAGGCAGGTGGGACTAGTTTAGTTTGGGATTATGTTTGGCATGGACTGGTTGGACCAAAGGGTCTGTTTCTGTGCTGTATGACTCTGTGAGTCTATAGCAGTGTTAAAATTTAAAAAAGGTCCTGTGAATATGAAAGAGTTTTATAACTCCAAGTTCTTTTTTCATTCAGGCTGTGCAGTTGCAAACTAAAGCAGCAGGAAATAACTACGCCCTAATTATAAATTCCAAAATCTGTTTATGATTAACCCTTAATTTATCTGTTGGTGGTTTACTGCTGAACTCTGCAAACAGATCAGGATTGCTAAAAGGAGATAAAAAGTTGAAGTTTTTTATCTTATGTTCCTCAGACTGCAAGAAGCAGACTTCGACAAAGGGAACCCATTTTATACAGCATGAGAAGAGGGTGCTGACCTGTTGGATCATCAATGAGATGGAGATATGTAGCTGCATGGAGGTTATCACTGCTGCTTCTCAGCCCCAGGGACCCGGGTTTGATTCCAGTCTTGGGCAACTGTCTGTGTGGAGTTTGCACATTCTTCCTGTGTCTGCGTGGGTTTCCTCCGGTGCTTTGGTTTCCTCCCACAGTCCAAAGATGTGCAGATTAGGTGGATTGGCCATGCTAAATAGCCCATAATGTCCAGGAATGTACAGGCTAGGTGGGTTAGCCATGGGGAATGCAGGGTGACAGGGATAGGGTAGGGGATGGATCTGGGTGGGTAGCTCTTTGGATGGTCGGTGTGGACTTGATGGGTTGAATAGCCTGCTTCCACACAGTAGGGATTCTATGATTCTCTATAGCAAGAACAGTTACCTGTCAATTTTAATTCTCAGACCAGGCAGGAAGATTCTGATTGGTGAGAGTCAGATCAGGTCAAAGTTCTTAGCTGTGCCTTAGACTGGACCCCACATCAGAATAAGCATACAGGAATGCAAAGCTAAATCAGTGTATTATTCACATCAAGAAAATGATCAAGAAGAGATACAGACAGAGCAAAACATACAGCACAATATGGTCAGTAATGAGCAGATCTGTCTTCTGCTTGGCATTTCACAAAATTGTCACAACTATAGATACATGTAAGAAAGAAATACTTGTGTTTATGTAGCAACTTCCATGTCTTCTCAACAGGTCAAAGTGCTTTACAGCCAATGAAAATTTTTTTAGGTGTTACAATGTAGGAAACATGACAGTAAATTTTTGGATGGTAAGTTCTCACAGCAGTTCTGCGATTGTGACCCGAAAATCTGTTCTTTTATGACAGATACTTTGTAATCAACCTGTTCAAACTGACATACATCCATAGCACGTGGGACTTGAACCTAGGTCTTCTGGCTGCAATGGTTTATTCTTCCCTAATCAACCTGTTAATAGCTCTGGAATAGGTGGGACTTGAATTGTGCCTTCTGGCTCAGAGGTAGGGGGTCATGGTTCAGCTATATAAAACCCTGATTTTATTTGCGGCATCTGTAGAGTGGGCTGAATCTCAATAATCTGTAGACACTCTAAAACAGAGAATTTAAAACTGACTGGATTCTTTTTTGGTTAAGACTCAATGTAGTTTACATTCAATCTCATCAAATTATTCCAATTCAGCCCACACCTGACAGATAAATTGAATAAAATAAAGAAACAAATACAGAAATTGTGGGTAAAACTCGGCCAGTCTTTCAGTATCTGCAGGAAGAAAGCAGAATTATCATTTCAAGTGCAGTGACTCTTCATCACAACTCATCAGATCACTTGATACCTGGGTTGTGAAAGGGGCCAGTATGAAGAGAGTTCTGTTGCCAATATGAATTATTAGATCAGAGGAATTGATGAGTTAAGAATCATAACATAGGTGTTTTAATTTATGAGTTTCTTCCATAATTTGTAAAAACTACACAATTATTAAAATGTAGAAATCATGTGAGCAACTTTGTAAAAGACAAGCTGTATAACCATTTCTGATGAAGGGTTTAGGCCCGAAACGTCAAGTTTTCCTGCTCCTATGATGCTGCTTGGCCTGCTGTGTTCATCCAGCTCCACACCTTGTTATCTACTCTTGTAGCTATTGTGTTTATGTGGTGAGTCCAGTACAATCAAAAGAAAGACAGTGCTTCATAGTTGCTTGTGCTGCCTGAGTTATGAAAAGGCCCGAAACGTCAAGCTTTCCTGCTCCTCCAATGTTGCTTGGCCTGCTGTGTTCATCCAGCTCTACACCTTATCTCAGATTCTCCAGCATCTGCAGTACCTTTTATGTCTGTATAACAACTGTTTGATTTTAATAAAGAGAATTAGATTGGTTGTCCCAACATTCAGAGTTGTATTGATTTATAATCTAAAAGTGGTTCAGATTGATTAAAAATGATGTTGACTGATCAATCTTATTGAACAAGACTTTTGGTTCTGTTTTTAAGCTGCAGTTCTCCGGCTGCTTGTTGTTGTCCGGACGGGTTTAGGTGCAGCACCTTCTTCATTGGTGACGTGTTACACCGAGTAAGTTCCCTCGTGTTAGTAAGCAGGGAGAGTTGGAGAGGAGGTTCTCGCAGGATGAGGCTCGGCGGCGCTTCGAGCTCGGTGTTGCTGGTCCTGGCTGTGGCCCTTTGTGTGTCGGTGGCTAGTCAGGTCCCTGGCTCGAGCCCGGCCCCGCGGACAGACGCGGCCAACAGCAGCAGCAGCAGCACGGGGCCTCCCCCGCGCCAGGCCGCCTACCCTGACAAATCGGTGATCCGCCGGGCCGTGTGGGTGCTGCTCGGGATCAGCGGCCTCGGGCTCGTGTACTTCATCATCAGGAGCATCAGGTACCGGGGCCGGGCGAAGGGGTAGGGAGGCAGGGAGCAAAGGGAGCGGGTGGGGTGG
>JAHRHZ010000274.1:8338157-8375631 GCA_024137785.1 Ginglymostoma cirratum
GGGTAAAGGGGTGGGCAGAGGAAGGTGTGGGTGGGTTTGGGGAGGGCAGAAAAGGGCAAGAGACAGGAATGTTGCAGAGGCAGAGATGGTGGAGGGGAAAGGTAAATGGGGTAATGTAGAAGAGAGGGGCTTGGGGCAAGTGGGAGTAGAAACTGATGAAGGGAATGATGTGGGAGAGAGGAGGCAGGGATTGGGGCTAGTGGAGCTGAGTGAAGTGATGACAGAGTGCAGTGGATGTGGTGGAGTGGAAGGGAAGTTGAGATAGCAGGTGGGAATGTGACCTGAAATAGTGGGGCAGAGGGAAGAGTTGGAGAATAGGCTGGGAATTAGAGGAGATCAGATCAGGAAGGGATAATGGTTGGAGTGGAAATGGTGAGAGGGAGATAGGGTGGATGTGGATTGGGAGGGTTAGGCAAAGCAGAGTGGAGCGTCTGGTAGGTGGAGTGAAGGGATTGAGAGGCTGGGAGTAGAACGTCTTAAGAGATGGGGGAGGAAAGGGATTTGGTGGTGTAAAACTGCAGAGGGATATTAGTTTGGATGACAGCAGGGGAAGAGCGATCTGCAGGAAGAAAAGAGAATTTGGGAGGTGGGCATGTGCCTAATGGATCAAGCAGATCAAAGAAGAACCAGACACAAAGATAAATGGTCCTGGGATTGGGTGACCAAGGGAGGGATCCAAGGGTGACGTTATGACCACATTGACAGGATGGATCTGGGTGAATAGAAGGCGTTATAATCCTGTTGACTCTTTTTAGAGTTCTGTTTTAAATGCTCAGTCATGAAAAAAATGGGCCAAATGCTGAAATTGATTCAGCAGTAAACTGTCAGCATGGGTTGTAGACTTGTCATTTGGAATGAGACATGCAATTCAACTCAGTTTTTTTGGCACTTCTCCTAAGATACACATAACACAATGTGTTTAAACAGATTTGTGATCTGTCTCACTTTGTTCCGGTTGTAAATTTTCTTTCTCGACAACGTCCTACATATCAACAGCTCTATTCCCTTTGACACAAATTGCTCCAGTAAATTCAACAATAGTTTGTGTGCATTTGACTGTTTGTCAAGTTTTGCTCTGAAAATTTGGGTGATGCCGTACGTTTGTTTCTTAAAGCAGCAGTGGAAGAAGCAAAATATTTTCTTAAGACAAACCTGAGAGGTGTAATGTAGATCTACCTTTCTTTTCTGGTGCACATGCATCATTTTGAAAGTGTTGCAAGAAGTGAACTCTCTCCTACTCTTGAAGCTAGCTGTTTTAGATATTTTTAAATCAACTTCGATTGTGTTAAGAAACATTTCCAGAGCAGGTGAGACTTGAACCTGGCTCTTCTAGCTCAGAGGAGGGGATACTACCACTGTGCCGCAAGCAACCTGACCTCACTCCTGTATTCCCTGTCTATAATTCTTAACAGTTTTTTAGTGTAATTGAAACTTACCATCTCAGTACAGATGACCTCACTTGCATGTTTTACAGATTATGCTGTGTACTTAGAACTGGTGAGCTACTGTATGTTTATGTTGTGGGGGTGACTGACGCGCAAAGCCTTTTTTGAACTGTCACCTTTAGCATATTTACATTCCACAGCTTGTCTAAATGGTTCAGCTTAAAATTTCTCATGAATTTGTCAGTTCCTTTTCTGAATGCAAATTATCTTTCAACTTGAATCGAGCGCAACAAATTCAGAATTAAACTTCATCTGTTATGAAGAATATCAGCTTTGTAGATAGGGTGGATAGCAAGAAGCTTTTCCCCAGAGTCGGGTACTCAATTACTAGGGGTCATGATTTCAAGGTGAGAGGGGGAAGGTTTAAGGGTGGTAGAGGTGGTGGAGATAGCATCATTAAAGATGTATCTAGGCAGATGCGTGAATGGGCAGGGAGCAGAGGGATACAGATCCTTGGAAAATAGGCGACAGGTTTAGATAGAGGTTCTGAATCGGCGCAGGCTTGGAGGGCCGAAGGGCCTGTTCCTGTGCTGTAATTTTCTATTTTCTTTGTTCTTTGTAAATGTTACCCTTTACAACATGGCGTAATAGAAAATGTTTGCTTTTTTTCCCCAAAGTTATCTGGTTGCCAGAGCTTGGGCTTGTGCTTATTCTAGTGTGAGGTGAAAATATGACCAGATAAGCGTTATTAGTGATTTGGGAGCAATACCAGAGGATTTCAGAAGCTTACAGTCCCGTATCAAAACAAGGGAAAGGGATAAACTCGGCAACGTGGGCCAGTCAGCTGAATGCGGGTGATGGGGCATCCTTTGAAGCATTGGCAATGTTCTCGATATTAGCATGTTATATTTTCTGTGCCCTGACTTTATTGCTTAGGGTAAGAGACTTGGATCTGATAGGCGGGGCTTATCTTTATTTGCCCCAGAAATGTTATACAGTTTAATTCTAGGCACAATTAGGGGATTAACCGTCATGACTGGACTGAGCACCGCCATTTTTTTTTCTGTCACCTCCTAACTCGCCCTCTCAGCACCTGAGCTAATTGTCTCACTCCCACCTGACACCTCTTCAGCTCTTCCTTCACCCCCCAAGTCTTGAGACCTTAAAAGTGTCTCTGAATACAACATCAACAGTCATGAAAAGGAGGCTTGTTGTCTCTTTGTTCGTCTTCACTCACTAAACTTGCCTTGGAGAGTCTACATTGGCCTCTTTGCACTACAGTCAGGATAGGATGTCCTGGCTAAAACAACTCCATGTAGTCACGGCTCAGAAAACTTCACATGGGCAGAGGCAATGCTTCCATCATTCCTGCTGACCAGAAGGTTTGGATCAATATCTTTAAAAAGTAGGTTAGATCACAGCTAGAGCAGTTCTGGAATCCACATTATAGAAGAAATGTGATTACACGGGAGAAGGTGTAGAGGAAATTTATCAAGATGATGCCTGGTTTGGAGTGCTTTAATTATGAAGAGAGATTGAATAAAATGATAAAATAGGACTGGGACAACATGGCTTTATCAAGAGGGGGTCATACTTGACAAATTAATTAGAAATTTTTGAGGAAGTAATGAGCAAGTTAGACAAAGGAGAGCCAGTGAACGTGATCTGTTTAGATTTCCAGAAGGCCATTGACAAGGTGCTGCAGTGGAGGTGGTAAATGAGATCAGAGCCCATGGTATTTGGGGCAAGGTACTGGCATGGATAAAGGATTGACTGACAGAAGGCAGGGTGGGAATAAAGGGGTCTTTTTCAGGATGGCAGCTGTTGGCTGGTGGAGTTTTGCAGAGATCAATGCTGGGACCACAACTATTCATGATATATGTTAACAATCTGGATGAAGGAACTGAGGGCTTTGTTGCTGAGTTTGCAGATGACATAAAGGTAAGTGGAGGGTCAGGTGGTGTTGAAATAGAGAGGTTGCAGAAGGACGTGGACAAGCTAGGGTAGTGAGCGAAGAAATGGCCGATATAACGCCATGTGGCAAAGTGTGAGGCTATGCACTTTGGTAGCAGAGATAGAAGTGTAGACAATTTTCCGACTGGGGAAAGACTTCGGAAATCTGAAATACAAAGGGACTTTGGAGTCCTAGTTCAGGATTCTGTTGAGGTTAACATGAAGTCTATGTTGGCGGTTCGAAAACAAATGTAATGTTAACGTTCAATTTAAGAGGGCTAGAGTACAAGGGTAGAGGTGTGCTGATGAAGTCGTATAAGGCTCTGGTCAGACTGCATTTGGAATATTGAGAGCAATTTTGGGTTCTCTAACTGAGGAAAGATGTGTTGGAGGGGATCCAGAGGAGCTTTACACGAATGAATCTGGGCGTGAAGGGCTTGTCATACAAGGAGCAATTGAGGGCTTGGGGTCTGTACTCAGTAGAGTTCAGAAGGATGAGGGGGGATCTGATTGAAACATACAGAATACTGAGAGGCCTGGAAAGAGTGGAAGCGGAAAAGATTCCTTCACTAATAGGAGAGACTAGTAGGGCACAGACACTGAGTGAAGGGACAACCCTTTAGAACTGAGATGAGAAGAATTTCTTTAGCCTCTGGATGCTATTTCTGCAGAACTTGTTGCTGCATAAGGTTATGGAGGCCAAGTCATTGAGTGTATTTTAAGACTGAGGTAGGTTCTTGATTGGTAAGGAGATCAAGGGTTACGGGAGAAGGCAGGAGAATGAGGTTGAGAAACATATCAGCCATGATTGAATGGCAGAACAGACTTGATGGGCTGAATGACCTAATTCTGCTCCAATATTTTTTCATCTTGGCGTAGACTGAGGTTGTTTTCCTTGGAGCGAGGAGACTGAAGGGGGAGCGTGATTGAGTTGCATAAAATTGTGGGGACATAGATAGGAAGAAACTTTTCCGCTGATTGGAGGGCTTTCTGAAGAAGGGCCTAGGCCCGAAACATCAGCCTTCCTGCTCCTTTGATGCTGCTTGGCCTGCTGTGTTCATCCAGCTCTACACCTGTTATCTTAGAATAGTTAGGTGCTTATTTCTAACTGGCACAGACTTGATAGGCTAAAGGGCCTTTTACTGTGCTGTAGACTTACCTTAATGACTCGAACCCCCCATCATTGATATTTGGCTAACTGGCTTGTAGCTGCTAACTTTATCAGTCTCTCGTTGGATAACATTTGCAGCATGTAACGTTTGTGATTTTTCTGGCATTATTCCTACTCGCTATTAATGTTTACCTGGTCATATTTTACCTCCTAATTAAATAAACATAAACCCCGATTACAGAGTCAGAGGTTTTTTGTAGTGTCTGGTCAGTAGCAATTAATCTTTGAAAGTTTAAGCAGCCTGGTCAATTGCACCATCTCAACTCTCAACACAGACTTGTGCCCAGATTTTGCTACTCTGGACATCAGAAGGTCTGGACCAATAATGAGGACAAAACTAATTGATGTTTGGAATAAATGAGTTTATAAATGAAAGGCTGTGAAGATTTGTTAAAGAAAAATCAGTGTTCGACTGTCTTAATTGAGTTATTTTGAAGTAGTGAAGAGGGTCAATGAGAAAAATGTAATTTCAAAAGACTTTCGAACTTTCAGAAGACATTAAATAAAGTACCACATAATATGTTTGGAAAATAGAGGCCCAAGGTATTAAAGAGACAACCACGTGGATGTGATATTAAGTGGCGACTGGTTGTCTTTCAGACTGGAAGAAGGTAAACATTGTCCCCTGGCCTTAAGCCCCACCCCCATTTCCTACCTACTAACCTCATCCTGCCCCCTTGACCTGTCCGTCCTCCCTGGACTGACCTATCTCCTCCCCACCTACACTCACCTTTACTGGCTCCATCCCCGCCTCTTTGACTTGTCCTCTCCACCTATCTTCTCCTCCATCCATCTTCTATCCACCTTCCCGTCTCTCCCTATTTATTTCAGAACCCTCTTGCCCTCCCCCATTTCTGATGAAGGGTCTAGGCCCGAAACGTCAAGCTTTCCTGCTCCTATGATGCTGCTTGACCTGCTGTGTTCATCCAGCTCTACACCTGTTATATTGGGATTACTCCTCTTTTTTTGATATTTGTTGCCAACCTAGGTATTTTAGGCATCATTTCAAATTTTATGATGGCATAACATGTGGAGATGTCTTAGACAGCAAGGATAATAGTAACCAACCAGGATAATAGCTGGATAATGTGTCTTAAATTGGAGAAGTGTGACGTGATTCATTTTGTTATAAGAAGTTACCAGAGGCAATGGCCTAGTAGTATTATTGCTGGACTGTTGATCCAGTGACCCAGACAATGTTCTGGGGACCTGGGTTTGAATCCCGCCGCAGCAGATGGTGGAATTTGAATGCAACAAAATATCTAGAATTAGGAGGCTAATGATGACCACGTCGGGAAAAACCCGTCTGGTTCACTAATGCCCTTTAGGGAGGGAAACTGCTGTCCTTACCTGGTCTGGTCTATGTGTGACTCCAGCCCCACAGCAATGTGGTTGACTCTCAGCTGCCCTCTGAGCAATTAGGGATGGCCAATAAATGCTGCCTAGCCAGCGATGCCCTCATCCCATTAATAAATTTTAAAAAAAGTTTAAATGGCAGTATTTTAAAAAGGATGTAGGAACAGAGAGACTTGGTGCTATAAGTGTACAAGTCTTTAAAATTGGCAAGACAAGATGGCTTGGAAAGCATGGGATTCTTGGTTTCATAATTAGAAGCATAAAGTACAAACTCTGGGAAGCTATTTCATTTAATTCCATTTAGTCTATGTAATAAATTATATTGTGACCAATTCTAGAGTGGGACAGCATTGTGGCTCAGTGGTTAGCACTGTTGCCTCACAGTGCCAGGGACCTGTGTTCAATTTCACATTCGGGCAACTGTCTTTGTGGAGTTTATGCATTCTCTGCATAACTTTCCTCCCATAGGCCAAAAGTGTGCAGGTTAGGTGGATTGGCCATGCTGAAATCCCCATAGTGTCCAGTGTTGTACAGGCTAAGTTAACTAGCCATGGGAAATGCAGGGTTATAGAGAGGGAGGAGTGAGTCTGGGTGGGATGCTCTTCAAAGGATTGATGTGGACTTCATGGGCCAAATAGCCTGCTTCCACACTATAGGCAGTCTATGATTCTCGATATTACACTTTAAGAACAATTTCACAGCTTAACAATGGCACGTAGGAGATTTGATAAAATGCTCCCAGGGATACAGGACTTTAGTTCAAAATCATGAATAGGGCTTAAAGTAAATAAAGTAAAACGGCTTCTGGTGATGGAAGGATTGGAACAGAGTTGAGCTGATTGTGTTTCTTAAAATTAGATGTTAGATGAGTAAAACAAAATTATGCAACAAGCTCTCATGTTCTGGGGTACACTGTCTTAAAGTGTGAACAAGAAGTATACATTAGCACTTGAGAATTGGATAAATGTTTCAAGACGAAAATGTTGAGAGCTATGGGAAAGAAGGGGAATGGGTATAATAGCTCTTGTAAAATGTGACACAGGCATTATGTGCCGAATCATTTTTGATTCTAGCTTTGGTTGTGTCATTGCCACTACGTGATTTTCCATTTTAATTAAATATAGTACGTGCTTTTCACCTTAAAGAATTGTTGAGCGTGTCACTCTGGATGACTGCCTTTACCCTGTGCAATTAAGATAATTAGGCTCAGTTTTACATAATCTAGTGAAACTTTACATGATATCTTTAAACGTGCTTCAAATGCCAGAAATAGTTTTTCAAGCAATGAATTACTCGGAAATCAATAATGCAGCAACCTGGTGCTCATATCAACAAGCTGAATGACTGACTTTCTGACTAGTGAAGGGAAGGATCAAATGCCAAGTTCTTAAATGGCAGGAGAATCCCTATGACTCTTTTCAAAACTGCGCAGTAGCCTTGCCATCTGCTTGAGCCAACAGAGAAGGCAGATGTACAGAGTGCTAGTGTTAGAAGTGCAGATCTCATTGGAGGTGTGCCAGCTGACCCTTAGAGTTGAGAACCAGAGACATTCATTGGATTTTATATTTAACAGATGAGTTCTTAAGGGCTGTTGTGGTACAGTCATGGTGTCCTTATCTGTGAGCCAGGACGCCTGGGTTCAAGTCCTACCTGCCTTAGACATGTGTTGTAACGTGTCTGAACAGGTTGATTTTTAAAATCAAAGAACTGGGTTCATCCCCAGTGGGGAGTTGGCTTCTTGACAGGGAAATGTGGAAACTGGTGTTTGTGATAAACTATAAATTGGCATTAAAACTCTTGAGAATTTCTGAAAATCTTTTGCTGCCTAATTAAACATCTGGTGCATGATATCTTTCATTTCTTACATCCAGAGGACGAGAATACAAAGGCATGCTTCACCTATATAAAATACTGAATGGACAACCTCTGGAGTACCACGAGCAGTTTTGGGCAGCACATCTTCAGGGCAATAAATAGCTTGCAAAGGAGAGCTGTGTAGATTTATTTGAATGATAACGTGGACTCTATGCAGAGAGTGTAAACAAAATAGGGTTGTATTCCCTGAAATTTAGAAAGTTGAGCTATTTGATCAACATTTTCAAGATATTAAGAAAAAAACTAGGTTAGGTAAATAATCTTTTTCTGTCAGTTAGATGTTTCAGTACTACAGGAATATCAAACAAATTCAAGCCAGACGTTTCTTGAGAGCATAAGAAATAGAGCAGGAGTTGACTATGCAGCTGGTCGAGCCTACTGCAGCTTCAAATACCTTTGTATCCTCCTTGCGGCTCATCTTCCCACCTAACTTTGTAACATCAGCTAACCTAGGCAGATGACTGTCTGTCAGTCTCTTCATCAAAGTCATTAATATAGATTCTAAACAGCTGAGACCCCAGGTCTATCTTATGGGTACTTCACCAGTCACAATCTGCAAAATTTAAAAATTATTTACCCATTCAATCTTAGCCAGATTGCCCCTCAAATCCACGTAATGAGCTTTGTTTGAATTTACGACTGTTATTTGTGTGTGGAGGCTATCACTTTCAAATGTAATATGATATTCAGTTGTGATCCCCTTTTCCCTTCAGTGGATCTGTTACACTGAGATTACTAATTAACCCCACCTCACTGCAAGTTTCATTCTCCTTTCAGGAGTGAAAAGACACGCAGTGGGTCAGTGGTTAGCACTGCTGCCTCACAGCACCAGGGATCCCAGGTTCAATTCCAGTCTAGGGCTACTGTCTGTGTGGAGTTTTCATATTCTCCCAGTATCTGTGTTTCCTCTGGGTGCTCTGCCTTCCTCCCATAGTCCACAGATGTACAGGTTTGGTGGATTGTCTGTGCTAAATTGTCCATAGTGTCGAGGAATGTTCAGGCTAGGTGGATTAGTCATGGTAAATGGGTTACAGGAATAGGGTAGGGGCTGCATCTGGGTAGGAGCGTCAGTGTGGAATCAATAGGCTGAATGGTCTGGTCCCACACTGTGGGGATTCTATGAAATCAGAAAACCCTTGACACTTAAAGGGTGATGAAAGTTTGGGAATTTATTCTGAAATGACTGTTGATGTTACACCCAAGAGGGTGTTGGGGATCTGGAATGCATTGTATGGGAGGGTAGTTGAGGCAAAAAACCTCACAACCTTTAGAAAGTACTTTGGGCAGTTGAAGTCTCATAATATTTGAGTCAATGGGCCAAGTGAGGAAAGTGGAACTACTGTGGGTAGTCATGTATTTTTGGTGGTACAGACTCAATCGACCAAAGGGCCTCTTCTGTACTGTATGATTCTATGAAGTGCAGCTTCCCTTCCATTTCAGGGGTCGGAGTGTTGTTGTATGCTTCTTTGAAATACCTTACCCAAATCTAACTGCACTGTGATTTGTAAACTAACTTATTTCTTCTAAATTGGCAGAGCACTTTCAAAGGTAAAACTTAAACACATTCAGTCTTTCTAAGCTGCATTCCTGGGGAACGTATTGCTACAGTCAGCCCAACTTATTTTCTTTTCAATGACATTCTGAAAGGGAACAAGGAGCTGTGGGGGAGCAGTCTCCGTCCTTGATGTCACTTTAAAAGGATTGTACTCTAAATGTCTGCTCCCAGGCTACCTCTAACCAACACTTCTAAAGCACAAGAACAAAGAAAGAACAACAGGGACAGCAGTCGGAGTAGCATTTTATGGTAATTTAGATGAATACAGTTCCCCTTTAATCTGCTAATTATATTCAGAGTTGTAATCCATAAGGGTATGGCATACATTTAACCATTAAGGAATAATTAGTCACTGTAGTTGAACAGAGAAAGCTTCCAGTGTGGGTTGTGAAAGAGAAAAACAGGATTCTGCTGATGCCTTTTTGATGAGTTTTGATGTGAATTCTGCTTATTTGCAGCATTTCTGCATTTTAATTTGAGATAGCAGTCTCATCAGAAAGTTGGGGATTGAAACTTTGCTCCAAGACCATAGATGTCGTAGTGAGGGGATGCTGCATTGTCAGAGGTGCAGTGATTTCTTCAGTCAAAATGTTAAAACTGCGCTGTTGATGCATGTGAATGTCAAAGAATCCATTGGTCTATTTATCTTGACCAAAGTTCCACCAATGCCATCAAATGTGGGTTAAAGTTGTTCATCCCTATATTATCTGTGAGAGTATGCTACACAAGTTAATCTAAGTGACGTGATGCACTAGATTCGGGTCATTACACTTCAGATTACTTCCTGAATGTGAAGTAATTTGAGGTAAGGGACGTTGTAAAAGTCTGCCTTTATTTTATGTTTCCAGTTTGTTGTTTTGTTGCTAATAATGTGCAAGGGTGCCAAAATGAATGCAAACATTCTTTTGTCTTGGTGTTCAGTGGAGAAACTACTGATTTTTTTTTCATACAGGAAATAAATGTTTTCTTATCTTTTGCTAAGTTAAATTCTACATTCATGTTCTGCTGTACAAATACGGAAGCTTTGAATATCGGGGGCGGGGGGGGAAGGAACTGAAATATTTTCTACAAGGAAGTCACTGCGAGTTAATTAAATGTCATTCACTTTTTTAATTTACTCTGGGACTTGATTTTGTCCCTCAATGCAGCATTGATTGAGAGCTGTGCTGTCAAAGATGCTATCTTTCAAATGAGGCATTAATCCAAGGCCACGTTTGCCTTTTTGAATGTGAAAGATCTTGTGATGCTAGTTGAAGAAAAGTAGGTGAGTTAGTCGTGGTGTCAGACCAACATTTTACGTATCAATCAACATCACACATCAAGTTATCCTGTCATTACTCTGCTGTTGAGTGGGAGATTTTTATGTACAACTTGGCTGTCCTGTTTCTATGTTATAGCCAATGAAATGTAGTCACTATTGTAAAGCATTTTGGGACATCCCATGGTTGTGAAAGCTGCTATAGAAATGCCAGTTCTTTTTTAAAATAGCAAATCTCTAAATAGAATTTATAGAAACTGGTTTGAACAAGGGTCTAGGCTCGAAACGTCAGCGTTCCTGCTCCTCTGATGCTGCTTGGCCTGCTGTGTTCATCCAGCTCTACACCTTGTTAACTGGTCCTTGCCTCTGTTAAAGTTCCACACAAACTTCCTGTAGCCCTAATAAAATGTCATAGAGGTTTACGGCATGGAAACAGGCCTTTTAGCCCAACTTGTACGTATTGCCCAGTTTTCGCAATTAATCTAGTTCCATTTGCCTGCGTTTGATCCATATCTGTCCATACCTGTCCCATCCATGTACCTGTCCAGATGTTTCTTAAATTACAATATTGTACTACCACCACCACTACCTCTGGCAGCCCATCCCTCATCACTCTCTGTGGAAAAAGTTGCCCCGGACTCTCTTTGGTATCTCTCCCCTCTCGCATTAAACCTATGCCCTCTAGTTTTAGACTCCTCTACCAACCCTCCTCTTCTACTTATCTAGTTTCCTCTTAAATGCACCTTTTGCTATTCAGCTCAACTGCTCCTTGTGATGGTGAGTTCCACATTCTAGTCACTGTCTGAATGGGAGACACTGTCACTGGCTCAGAATCCTGGAACTCCCTCCCTAACATCAGTGGCTATACCCTACCTGGCTTTGTCTTACCTATTCAAGAAGGCAGCTGATCACAACCACCTGGAGAGCAACTGACCGCTAGTTCTCAAGGGCAATTAGGATGAACAAAAAATACTGACCTGGCCATGATACCCACATTCTGTGAGCAAATAAATGGAAATATTACTCCTGAATTCCCTATTGGATTTATTTGCAGATGTTTGTATGTATGTGTGGTGTCTGAAGTAACGATTCTCATTGGAACCTTTCTAATACTTGCCATCTCCTGATTCACTGGTTTGCCCGCTGTTAATCAGAGGAGATGGTACGTGTTATAAAAGCTGCATTGTGACAGGTTGAGGATGCTTGCAGTGCGCACTCATGGCATGCTACACCACAGAAGGAGGTCATTTGGCCCATCATACCTGTGCTGACTCTTTAAAAGAGCTATTACCCCATTAACTTTGTGTTGCATATTATTTTTAGTAATTGAGCAGAACTGCCATAATTTACCTTGTATAACAATGAATTTCTCTCCAATTTGTTATTTTGCGTTGTGAGAACGTTTAAAAATGAATTAGAATCCCATTTAGCTTAAGTTACCCAAAGCGTTGAAGCTCCTAATGAGGCAATTAAAGCACTTAAATATTCTGTTTAACATCCATGTTTTAACCTTCACTCCACACCATTAGCATTGTGTTTAACAAAAGAATGTAATGTGCCACACAGGATCTATTGCCAAGGCTGCTGTTTCTGCTCTACCAGGGCGAGACAGAGAGTGGGAGATTGCATAATGTTACCGGTCATGCATTTCACTGCCATCTGTTACTCTTATCTCCAACTGCCTGCAGCTCCGTTTTTTTTAAATTTAGAAATATGTGAGAGAAGCCGAGACCAATAGAATGTTCGACTGCAGCTAGAAAAAGTAGGACAGAATAGACAAGATAGATCGAGTCTTGTTTAGGCGATGGGATTCCTAAGTTTAAAAAGAAGAATTTGCACTGATGTAATACCTTTCATAACATCAGGATGTCCAATGGTGACTCAGCGCCCAGTGAAACACTTTCAAAGTCTGATCCCTGTTAAGTGGAAAACTTGACACCCAATTTGTGCAGAGCAAGTTCCCACACACAACAGTGTGAGCATTACTTCAAACAGATGATCTGCTTTTAATTATCTTGATTAAAGGAAAATTATTGTGACACTCCACTGCTCTTTTCTGGAGGAAAGTGCTGTGTGATTGTGTAGCAGGTCCTTTGTGTAACACCTCAGCTGGAGCTTCTGAAAATGCAGCAATCCCTCAGTACTGTACTCGGATAGTAAGAACTGCTGATGCTGGCGTCTGAGATAACACGGTCTGGGGCTGGAGGAACACAGCAGGCCAGGCAGCACCAGAGGAGCAGGAAAGCTGATGTTTCAGGTCGGGATCCTTCTTCAGAAATGGGAGAGGGGGAAGGGGGCTCTGAAGTAAATGGGGAGGGGGTTGGGCTGGGGAAGGTAGGTAGGATGGTGATAGGTGTGTGCAGGTAGGTAGTAGTGGGGATTGGTCAGTGAGGTGGGAGGAATGGATAGGTGGGAGTGAAGACTGACAGGTCAAGGAAGCGGGGATGAGAGGGAAGGTCGGCCTTGGGATGTGCAGATGAACATCGGTCTGCTATGGAAGATTTCAATGCATCATTCTCCGCCACTTCTGCTGCCTGCAATCTGACCCCACGACGAAAGATATATTTCCCTCCCCACCCTTTATCTGCCTTCCGGAGGGACCGTTCTTCGCGACTACCTCGTCCGCTCCACGCTGCCCCCTAGCCCCACCACCCCGACACCTTTCCCTGAAACCGCAGGAGGTGCTACACCTGCCCCTACACCTCCCCCCCCCTCCCCCCTCACCCCCATCCCAGACCCCAACCTTCTACATTAAACAGATGTTCACCTGCACATCTGCTAATGTGGTCTATTGTATCCACTGTTCCCGATGTGGCCTCCTCTACGTCGGTGAGACCAAGCGGAGGTTTGAAAATCGCTTTGTAGAGCATCTACGCTCGGTTCGCGACAAACGACAACATTTCCCAATCGCGAACCACTTCAACTCCTCCTCCCGCTCCTTGGACGACATGTCCATCCTGGGCCGCCTCCAGTGTCACAACGACGCCACCTGGAAACTGGAGGAGCAGCACCTCATATTCCACCGTGGGAGCCTACAACCCACTGGTCTCAATGTGGACTTTACTAGCTTCAAAATCTCCCCGCCCCGGGCCTTATCCCAAGACTAACCCTCCCTCTCATCCCCGCCTCCTGTCAGTCTTGTCTCTCACGTATCCGCTCCTCCCACCCCTCTGACTAATCCCCACTACCTACCTGCACTTACCTATCACCATTCATCTACCTTCCCCAGCCCAATCCTCCCTCTCTATTTATTTCAGAACTCCTTTCCCCTCCCCCATTTCTGAAGAAGGGTCCTGACTCGAAATGTCAGCTTTCCTGCCCCTCTGATGCTGCCTGGCCTGCTGTGTTCCTCCAGCCCCACACTGTGTTTTATCTTAGTACTGTACTGAAGTGTCAACCTATATTTTGCGGTCGAGCCTATAGAATGGTACTTGAAACCATAATCTTCTGCTTTGAGGCAAGAGTTAGGATCTACTGAGCCACTTCCAGCTGATTGCAAGAAATAAGAAAAATCAAACAAGACAATTTCCGTGAGTTTAGGTCCTGTAAAAGAAAGGCATAGAAAAGAAGACTGTGGAAATGAGTCTTAAACATGCAAGTGAAGGAAAAGCAAGTGGGATGGGGAAGAGTTTAGAATAAGTGGTTACTAGACATGCTTTAATTTTGTAGGTGAAAATGCTGTTATAGCCGGAAGCTAACATTTCTCTGCGTGTTAGTGAAATGAACCAATTACAAAAATGAAGAATTCCTTCACTTAGTGCCCCGTCTAATGGTTCCCAGAGCTGGAAGTCCTTTTAATCACTATTTTAAAATAAATTCTATCCTTTAGGTTAAAGAAAACACAAAGGAAGAAGTATGGTCTGCTTGCTTCATATGATGACCACGTGGAAATGGCTCCAGTGGACACTGATGATGATGACACGACTTTATTTGAAGTAAAGGGCATGAGAAGGTGAGGATTGTTGAGTGTACTGACTGCAAGGTTCAGTCCTAATTGTTTACATTTGTCTCTGTTATGATCTAATGGTTTCCTGTAAAGTTCACCCTTTAAGTGCTTGAGCAATGTTGCTTTCTTCAAATTATTCCCATCTCTAAAAACATCTAATGCTGAGTATGTAAAACAAAACTTAAAAAAAAAACTAGTAGAAGGCATGAATGCACTTTGATTAGTTTAGTAAACTGATTCCCTTTCTTTTTAGCATTACAACATGCTTATTTTTTCTCTCTTTGTTCATGTGGTGTGACGTGGGTGCTGCTGTCTGGCACAGTGTTTGTCTTCCATTCCATTACCCTTGAACTGAGTGGCCATCTCAAAGAGCAGTGATGAGTCAACCTTGCCATTGCAGGTCTGAATTTACGTGTAGGTCAGACCAGCTAGGGATGGCAGATTTTCTTCCCTAACGTTTGAGTGAACCAGTTGGATTTTTACAAGAATCCATGATAATTTCATGATTGTCATTAGCTTTCAGTTTCAGATTGATTAACTGAACTTAAATTCCATTAGCTGCGATCGTGGTATGGGAACCCAAGCCCCCAAAACATTAACCTGAACCTCTGAATTTCCAATCCACTGACATTACGACTGCACCATAGTTTCCCCGCTGTATCCTCCATTTGGATTTCTGGATACAATTCTGCTTGTTATGGCAAAAAGAGGACACCATGTCTAAGGCTACGTGCGCAGGAGAACATTGAAGCTCATCTGTGATGCCTTTGACAAATGACATTTTCAGAGGGACTTTTAAAGGTGTTTTTGTGTCACCGTAGTCTTTTTGGAACATACAGCTGCCCTGTCATTAGAGAGGGACGACTGGTGGTGATTTAACCTCAGGGCCACCATATCTCGGGTGAGAGGAGAGGTCGGGAAGGAGAGTCCTTTGTGATAACCGCAGCCATTAGTGGGAATTGAACCCACACTGTAGGCATCACACTGCTCCACAAAGCAACCATCCAGTCAACTGAGCTAAACTGCCCCCTCCACCGTGCCCCATGCAGTACAGTTAAACCCAAAATAAAACTCAGATTTAAAGTCAATCAATAGAATAAGCATGCACAGGTTCAGGGTTTTGAAGTGAACAGTTTAAGAAACAACCATAAGGTATTTCTTTACAGTGCAGATGGTCGACAAGTAGAGCACGTTTGCCAAGAAGTGGGTTGTTTACAACTTGTACCAGGGTCAGGAAATGGGGCTCCCTTAAGAAATTTTCTAAGGTGATAATATTAAAGATAAAATTGAATGGCCTTAAAAGTTGTCATTTCACAATGTGACGTGCCTTTTAAAATGTTATTTTTTAGTATTGGCACATTTGAGTAGTTCTTTTTTAAAAATGTATTTAGACACTGTTTAGTAATATATCTACCTGTAATATTTTGCTGATGTATTTGATACTTTATGATTGGGAGAAATGGTATGAGGATTTTCCTGGCTCGTGTATTGCTGATACTTCATTGCACCTACCCATCCAGTTTCTTGCTGTGTGTGTAGATGTGGTAAATTTACTTGCATTGCACACTCCTGCTTTAAATATGCAAATGTTGCAAAGGAATGTGCCTTTTCTCAAGTTCTAAGTGATAAAGTTTAAATTCGGCTCAGAATGTGGAATATGGCTTTCCTCAAGCTATAGGAACCTTGTAAGTTTGACAGCCTCAATCGAGTATGCAGTACACAATCCTCCACAGCTTAATTCTGCCCTTTTAGAATGCACTCGAGCAGGCCACAAGATGTTTAACAGGGGAGACAAAAAGTGTACCCAGTAGGACTTCTGAGAGGTTTCAACCAAATAGAGGAAACTTTACATTTCATGGGACATTAGCTGACCAAACTGCACTTAATGATGTTACTTTGCACCTGAAAGGGAGTGTGCTGTTAACTAACATTTACACTATTTGAGTACTGGGAAATAATGCTGGTTCTTAGCATGTGGATAAAAGTGGTCTGCTGTATTTACGGTGCGCTGATATGTTGTTCTCCTACTTTCTCTTTCAATCTTTGCAGGAGCATTAACCACACTGCCTCTCAATCTTGCTGACTTTCCATCCACTGCAAATGCTTCGAGACACTCTCCACTGCTTCGCTGTGAGTTTTTGTAGGTCTTTGCAACCCTGCCTTTCTCTTCCTGTAATCCTCTGTATTACTTCCTCCACACTTCTCCTCTCCAAATCAAACTCCAATCCCTAACTTGTTCCTGGCTTCCCATTCAGAATGTCCGCTCCCCCAATTCCTCACCAGGCCGGATTGTAACGTATTCCTGAATATAGAATTAAAAGAACTTGTGGCTTGGGTGTTATGTGGTCAATGGAGTTGGGTTAATCAACCTGCTACTTTGACGCTTTGATAGGAAGGCCTGTCCTTTCATCTAGATTTCACCTTATACGGGGTGGCACTGTAGTTAGAGCAGGATAGTGGGTTTGAAGGCCATAGCCTGTAGGAGGAATGGGAATCTGAGATGGGTAAGGAGATGTGTTCAAAACAAAACAGAAATGCTGGAGATCACTGCGAATCAGGCAGCATCCATGGAGAGAGAGCAAGCTAACGTTTCGAGCTGAGATGACTCTTCTTCAGAGCTGAAGTGAAGTGAAGAGGGTAGTATTTATACAATAGTTGGTTGGGGGGGGAAGGGTGGTGGGGTGTAGAGTGCTATGGGAGAAAAGATGCTGATAGTTCAGATTAGGAGATTGGCATGTGAGAATGGCAGAACAGTGGTGTGTCTAATTGCCAGACTTGAAAGAACAGACAGTTCCACAAGGGTGAGAGGAGTGGAGAGATGACAGGGGAGAGAGAATGTAACAAATAAAGCGAAAAGAAAGGGAAGGAATGAGAGTTGGTTCACAATTTGAAGGTGTTGAACTTGATATCAAGTCCAGGAGGCTGTAAAGCACCTAGCCTTAAGATAAGTAAAAGTTATAATAGCGTCATAGAGTAATACAGCATGGAAACAGGCCCTTCAGAACAAGCAGGTCCATTCTGGCAAAGGTGCCCACTCAGCTAGTTCCAATTGCCCGCGTTTGATCCCTATCCCTCTAAACTCTTCCCATTCATGTACCTATCCAATTTTTTTTTATCTGAGGATGAATGTATGCTTGGGCAGTACATCCACTTACATGGTTTAGTTATCGCTAAACCTATTCTTTTAACCTTTATTTCATATCCTCTCTCACATCAAAGTTTACTGCGCAATGAAATCCTACGCTCGGTTCTGCACATACTGTTTGTGATTTTTAAGTGTCAATACTGAGCATAGATAATCCTGCCTCTTTGCTCTCCCCAGAGCAATTTAAACTAAAGACCAAAAACACAGCGGCTGAGAGAGTCAGAAATGCCTTCAGCAACTCTGGGCATCTTTTCCTTGGGTTAGAGGGTTATTTACACACCAAGTGTGAATGCTAAACAGAAGTCTTTTCCTCAGCAAATTGGGTTTTTTTATCACTTGCATGGTGACTTTAGATTTTTTGAATTTTTGGGGGTCACTTTCAGCCTGTTTCTGATTTAATTAGAATTTGCTTGGAATGGGCTGTTTTTGTTGAATATCATGTGTTTAGCTTTAGAAAAGATTATTTCCTTCACTACCTTCATGCCTTTTGTGGTAAACTGGTATAAATCACAGTTGGTTCTCGTTCACATGTGTCAAGCCCTGCATTTTGCTCTGAATATGAATTCAAATTAATGTTAGTCAGTGCCATGGGTTTTCCTTTTAAAGAGCCGCCTTGTAAATTTCTGCAACTTGCTTAAGGCAACTTGAGTCACTGGTTGGTTTCAGAAAATTCTAATTGGGAAATCAAGAATGGGAATTACTTGTACTGAGTGGTAAATTTCCGGAACTTGCTGTTCACAGCTGCCAGTAGATTCTAGTTGGTGCCTTTGCTCAGTGGTAGCTGATTGCTACCTAGTCATAAGGTCATGGGTCCTGACCTTTTTCGAAACCTGAGCATTTAATCCAGGCTGCCATTTGAGTCCAGCTGCATCTGTTGGAGACATTGTATTTTGGATGAGACATTAGTTTCAGTCTGCCCTCTTGGGTGGATGAGAGAGAATTCCTACTGCTAGTCCAGGATGAGTTCTCCACTGTGCCCTGACCAATATTTAATACTCAACCAGCGTCTGATTATCAGGTCATTGTTTCAATGCCGTTTAGGAAACTGGCTGCCACATTTCCTAGATTATAGCAATTACTACATTTGAGAATGACTTAATTAGCAGAGAGGTGCATTGACATAACTTGCATATGCTATAATATGCAAGTTTTATCATCCTCACATCTTGTTAGTTGTCCAATTTATATGAACCTAGGCTGTTGGATTATATTTGGGGAGGAGGCAGTCAGATAGCTGCGTCAAATTCTGTCCCTGCATACCCATCAGGGATATGATTCCATGCTTAGTTTCTCCCACATTCTCAAATTTGAGGTCACTGGGGTTAATTGTTATGCCCTAACCATGCCTTGGTTGACTGAGCACAGGTTTAAGGTTGAATCCTTCATCCTTCCTAGATTATATGGTTACACTTTGCACAATGAAGTATGTAAATTTGAATATATAGGAAAAACCTATTCAGAATCTGTGGCCCTCCTCAAAAATTGTTGTTGCAGCTGCATCGACAGTTGGGGCTTTTACATTTTTCACAGGCACCCTGACTGAGATCAGGCAGCGTTCTATTTTAATTCAAATCCAGCAAATGAGTTTGTGCATGTGGGTTTCTTCAAGGTGAATAATTTGAATAGTTTTCACTTCCAGTCTCTGTGATGGTGGGGGTGCAGGTGGGAGAGCTGCTGTCTGCTCTTGACAGGCCCTTGTTTGAGAGCTGTACAGCTGAGTAACTGAACTCCCTTGATGATACCAATGCTGCTGTTGGAGGATGATAATAGGAGAGAAAAATAAATGATAGAATTTGTTCAGAGGCGAATGTGAATTTTAAGATGAATTTTAACAAAATGTAGTTTAAAATCCTTAATGCAATGGGTAAATTTAAGGACAGTGGCATTAAAGAGAGCGTAGGGAATAAGCATTTGTAGCTAAAGTATTTCTAGTGAAGCTGGGGAATATAACGCAAGGAGATCATCAGTTTCCTGCTGTCATTTTATCATTAGGCGATGCCCTCTGTTCCCCAGGAGATCAAACCGTGTTGGATGTCCCACTCAGGAAAGGTCTGTTCAGGTGAATTGATCTGACAGGTCTGTCTCCTGCCAGCTGCTATTAGAACCCAGTGAGGGTCCACATGCGTCATACTCCTGCATATTGATTTTGAATGTTCAGCAGAGGTTAAAGGCTGGTTACCATCCAGAGACAGTGTCTCAGTGGCAGAGACCGACAACCTAGAACAAAGATATCGCAAATGTGGCTTTACGTTAATTACCGAGAACAATTGTTCTCTTCTTACCGTCAAACCCATGCTCCCTTTATTTCCTCCCTCCTGTTTTGCAATATGTTTCGTATTTCATCTCAGTAATCAAGACAGTCTGTCCACGTAGGGACTTTTTGGAGCTGTTAGGACAGCAAGTTGGTAATGCAGGCTGGAGTTGCACACCATCGCCAACCCTGCACTATAGGAGTGGGCTTTTCGTAGGCCATTACTGTGTAGCAGTGATGGAAATAAAGTGTTGAAATAATATTAAGCAGGTAGCAATCAAGTTGAATTAGTAATACAGAATAAAAAGCAGAAACTTGGCTGAACTGGTCCTCGCTCTCAACAATTTTTCCTTCGATTCCTCCCACTTCCTACAAACCAAAGGGTTGGCTGGGGCACCTGCAAGGGCCCGAGCTATGCCTGCCTCTTTGTAGGATTTGTGGACCAGTCCCCCTTCCGCAACTACACAGGCATCATCCCTCCCCTCTTTCCCTGCCATATTGATGACTGCACCGGTGTTGCCTCGTCCTCCCGTGAGGAACTCGAGTACTTCTTCAACTTTTCCAACATGTTCCACCCTGCCCTCAAATTTACCTGGACTATTTCTGACACCTCCCTCACCTTCCTGGACCTCTCCGTTTTCGTCTCTGGAAACCGACTTACCATTGACATCCATTTCAAACCCACTCACTCCCATAAATACCTCGACTACACCTCCTCTTGTCCACCTTCCTGTAAAAATACTGTCCCATACTCCCAATTCCTCTGTCTCTGCCACATCCGCTCCCAGGATGAAGCGTTCTACTCCAGGATGTGGAGGCGCCAATGTTGGACTGGGTGGACAAGGTTGGAAAGGTCAGAAACCACACGACACCAGGTTATAGTCCAACAGGTTTATTTGAAAACACAACTTTTGGAGTCCTACTCCACCTTTCAGGTGAAGGAGTAAGACTCCGAAAGCTTGTATTTTCAAATAAACCGATTTGACTATAACCTGGTGTTGTGTGGCTTCTGACCGTTCTACTCCAGGACATCTCAGATATCCTCCTACTTTAGGGACCATAGTTTCCCCCCCTGTTTAATTAAGAATGCCCTTAACCACATCTTCTCCATTTCCTGCACTTCTGCCCTCAATGCCCTCCTGCCAACAACAATAAGGATAGAGTCCCCTTAGTCCTCATCACCTCAACAAATCCAACGCATCATCCTCCAACATTTCCACCACCAACAATCGGACCCCACCACCAAAAAAGGTATTCTTCACCCCACCTGTCTGCTTTCTGCAGGGACTGTTCATTCCCCGACTCCCTCGTCAGCTCTACGCTCCACCAATTTCTCCACCATGGCCAGTACCTTTTCCTGCAACTGCGGTGCAAGACCTGCCCCTACACCTTTCTCTCACCTCTGTCCTAAGCCCCAAACAATCCTTCCAGATCTGGCAGAGATTCACCTGCACTTCATCCAACCTGATCTATTGTATCCATTGCTCCTGATGTGGTCTTCCCGATATACCATAAACATAGGCTTGAGGACCGGTTCGCAAAGCATCTGTGCTCTCCATGCGTTAACCAACCTGACCTTCCAGTTACCATCCATTTTAATTCTCCCTCCCACTCCCCTGACGATGTCCATCCTTGGCTGTCTTCACTGTTAAAATGAGGCCAAACGTAAACTGGAGGAACAACATCTGATATTTTGCCTTGGGAGCTTACAGCCCAATGGCCTCAACAGTGACTTCACCAGCTTCAAAATCCCTCCACCGCCAGCCTTATCCCATGTCCAGCCCCCCCCACCTCCCTGACCTAACCTAACTTGTCCATCTTCCGACTCACCTTTCTGCTCCACCTTTCTCATGGACCAATTATGATACTCCCTACCTGCATCCGCCTATCACCATCTCTCCTACCCTTGCCCCAGCACCAGCCCCTTCCCTCTATTTCTGGGCTCTCCTCTCCCTCCCCAGTCATGATGAAGTCGGCCCGAAACGTTGACTTTTCTGCTCCCCAGATGCTGTCCGACCTGCTGTGCTTTTCCAGCTTCACACCTGTAGATAATAGCAATACACTGCTCAGCCAACACCCAGTAAGTGGGGCGATGGGTGTGCTTCCAAAGCATTAACTGTTCCCTTCACAGAAACAGTATGTTTCTATTCTAAACTGTCCAAATTTTATTCTATTTTTATTAATATCCCATCATTGATTTAGTACTGAGATTGCCAGCTTGAAACATCTTTTATTGAATACTCAGATAAATTTGTTCCATTCCCGGGAACATCACCGCTCTTAAACATTTCCCCCTTATATCCCCAATTCCATCCTCATCTTCTATTTATTTTACAATATTAAATTCTAACTTGATTTCTCTTGAGTGCTACATTCCTCCATACTCAAACAATTAGTCTTTTTGCATACTAATTTCTATGCTGTATGTATTTATGGTGTATCTCTACACAAAATCCTAAATTTCCCACTGAAGTGTATTCTCATTTGAATTTTACAGGTTATCTTTTAGAATGAAACAAAATGATTTTTCTTTTGAAATTCAGTCTTTAATGTACAGCATGTTTAGTGTGTGTGTTGGTGTTTGTTACACAATGATGCTATGTGTGTCTGTGGTGCAAGTTCCTTGGGTTTAAGATAAGTGGTTTTGAACAAAGTTTGAAGCTGTTGTTTCTTGCATTGGTTCAACTCGGCACTGACTGCTATAAAACTACAACCAGTGCACTGCAAACTCTTAATTAAAGTGCCAAAAAATTCCAACTGATAACCTGGAGATTTTACCCAACTTCCTTTCCACTTCATTATTAATAATGAGACCCTGTTGTGCTCCAAATGTGGGCTGTATTTGCATGATTCATACATGAATAATTTGTTTGGTTGGAAAATGAAGAGGAAGAAACTATGACTCTGATCTGTGCTCTGCTTCAATATCCGTGCAATACCTGTCCAAATTTGTGCTTTTTGTATATCCCAAAAACTTAGCTTTTGCAAAGTTTAAACAGATTGGAACTCTGCTGAATGGAATTAGAAGAATAAGAGGTGATGTCATTGAAACATTAAGGGTTATTAAGGAGCTTGACACGGTAACTGTTGAAAGGATGTTTCCCCTCGTGGGAGACTGTAGTACCAGAGGGCATAGTCTCAGGAAAAAAAAAAGGTGCCAATTTAAGACTGAGATGAGGAATTTAATCTGTGAGGATTGAGCCTCTGAAGCTTCTTGTTGCAGAGAGACGAGGGGGCAGAGTACTTGTGTACATTTAAGATAAGGATGGATAGATTCTTGATCCATTGGGAAATCCAGGATTACAGGGAAAGGACAGGGGGAATGTTGGATCAGCCATGATCCTATTGAATGGCGGAGCAGGTTCGAAAGACTGAACAGCTTACTCTTGTTCCTATTTCTTATGGAATCTGGTTTGATTAGGCAAAGTGTAATCACTTAACTAGAGACAAGACAATTATGAATTAAATTTATGGCATTGCTAACTTTTATTTTAAATTTTATTTGCAGGTAATAAGTACTCTGAGGACATATGGTGAATGTGACTTATTTGTCATGCAGTTTTCAGAAGCCTCAATCTTCTTGTCACTTGCTAATTACTTACTGATGACTGACTAAATACATTTGTATCTTGCGTGCAACTGGACAGGTAATTCCAGCATAATTCAGCTCTTCACTGTTCAGGAACCTGCTGAATCTCTTCCATTGTTGGGGAAACTTCACCATTATTGTGATTTCTGTATCATTTCCTGTGAGTCATTCAGAAAGAAGTTCCAGGTAAAGAGTTAAAGGTCGCCTGGACTAAGTGTTTTTTTTTGTCACAGAGCTCCACTTCAAGCGAGTAGAACCTACAGACTTCAATTGTTTACATTGGCATTGTTCAATTTAAATTTGATGGAACGATTGCTCTTAAAGCACATTAGGTGGATAAGCCTATTGACATACCACATGGGCACAGTGAAAACTATGTAAAATTTCCATGGGTGACTGGCATTGAGTACTCCATGGGAATGGGTGGGGATGAAGAGAAGTAGTAAACCCTTTAGCCTGTTTTGGCACCTATGACCCCATTCTTATTGGGCCCCAACTACTATCCTTAGAGAATACACTGGGGTCCATTGGTCTTCCCAACAAATGTGCAGTAAACATCCACCTAGCAATATAAACACAACAGTGCTCTTCCTGTGCCTGACTATTAAGCTAAAAACATTTTTTTTTTAATATAAGAAAGTCTCTGTTAACCTCTTACTGGAATGTTAATTTTTAAACACGGTTGTCATGTAACAGCATCCACTTAAACTAAAATGGGAGCAATTAACTGTATGTCTTTGGTTGTTGTTTAACGCTGAATGCTACTTAACCTTTAACATTCACCTTTCCGACTGCTTCTGTGCGCCGTGACGTTTCCTTGGACTGTGTTTAAAACAAAAGTGGGAAAAAGCACCTCTCCCCAAGCTGGTGCCAGTGCGCAGAGTTTAAACTGGTTAATAGTAAGGCAACTTCTGAGGCCTCGACCAAAAAACAAGTGTGCCTTGCTTACTGCCAAATGTAGCAAGTCAGTAAGTTCAGCTGACTAGCTTCAGCCAGTTGTGTGAGACGCTGCAGTTTTTAAATGTGAATACACATTTACTGCCTGCAGTTGTGTGGGACCCGGCTGCATGTGGCCATTAGCCGTGCTACTTATAACTTGGGCCTGTTTCTTTGTTAGCTTCAATAAGATGAATTCAGGTGCAACATGCCCTTCTTGCACACTGTGTGTGAGCTTGTCAGGACTGTGAAGTGTTTTATAAGCCTTTTAAACAACAACAAAAAAGTTACAATTCAATGCCATCCTTTTTGTTTACTTGTTTATTAAAATAATTTTTTGTGAAAGAAAATGTGTGTTGTGTTTTTTTTTATAGATTGCAGAGGGCTTCTGAAGAGCTATCATTAATAGATAATGTATAGAGCACCTCAGGGATGACAGTCAGGGGTGGGATGAGTAACTAGACTCTGATCCTCAAGAAATTGTTTATTTTGCTCCCCAGGGACCTTATGGAACTTCATGGCATGCTGTTATTAAGGGAAGAAACAACATAAACAAAAATTGCAGGATAAACTCAGTGAGTCTGGCAGGATCCGTGGATAGAAAGCACAAGTCGCCATTTCTGGTTCAGTGACCCTCCTTCCAAACCAGATTTGATGTGCAAGGTCCCATCCCAAACAGAGGTGCAGTTAAATATACAGGTGTTGCTAAGTTAACGAGAATTTTAAAGTAACACCAGAGATACAAGAATATCCACACGTGTCAAAGAGCAGACTTCAGTTTGCATTCTATACAATGAATAAAATGAGCTTGCATGCAGTCCATCTTTGCTTAAGTTTAGGGTTTGGTTTGAATTGTTTTGTGTTGCAGGAACTATGATGAAAAATGTATGTAAGAAAATGAATTAAAATCGATGATACCACAGTTCATAAAAATTAACGTTCTTTAATTTCCCCTACAATTAACATGGGAGGAAAAGAAACTTCCTTTTGGCCTGTTTCACAGAAAGCTGTACTATTTGAATGGCTAAGATCATGGTGCATTAGGTCAAGTTGTTAAATGCAGCATTTGTGCAAGAAGCTGCCTTAATGGTCATGAGTTTATGTAAAAAAAAGACATTTTTGCAAAAAGATAATGTTCTAAAATAAAGGATTTGGAAACAAAATTATCAAAGTTACTGTTAGTTCTGAAGATGGATTTTTTAAAAAAATTCCTTCATGGGATGTGTCCACTCTGGCCCATCATTTATTGCCCACCTCTAATTAACCTAATCTTGCTGAAAAATATGGGGAGAGTATGTAACATAGTTTTTTTTTTCCCTTGAGAGTTCTTTATCAGATGTTTCTTTCCGATAGGGAAGGTGACTTTAGAGTTATATGACTGTGTTGGAGAAATTTGACTTCTGACAGGGAATATATTAGTTTTTAAGCTTGTTTTAATTTCAAAACCAGTCACTCAATGGGAGGGTGCCAAAAGCCCTCCACTATTCTTAGCGGGAACACCCATGGCAAAAATGTACTAAATTTAACAGTTAGCTGATCTTCGCCGGAGCAGCAAAAGAACATCATTCAGTTGACCTCGGAACACTGAGCTGAAGAAATGGTGGAGAGTCCTAAGCCAAGATTCTTCAAGGACGTTAAACTCACAAATGGTGCTAGAAGGAATGGGCTGTCATGACTTCCACGTGTTGGATAGGCTGCCTATATGTGCCACCTACAACATTTGTAAGGAGATTGGTCTCTTGCAGCAAATTGTACTGCATTCTCTTTTTAAAAGCCATGGCAAACAGCACAGCAATTCTTTTGCACAGGCCAAGGCACCATTGGAGCCATATCCTCGCAAGAGTGGGCTTGCCTAAGACCAGGTTGCACATATATGTGCCAGATTTTACTTTAATTTGCGTCCTTGTTTCCAAAAGAGCTGCATTTGGTCCCAGATGGGGCATTCTGGTCTTGTTTTCAAATGAGCTGAGCAGTGCAAGACCAGCAAATAACATTGAGGTATGAAGGGGGCTGCAAAACGTTTGCACAGAGGTGAGGGGGACATTAGTCAGTCTTAGAAATTTGTAGATTATTGTAAAAATAATCACTTGCACTACTTGAGGGGGGAAAAAGTCAAGATTGGCTCCTGACAAAACTGTGAATGACTGTGTAATGGGTTATTATAGTAATGAATCATAGAATTTTATGCTAGTTTGCTGCTTTTTCCTCAGATTGCCAAAGCTGGTTTAGTTTTGAGCCCAGGGATAGTATGTTTCTGATCTTGCCTGTTAGTGGCCTCGTCCGACAAGGTTCCTCATGGTAAACTGGTTAATTAAGGTTAGATCACATGGAATACAGGGAGAACTAGCCATTTGGATACAGAAATGGTTCGAAGGTAGAAAACAGAGGGTGGTGGAGGGTTGTTTGTCTATGACCAGCAGTGTGCCACAAGGATTGGGGCTGGGTCCACTGTTTTTTGTCATTTGCATAAATGATTTGGAATATGAACATAGGAGATACGGTTAATAAGTTTGCAGATGACACCAAAATTGGACATGTAGTGGACAGTGAAGAAGTTTACCTCCGAGTACAACGAAATCTTGATCAGATGGACCAACGGGGCAAGGATTGGTAGATGAAGTTTAATTTAGTTAAATGTGAGGTGCTGCATTTTGGAAAGGCAAATCAGGGCAGTACTTGTACACTAAATGGTAAGGTCCTGCGCAGTGTTGCCAAACAGAGATCTTGGAGTGCAGGTTCATGGTTCCTTGAAAGTAGAGGCGCAGGTAGACAGGATAGTGAAGAAGGCGTTTGGTATGCTGGCCTTTATTGGTTAGTACAATGAGTATAGGAGTTGGGAGGTCATGTTGAGGCTGTATAGGACATTGGTTAGGCCACGTTTGGAATACTGTATGCAATGCTGGCCTCCTTGCTAAAGGAAGGATGTTGAGAATCTTGACAGGGTTCAGAAAAGATTTACAAGGATGTTGCCAGGGTTAGAGGGTTTGAGCTACACTGGGAGGCTGAAGAGGCTGGGGCTATATTCTATGGCGCATTGGAAGCTGAGGGGTGACCTTACAGAGGTTTATAAAATTACGAGGGGTATGGAGAGGGTAAATAGGCAAGGTTTTTTCCCCTGGGGTGGGGGAGTCCAAGGCTAGGAGACATAGCTTTAAGGTGAGAAGGGAAAGATTTAAAAGGGACCTCAGGGGCAACTTTTTCACACAGAGTGGGGGTACGTGTATGGAATGAGCTGCCAGAGGAAGTGGTGGAGGCGGGTACAATGACAACATTTAAAAGGCATCTGTGTGGGTATATGAATAGGAAAGGTTTAGAGGTGTATGGGCCAAATGGTGGCAAATGGGACCAAGTTTATTTAGGATATCTGGTTGGCATGGACGGGTTGGGCCAAAGAGTCTGTTTCCGTGCTACATATCTCTATGACTCTAACTGCCTACTGCTGAACTTTGGGAAAATACAGAGGAGGTCAGTGTTTGTTTCTATAATGTGAGTAAAATGCAGCTCAACTCACTCAAGGAGAATCTTCTTTCATTGTGAACCTGAATGCTCCTCCTTAGCCACAGCACCGATGGCGTCCCACATCCTACTTCGCTGCACAGATTCTGGGACCTCAGTCCATGTGACTGTATCGTCCAGCGCCCCTCAGGTTAGCTACGGGCCACTGCTCTTGGTGGCCCATCTGGGTAAAGTGCCTGGGTGCTCATTGAGAAAGGAACTAGTTAAAGACTGTGATCAGGAGGACAGAAAGGCAATGTTTAAATAGTTTTTTGATGAAGTCCTTTCCTGGATGTTTAAGTGGACAATGGTCACCTGGAATGAGTACAGGTAAATGAATGTAGGTCAGTACATGTCACCTCAGTGGAAATTGGGAAGAAAATTAATGTCACTGACAAGGCCAGAATTTTTTTATGCATCCTAAATCGTCCTTGAGCTAAGTTGCTTCCTACAGAAGGTAGTCAAAAATCAACTGTATTGCTGTAGATCTGGAATCACGTGGTAGCTAGACTAGGGAAGGAAAACAGATTTATTTTCTTAAAACATGTTAGTGAACCAGATGAGCTTCCACAACAATTGATGATAGTTCTCATGGTCACTTACTGAGATTGTCTCTAAATTCTAGGTTTTATTAAATAAATTAAAATTCCATTAGCTGCCATGGTGAGGCTTGACCATATCTTCCTAGAGCATTTACTTGAGCCTCTACATTACTAATTGAGCGACATTACCATTATGTCTTAGTCTTTTCTTCAGGATTGGTACGTCTGTCCTTGTTCCAGAATGGATTGTTTTCCAAATAAACAGTAAATGTTCTCTCATAATAATGCATTGGGATATACATCTGGAGTGATCTTAGATGAGTTAAGTGCTCCACAAATTGTGAAAGTGAGTCATTACATTTCATTCGGGTTTGGTTGTCCAGCCACAGCATGTTGAAGTGCTGATCTTTTTCTTTTATTTGTGAGATGTGGGCGTCGGTGTCTGGGCCAGTATTCACTGCTTGTCCTGAGTTGCCCTTGAGGAGGTGGTGGTGAGCTGCAGCCTTGAACTGCTGCAGTCCACCTGCTGTAGGTAGGTACACAATGCCACCATGATGGAGGGAATTTCAAGATTTCGACCCAGCAACATTGAAGGCATGGCAATATATTACCAAATCTGGATGTTGTTTGTCTTGGAGGGGTGGTGGTGGATTTCCCACATATCTGTTGTCTTTTCCCGTCGAGATAGTACAGGTTGTGTGTTTGGAAGGTGCTGTCTGGGGATCTTTGGTGAATTTCTGCAGTGCCTCTTGTAGATGGTACACACTGCTGCTACTGAGCGTCAGTGATGGAGGCAGTGAATGTTGTGCCAAAAAATCAGGTTGGGGTACTGTCTAATAGTTTGGGTTGGTATGAGAGTGAGTGTGCTTTCTGCTGCACGAGCAGGCTTGTGTACTGTTGATCCAGAGTTTCACACTGAGACACCTAGATTAAAATAGTAGCGTCGAGGAGTATTTGCAGATAAGAAATTTTGATGGGCCTCATACAATTTAATTGCCTGGGGGCAAATTGATTCAAATAAGGGCAGATTGTCAACAGTGATTGGAGGTAGAAATTGTAGAGTATGTTTGGAATGTAAATGATTTCCATTTCCAGATTTGTCTGTGCCTGTTTGTGTGCCTGTTTGTATGCCTGTGCATCTCTCTCTTTGTTCTCCTCCTGCCTCTCTCTCTCTCTCACTCACTCTGTACAGAGAGTAGTGAGAACTTCAAACTGAACTTTAACCTGGTGACGGGAAATCAGAATCCAAGCCAATAAACTTATTCCATTAAACCCTCCAGTTCTAACAAAGAGTTTATATAGACATTATCTAGTGGCATACCTTTTTCTCAAGTGATGTACCTGCCTCGCTGACTGGCTCCCAGCCTTTTCTGCTTTACTTTTCAATTTCCAGTGGTGCTATTTGGTTTTCTTTGGCATTTGTACCAAATTACAAGCAACAACCAAGTCATGTCTACTAATATCACAAAACCTTCTACACTGCAGAGGTTGTGCAGTGGGTGTTTACATTTACACTGGGTTTTGTTTTAATTGGAACAGGAGGAGGCTATTTAGCCAATCAGCTTCTTTCATTCATTACAATCATGGCCGATTTATGGTCTTAACCTCACTGACCCATCATGTCGCACTTGCACAGACCTGGTGTCTGAAGGTCCTGTCTCCCTCCAAGATACATAGTGAAGAGCAGGAAGAAGTAGGTGTTGTGTGAGGGCTTTAGGACCCCAAGGCAATATTACAATGATGTCACAGAGCTGCTCCTTGTATGTAACAGTATGGGTGGAGGTAAGAGAGAAGGCAGAGAAAAATAAAACATAGAGAAGCACGTGGAATAAACCAACTAGCATTAGGAGATAGGATTTCCTTTTAATATTCATTCGCGGGATGAGGGCATTGTTGGCAAGGCCAGCATTTATTGCTCATCCCTATTATGGAATAGTTTCTTCAATAATGAGACAGTAAAGTTAGAAGCTGTCATATCTCAGATTATCACGAGTTGTGGTGTTTAATTTTAGTATGTAATAGAGTTTTATAAAGAAACCCAAGCGAGAATACCGTTCTTGAACTTGCCTGTTTATCACCCAGTTTATCACCCTTTAAGCCAAGAGATAGTAGGAACTGCAGATGCTGGAGAATCTGAGATATACAAGGTGTAGAGCTGGATGAACACAGCAGGCTAAGCAGCATTAGAAGACCTTTTCTGAAGAAGGATCTAGGCCTGAAACATCAGCCTTCCAGCTACTCTGATGCTGCTTGGCCTGCTGTGTTCATCCAGCTCTACACCTTGTATACCCCTGTCTTTAAGCCAAACCCACTGATGTGAGCATAGATACACATGATTATTAGTTGGTTAAGCAATGGAGAGGTTCACAACCCATAGAGGTGGGATGGGGTCCAAAGTCCTAGCTAATCCCTTGGGTACAGGTCCATTCATCCTCATTCGTCTGTGAGGAGCCTGTAAATTATTTCAAGGGGAAAGAACGTTTGTGCCAGATCTTTAACAAAAATTGTTCAGGGTGTTCCTGCGTTTTTATGTAAGATGAAGGAGCAATGTGCCTAAATACCGAGCAGCTCCTCATGCATTTAGCACAGTGTACAACCAAGCAGCACCCTGTTCTAGGGTCAGCTGGGTGCTGGCTCCAAGGTCACTCATAGAATGGTCCATGTAACTTACTCCCTCCTTCCATTGCATTCAGAGATACCCGTGCAGTGGAATTTCCTACCTGAGACAGAGCAGACTTGATGGGCTGAATGGCCTATTTCTGCTCCTACATTTTAACGTGGGTAGGCTTCAGTGGTGAGGAGATGTAACCTCACCTTTGTGCTTCACGTTTTGCTTTGTAAATTTGTCCCTCTTCTTTTTTTAACGTGGAAGAATAGGTTATTTCTCACCATTTGGGGGCTACCACTTTTAATAAAAGCCCTGTCCACTCCTCCTCTTGAAGGAAAATGGAAGTGAATGTCTCATTACCGTCTTGGTGCAGCATCGATCTGCAGCAGGAAAGTGTTCAATTGCCCCAGCACCTCAATTCCACTTTCCTTTTAAACCAGTGGGGACCCTCTTGTTGTGCGGTGGTAGTGTCCCAATCCTTGGATCACATGGCCTAGGTTCAAGTCCCACCTACTCCAGAGGTGTGTAGTAACACCTCAGAATAGATGGATTAGGAAAGATGCGTTAATTTAAAAAAAAATCACTCTGTGCTGCTTGGCTGATTCACGCTTGATATCTCCTATGGTGGGAGGAGATGGCCTAGTGGTATTTTTGCTCAGCTATTTATTCCAGAGACCCAGGGAAGGTTCTGGAGTACTTCTATTTAAATCCCAATAAGAGTGTAAAGATGACCGTGAAGCCATTACCAACAGCTGGGGGGAGAAAAATAGCTGGTTCTCTGGTGTTAAGGGGAGGCAGGGGTGTGATGGCGATGTCACTGGCCTACTGATGCAGGACCCACAAGATCAAGTTCTGGGGATGTTAGTTCAAATCCAACCAAGATAAATGGTGAAAGTTGTTTTTTAAAATAAAAAACCTGGCTGAGGTTTGAGCATATAATGGACACCAGGCTGAGCAGCTTATGGATACACCTCGGCATGCTTATTTGCCACTGGGCTGTTGGGATCCCCAGTGGAGGACTCTCTACACAGAGTCCTCCCTCTTTCCTTCAGGGACCTGGGGTAGAGAGTGTTGCACGCAGCAGTCCCTTATAACCACGGTTCACAGACTCCCAGATAACAAGGGGTATAGCTGGATGAACATAGCAGGCCAAGCAGCATCAGAGGAGCAGGAAAGCTGACGTTTTGGGCCTAGACCTTTTCTGAAGAAGGGTGTAGGCCTGAACCATCAGCTTTCCTGCTCCTCTGATGCTGCTTGGCTTGCTGTGTTCATCCAGCTCTACACTGTGTTATCTCAGATTCTCCAGCATCTCCAGTTCCTACTATCTCTCACAGACTCCCAGCCCAACTGTTTACTTTGAGGTGCTGTGAAGTCTGTGGACCATGTATATATTGGATGTGGGCGTTTGCACTCTCTTAGTTAGTTGATAAAATGTTCTGTTGTGTTTTCGGTTGTATGTCAGCCCCATGTACCTCATCTTTGGGTATCCAGTGCGGAGGGGTGTGGGCCGATTGGCGGATCTTCTTGTGGGTCTGCTCCTGGGTCTGGCCAAGCTGGCAATAAACAGGTCCTGGCAGTGGGACGTGGAAGGGGGTCATTTCTGCCAACTGCCTGCCCATCTTTCGTGGTTATGTTCAGGCCCGGATGTCGTTGGAGAGGGAGCATGCGGTGTCCATCAATGCTGTCAATGCCTTTAGAGAGAGATGGGCACTGTGGGGGTTGGAATGCTTTATTTCCCCCTCCAGCTCCATTTTGAATTATTGCCCTTTCTCTATTCCTAACAGACCCCCTTCACCTTTTGAAGACAGCATTGCCCTGAATAGTCTTTGCTTGTTCGTATTTAATTGGCCACTCAGGTCTTTTCCGGCTGGTGGGAAAGTGTATTATAAAGTATATACACAACGGTGTCTTTTTACAATGTCGTTATATGTTTCTTTTAAAAAAAAGACCCAGTTCTGCAAATAAAAAGCAAGTGGTACGGCTCTTGTGGCACAGTGGTAGTGTCCCTAGCTCTGAGCCAGAAAGTTCAAGTCCTACTTGCTCCTGTCGAGTGTCATAACAACTAACAGATCAATTAAAAATATCCTCCACGTGTTGATGCCAAACTGATTTGTGCTCTTGGGCTATTGTGGCACAGTGATAGTGTCCATACCTCTGGGTCAGAACGTCTGGGTTCAAGTCTGTTGGACGTGTATCATAACGTGGCTAAACAGGTTGACTGAAAGGGGAAGAAAAGGGAAGGTAAGTAGCACTTAAACAGTACGGAACATCGGAATCCAGAGCACTACTTCGAGTGAAACATTAACAAAGCATGAAAAAGTTGTATAGCTCCCAGCTTGAAGAAGGGCACTATCTAGGCTTAATGTGATTTTTAAAAAAATTATTCATTCATGAGGGCATCACTGGCTAGGCCAGCATTTATTGCTCAGTGGGCAATTAAATGTCAACCACATTGCTGTGGGCCTTGAGTCGCATGTAGGCCAGACCAAGTATGGATGGCAGTTTCCTTCCCGAAAGGACATTAATGAACCAGATGGGTTTTTCCCCAGCAATTGACAGGCCATCTTAATTTATTGAATTCGAATTCTACCATCTGCTGTGGTGGTATTCAAACCCAGGAATGTTCCAGAATGTTACCTGGATCTCTGGCAGAGCAGTCCAGTCATAATACTACTCGGCCATTGCTTCCCCTTTGATGTAAGGCCTTCGTTGTGAAGCCAATAAATAGTCAATGAAATCTTGGGTAGGGAAGTGGAGCTGCCAATTATAGACCTGTTTGTGCACAAAGGTTGGACAATCTGATGCCGGCAAAACTACGGGAGGAATACAGTCAGGGGAGGCAAACTACTTCTCCCTTCCCCCAGACCCTCACCTGTATCTGTTTGAGGAGAAAATGGTATCTGCAGGTTATGTTGTTTGGCAGAGCATCCTTTGGGAGACAGACATGTGCTGACATTCTGAGCAGAGTATTCTTGATAGGTTACAGGTTTTCCCCTCCCTCGCCCCATGTTTGAAACATGCCCAGGTCACTCTTTGAAATGATTTATATTCAGCATAGACAGAAGAGCCATTACTGGACAAGTCCCCCTGTTGACACTAGCAGCCCAGCAACAGCTCATCTGTTGGCCCCTGAGGGTTTGTTGAAGCATATGTGTGCAACCTGTCCTTTTCCTCACCATTTAGAATTCACCTGCTGCAGCTCTTGTCACAACAATCTGTCTGCTTGTGGTTCCTTTAGATTTTTAACACAGTGCTACACTTGGTGCTGACAATCAAGTCTTTTTTTGTTGCTGCCCACTCCCCAGGATGTGAGTCATCTTTCACGCTCACTCTTGATCCATCAATCTTTCAAACTCTTATTCAATCCCATGCCCTCTTTTTCAAGGTCAACAGGTAGCCTAGGTTTTGTTGCTATTTTTCTGACAACTGACAGGCTTCCTGAATGTAACTTGTATCCAGGATAGATTGTATGTGAATCCTTAAATTGGAAACCATAAGACCAGAAGAAATAGGAACAAGAGTAGGCCATACGGCCATTCAATAGGATGATGGTTGATCCAACAGTACACGGGTCCGCTTCCCTACATTTTCCTGTAACCCTTGACTCCCATACTGATCAGGAATCTATCTCAGCCTTAAATAACCTAAAATGTAAACAGTCACAGAAATTACGCTGGAGGCCAGCTGAGAGGAAAGACAAGTTCAGGTTTAAAACAGGAGGCCTTTTGTTTCAGAAATAATTTTGTTTTCTATCCAAACAAATAATTCTTTTATTATTGTCTGTCTGCCTTTGTATGTCCAGCTGTTCTTCTCTCTTTTTGGGCGCTATCCCCACCTATTGTTTACTCCTTACCCCTTCCCCCCCCATCTTACCTTCTGCATAAAAAACGACTTTTTCCCTACTACCATCTGAGGAAGGGTCACCAGACCCGAAACGTTAACTCTGCTTTCTCTCCACAGATGCTGCCAGACCTGCTGAGCTTTTCCAGCAACTTTGTTTTTGTTTCTGATTTCCAGTATCCGCAGCTTTTTCAGTTTTTAATTTCTTAGTTGCTTCCTGAGAAAGTTGACTTTTATTTCAAGTGGGTTGGCGTATAAGAATAGGGAAGTCTTACTGCAGCTGTACAAATGCCAGTGAGACTACATCTGGGGTACTGAGAGCAGTTTTGGTCCCCTTAAAAAACAATATCATTTCATTGGAGGCAGTGCAGAGAAGGTTCACTAGGATATTCCCTGGTATGGAAGGCTTATCTGATGAGGAAGGGTTAAACAGGTCATGATTGTACCCACTGGAATTTAGAAGATGAGAGGTGAGCGTGGTGAAACATGTAGGATTCTTAAGCGGCCAACTGAGAACCAGGGGATTTGCTGAACTTCCTTTCCACCTTTCTTTCCTTCCTTTCCTTTAATAATGCGACTCTGTTGTGCTCCAAGTGTAAGCTGTATATGCATGATTCATACATGAACAGTTTTGCTTGACCAGAAGATGAAGAGGAGAAACTATGATTCTGGTCTGTGCTCTGCATCACTACCTGTGCAATACCTATCCAAACTTGCACTTCTTTGCATGCCCCAAAAGCTTAGCTCTTGCAAAGTTTAAAAAGGTTGGAACTCTACTTGTTGGAATTTAGAAGAATGAGAGGTGATCTCATTGAAACACATAGGCCACTAAAGGGGCTTGACAGGCTAAACGCTGAGAGGATGTTGCCCCTCATGGGAGAGTCTAGGACCAGAAGGCATAGTTTCAGAATAAAGATGTGAGAATTTAAGACTGTGATGAGGAGGCATTTCTTCTCTCAGAGGGTTGTGAGTCTTTGAAACTCCTTGCCACAGACAGCTGTGAGGCAGAGTCCTTTTGTATATTTAAAGGCTTACACTGCGAGATTCTTGATCAGTCAGGGAATTAAGGTGATGGGCAGAAAAATGGACATGACGAATGTCAGACCAGTCACAATCCTATCAAATGGCACAGCAAGCACAAGGGGCCGAATGGCTTCCTGGTGTTCCTATTTCTTAGGTCTTGTGGATTGAAGAGACTGCTTCATGAATGGTCGTCCATTTTGCAGCTGGTACAGATGAATTGCATTGGCACGTGGTTGATTGATGGTTTCTATCCCCCTTCTGTCAGGTTGTCTGTTTTGGAATCTGATTATTTCTTTTGCCCTCTTCTTTCCTCACACCCTTCCTGAGTTCTTCTCTCCAGGTAGCAGCGAGGGTATTTCATGTGTTGACCCCAAGCCCTGTCAAAATGAGGTCTGGCTTTCAGACAGCATTATCTTGTAGAAACAAATGGTCTGTTGTGTCAAACTGATAGCAAGCACGACATAGAGTATCTCTTTGTGAATGCATGCTGAATGGATAACAATCTTATCAACCCCATAATTGGAACTCTGCACCTGTAGGATATCTGAAATGAATGTTTCCTTACTCAGATCTCTTGAGACCTTGTGTCAAACTGAATTGAATTACATGTTGTGTTTGAACAGCAGGTACTAATGGGAACATTATCCATTTTCTGAGCTCCATCTTAACCAGCACCTTGGCTCACAATCCTTATTAAAACTGCATTCAAACACATTTGCTACTAACATCACACATTAAGTTTTCAGCTCGTCTTAATTTAAATGTTTCTTTTTCTTTATTTCTTTTGTTCTGATTAAAAAGTGAGTGCATGGAATAACAGAATGAGCAAAAATATCTGCTGTGAAATGTGAGTAAGGTGCTTGGGTAACTTTAGTTCAACCAACAGGTAGCATGGTGACTTGGTGGTTAGCATTATTGCCTCACAGTGCTAGGGACCTGGGTTTGATTCCACCCTTCAGCGACTGTCTATGTGGAGCTTACACATTCTCCCAGTGTCTCCATGGGCTTCCTCCCAGTGCTCTGGTTTCCTTTCACAATCCAAAGATGTGTAGATTAGGTGCATTGGCCATACAAAGTTGCCCATAATGCCCACCAGGGATGTGTAGGTTAGGTGGGTTAGCCATGGGAAATGTAGGGATAGGGCAGTGGGGGGTGTGGATCTGGGTGGGATGGTCTTTGGAGGGTTGGTGTTGACTTGATGGACTGAATAGCCTGCTTCCACACTGTGGGGTTCTGTAACCACTTCTTTACTCAACAGACCCTGAACTTCCTGTTGCCTGCTACTTCAATGCACCACCCTGCTCCCTGGCCAACATCTCTGTTTCTGGCTTGCTGCGGTGTTCCAGTGAAGCCCAATGCAAGCTGGAGGGACAACACCTCATTTTCCGCTTGGGGACGCTACAGCCCTCCGGACTCAATATTGAGTTCAATAATTTTAAGGCCTAAACTCTCCCATGTCCCAGTCCCCCACCCCACACACCAGGCCTTGTTACTACATGAGAGATAAAAGGTACTGCAGATGCTGGAGAATCTGAGATAACAAGCA
>JAHRHZ010000274.1:8376031-8396119 GCA_024137785.1 Ginglymostoma cirratum
ACCCTTCATCAGAGATGAATCTCTGATGAAGGGTTTAGGCCCGAAACGTCAAGTTTTTGATCTCTTGTTACTACATAGCCTGCCACTACACATCCCCTGTTGTTAGTCACTAACATAATGTCCCCATTAACAACCATTAACCCTCCCACCCTGAGTGTTAGCAACTTTTTTGTCTGTCCAACTGTCTTTCTGTCTGTTTGGGCTCTATCCTGTCGTTCACTCCCTACCCCACCCACCTCCCTATTTTCTGCACATAAACTGACGTTTTCCCAGCCACCATCAGTTCTGAGGAAATGTCACCGGACCCGAAACATTAACTCTGCTTTCCGCTTAGATCTGCTGAGCTTTTCCAGCAACATTGCTTTTGCTCTTTACTCAATACCTTGCTTGTACTTGCGGCCTTACTATGATTTTTGGTGTGAAATCCGGTGTGATCTTTCTCGCAATTGTCTATGTTGAACAGGCCAATGGATTTTCATCGCCTCCTCCTGGAGGAAGCAGGAATTTACAGGTCCCATGGAACTCAAAGCCATTGCACTGTCTACTGTTAGTATTCAGTTCTGACATCATTGTGCTGAAATGCCGAACAGACTTTAAAAGATTACAAATCCTGCCTTGGCAGCGGATTTTAGGAATTATTTGGAGTTCAATATTCCTCACTGATCTATGTTTCGGCCAACTTGGAAATTTAGCTCCAGGCTCAAGGTCTTCAACTTAAAATTGGAGCTCAGAATTTTTTTTTTTTGCTCTTTAGCCAGTTGGTGTTCGATGAGGTAATGACTCTGAAGGGGTTCATGTTGCACTGGCACCATTCATTCTTCTGATGTTTTTAACAGCGTGTGGATATTGAGGAATTCTACTCAAGCTCTCACAGGGGAGCAGTTGTACCTGTACCAGGTCCCCAGACTCCTAATCATTATACCTGGGCAAATGTCAGTTATATTTATTGTTATTCTGCGATGAACCTTGCAATCTAAGAGAAGAGCCTTTCTGTAGGCACTCTATGGCGGTGTATCATTTACCACTAGTCAGCTCAGTTGGCTGGATGGCTGGATACAAGGTAGAGTGATGCCAAGAGCATGGGTTCAATTCCAACACTGGCTAAGGTTGGGATGAAGGACATTCCTTCTCACCCTCTCCCCTCACCTAAGGTGTCCTGACCCTCCAGTTAAGCCAGCACCAATTGTCTCTCTCTCTAATGAGAGAGCAGTCCTATGATCTAATAGGACTCTCGCAACTCTACCTTTTTTAATCATTGGATCAGCCCAAGACAATGCAACCACATAGCAGGACTGGTGGCAGTGAACTATTTTAAAAACCCTGTACTACATCCTGGTAGAGGGGACAAATACCACACAGTACCAGGAGTGGTCATTTGGGTACACAATACACACAGGTCTGTGAGCTCCCAAGAACTGCGTGCAGAACTTTTAGCTGTTTGATTATGGAGTACAACAACCACTTGTACTGGTATAGCACCTTTAATGTAATACATTGCTCTCCTGGCATTCCAGGTGAACATTATCAAACAAAATCAGACACTAAAACACAGAGTTAAAACCATGATGCTACCATGCTAAGCAATGAATAGGTAGACAAACAGGAGACTGGAAGAACACAGCCAGCTAGGCTGCACCTGGAGGAAAGGAGCAGTCAACGTTTCGGGTATTACCCTTCTTCAGGACAAGCAACGAAAAGCCTCCTGCTACTTCGCTGCGTGTGTTCACCACCTTAGCTGCATTTGATGGAGTTTTATCTGGACTTGAGTAGGAAGAATCCTTGACCCTCCAGATCTTATGGTCAACCAGCTTGGCTCACTGATCAGTAGTGCCTTGGAGTTGGCTGTTGACACTGCCTAGATCTTCACAGAGCTAATCCTACATTGCTAGTGTGTCTTTGGACACACCTCGTGCCCCTTCAGCAATTCCACTCCAACTTAATCCCGAGGGCACCATTATTAGACTGGTGTGGGGTTGAATCCTTACTGGAGGAGTCTGAAACGATTGTCAATGATTGTAAAAGGGAAAGCCATCCAGTCAGCTATTCTTTAGAGAATCTGCTGTTCTTTTCTTGGTCTGGCTTACATGTGACTCCAGACCCACATAACTACCCTTTGGAATAACCTCAGGATAAGCACAACTTGGGATGGGCAACCAATGCTGGTCTTGTCAGTAATGCCCACTTCCTATCAGAGATTAAAGATTATCTCTGGAACAATCCCCATCAAATTCCTCAGTGCCCCAAATGTGGTAACTCCTTGTCCCTGTTCGAGACACTTGTCTTTTGTTTATTGCCATCGACCATAAATTACAACCTGTCCCCTTGTGAGGAATGAGGTTGGAAAATTATGACTTTATTTTGAAAAATATGAAAGGGGAATAACATGCTGCAAAGCACAAGTCCTTGGATAATGTCAGTAGTTTCCAGTGAGCTCTTGTTAATCCTTTTTGAGGGAAACTGTTAATGAATTCAGCTTTAATTAGACAGTTTATAGTTCAGTTTTAATTGGGTTTATAAATTGCACACACTTAAAATAGTATCTTCCTCTCATCAGACTCCAACCTGGTCCATGGGACATGTTAAGATTTTTTCTGTATTTAGCCTATTGCTTATTTGCTATTTGGTAATTTAACTTAACTAATATAAGCTTGCATTCCCCCTGCTGCACCTACTTATAATACAGGAAAGCCTCCCTCATAGAGTTGAGTAAATGGCCTTGATGCTTCTTAGATCAAGGAATCTGTCCCTGAGTAAATGCATCAAGGTGGAGAGAGGGTAGAGTTCGCTGGAAAATATCAGAGCAGCGAGTTTCAGGGCTGGTTGGATGACATATCATTCTCGACCACAGAGGGGCAGCCTTGCACCATAAAGCTATGGAATCAGACTTGTCCTTTGTTGCAAAAGGCTACGAGTTAATTAAGCTTTTAAATATTAATATTTTCAGAACCAACAATTTTGTTTCTCCTACCATCCTGCCCTCTTGACAGCAATGAACCACACATTGTTGTTTAGTGAGTCATAAGATCAGAGCAAGGAGCTGATTTTTGGAAGAAATCCAGTGAAAACTTGACAGTGGAAATCACTTTTGTGACAAGATTTTAATTTTAAAGCTGTTGATTGAAGTTTTTAATACCCAGGGTAAAATGACAATAGCGTTGTCCACAGTCAGTTAATGGAAAGGAAGGAAGGAAGGACTGATAGAGTTTGGGCCTTGAGCACCATCTCCTGGTCAGATTTTGCAACTACACTGTTACAAGTAGATGTTTACATATAGAATTCTGCATGGGCGGTCTGCATGTGAAGTTCAGATATAGGAATGTAATCATTAGAGGTGTGTATATCTATGTGTCATCACATAGGGTGACATGGTGGCTCAGTGGTTAGCACTGCTACCTCACAGTGCCAGGAATCTGGGTTCAATTCCAGCCTTGGGTGACTGTCTGCGTGGAGTTTGCATGTTCTCCCTGTATCTGTGTGGGTTTTCTCCAGGTGCTCTGGTTTCATCCCACAGTCTAAAGATATGCAGGCCAGGTGGATTGGCCATGCTAAATTGCCTGTAGTGTTCAGAGGATGTGTTAGTTAGGTGGATCATCCATGGGAAATGTGGGGATAGAGTAGGGGGTGAGGCTGAGTGGGATACTCTTTGGAAAGCTTGTGTGAATTTGTTGGGCTGAATGGCCTGTTTCAACACTGTAGGGATTCCATGATTATAGTTATATTCCCCTTTTGAAAAATATGTCATTCAGCAGACAGCTTTCCTCCTTATGTAACTTTTATCATGTCCTGTAGGTCTCAGCCATTAGAGTGGCTCACCCAAGTATCCTTTATTTCATGAGTGAGCTAAAGCATCAGCTGTTTATGGGCTATTTGACTGTGGCAGGCATTGCAGGTCAGCTAGAACTTGTGCTTTCTAACTGGCCAGGAATGGTAGTCAGGTCTGATCTGTCTAGCGCCCCCTCCAAGATATTTATAGTCAACCTGTTTGGAGATGCTGTTACACACCTCTGAAGCAAGTGGGACTTGAACCCAGGCCTCCTGGTTCAAAGATAGGGACACTACCACTGTACTAAAGGAGTTCCCCCCAGTCCCCTCAACATGTCAGGGGCTGATGTGTTCAGCTATCATCTTCATCACAGTCCAAAACTAGAGGAGCATAGTTTTAAGGTGAGAGGAGAAAGATTTAAAAGGGACCTGAGGGGGCAACCTTTCCATGTAAAGGATGATGCGTGTATGGAATGAGCTGCCAGAGGAAGTGGCGGAGGCTGGTACAATTACAACATTTAAAAGGCATCTGGATGGGTATATGAATAGAAAGGATTAAGAGGAAAATGGGCCAAATGCTGGCAAATGGGTTTAGATTAATTTGGGATATCTGGTCAGCATGGACAAGTAGGACTGAAGGGTCTGTTTCTGTGCTGTGCATCAATTTGATGTGGGTCACATATTAGGGATTCTTGTGGTACAAAGGTAGTGTCCCTACCAGGAGGCCAAGACTCAAGTCCCACCTGCTCCAGAGGAGACTGTGATGATATCTCTGAGCAGGTTGATCAGAAAATGCTCTGTAAATCAGTCTGGGCACCTTCAGAGCCTGCAGCTCTCAGTCTCAGACTACAGCATACATTTCAGCTGATAAAAGCAGCACAGAATTCAAACCACATTAAGTTTCTTTAATGTATAGCAATTTACGTTCCACTAACTTCACATTTCATGATAAATTTAACACAATGTAGCTGCCATTCAGCTTAATAATGATCAATGAAGGGGCACGTGCGATTTATTTCGAGTGAGGCTGTTTACATTGTGAATCGTTTCATTCACACTGACTCAGCAGCAGCTACATCTCAGGGACAGGTGAGTGAAAATGCAGCTGTAGGAAGGGTCCCGAAGGAGCTGTGGGTCTGGGTGACAGACTTTAGTTTGGCATAGCCTCGGGCCTTGAGCTGCTTTCCCAGTCTCAACAATCACACTCACCCCACTCATCCCATAAGCCCCATAACCCCAATCTGCATCACCCTCGGCCCCTCAAATAGTTTGTTTTAATGTACAGTAAAGGAATTTTTAAGAAACAGTTTTCTTTGATGCTGATTTCTGTCTCAGGTACTAGTTGCTCGAGAAATTCAAGAGAAGGGGGAGAATGCGCATCCCAAGGCTCAGAGATCAGAAGTGAAATTCCAGTGCCCAGGGCTAATTTGGCTGAAGGCACAGTGGCAAATGGAGGAGGGAAGGACAGTGATTGAGAGGCCAGAGGTTATGAAGCACAAGGGCTGACCTTGGAGGAATTTTGTTTTACATGCATTAGCCAGAAAAACACCGCATCCTAACTACATCAGGCATGTTTTATTGCCGGCAGCTTACCATTCTAACATTCACCAGTTAATGGTCACAGAACAGCAACATAGCGACTCCATTACTTGATGAATCATCTTTCAATAAATCAAGGATCAATTGACTTATATTAAACCCAAATTGGCTTGACAGACCTGAGTTTACTCTCAAGAGGCATCCAGCCATATTTTTTAAACAGGGCTCTTGTGTACGTCCCCTTGTGGATCCTTAAACAGAGTTGCTTTTGTAGTTTTTATAGTGGTGGGGGTGTTCTGAGGCCTAGTGAGTGTGCAGCATCCTGTTAGACCACTTTCCTTGTTGCAGTATACTCTTTAATCCTGAGTTGCCAAGGGCTCAGTCTTTATCTCATTGTTGGGAAACACAGTAACTTGTCTGAAATATTTCCGTTTGGCGAAGTTGTAATTTATGAAGACAAGAAGGAACAAAGCATTTATGTACATGGGCTGAATGCATCATAAATTTGACATTTTAATGTAAAATTGCTCTGGGGTGCAGACTATCAGAGACTCTGATTCTGCCAACCCAGGTGCTTTGCCACACGGAGAGGAGAAATGGGAGTGGGATAAATTAAGAGAGGACATCCTAAGGAGACAACTTTAAGTCTAGCTGCAAACTGGCAATGATGCACCTGTGTGTTGTACAGGATCTTTGTAGCTCAGAAAATATCAAGCCCCAGATTTCCAAGGCTAACACCATGGGTCACCACCAAAGATTAGTAGGAAGCCCTGTCTCTCCAAGCCCTATCTCTCCAATCTGGACACCTTCGTCCCTACCTCTCTTATCCCTGTATCTCTTATCCCTATTGCTCCCTCGTCCACCTCCTTCTCTCATCACTGTCTCTTTTATTGCTGTCTCTCCCAGCACTGACTCCCTCATCCCTATCTCCCCTCATTCCTGTTTCTCTTATCCCTATCCCTGTTATCCATGTCTCTCTCATCCCTATCTCCTTGATCCATTTCTCTCCCATCCCCTGCATGTCCGAAACTTCTATTAAAATGAAGCTGTCATTCTGATTGTACCTCAAAGCGCTCCCAACAGCCTCAAAGTTTTCTTTACATTTAGTCATTGCTATTTTGGGTGCCAATGTGGCAGCAAATAAGCTATATGTACTCTCGTGCTTAAACCCCTCCATGGCTTTGCCCATCTCTACCTCCCTTCTCTAACACTCTTCAGTCCTGCAACTCTCTATGGATGATGTGATTCTCGAATTCTGACCTCTTGCACATCCTACACTTCCATCATTGAAGATTGTGTCTGAAACTCTGGTATTCCCTCCCTGAGCCATTTTGCTTGTCATCTCACTCATTTCCTTTAAGGCCTTCCTTGAAGTCTAGCTCTCTGACAAAGCTTGCCTTACACTGCCCTGTTGGCTTGGTTTCCTGTATCATGCTTTGGACTATCCAATGGTAAAGGTGCTAATTAAAATGCTAGCTGTTCAGGCAAACTTCCTGCTTAGACAGTGAATCTACTGGAACAGGTAGGTAGTTTCCCCCTAAATACTGCTTTTGCTTAGCAATTAACCTTATGTACTCAATTGCTTGGGGATGTGGTCATCATTGACTGGGCCCCAATGTGTCACCCATCTCTAATTACCATCAAGAAGGTGGTGGTGAGCTGCATTCTTGAACCGCTGCTGTCCCTATGGAGTAGGCGCATTCACAGTGCAGTTCAGGAAAGAGGCAGCAACAAGAAAGTATTTCGAAAAAATTCCAACTCAGAGTGGTATATGTCCAGGAGGGAGGGATGGGGTGGGATGGATGTAGATGGAGATCATACAGATGGTGCTCCCATTTATCTGCTGCTCTTAGCTTTCTTAGCTTTGACCTCAATCTGGGGGCAGGGAGATCATCTCTAATGGGAAAATGCTGCCAATGGGATAGCTTTTGCTGCAAATCACTAACGAATGAGCCTTTCTGACTACCCATTGCTCCAGGTCAGGTAGCTTCTGTCCTGTCGACAAGTTAGGGTCAAGAACGAGCTGGCTGGATTCTGACTTTGTTCCGGATCCCATCTCCAGGAATGCCCGGCCCTAGTATTCACTCTCTGACAACGTTCACTGCTGCGTTATATCATTAAGGGGTTTGTATTTTATCCTTCTTCCAGTAACCGACTCTTCCTCACGCCACAAACAATGTGGCCCCTTCCTTCCCAAAGGTACCCATTTATTCCATGGGTTTAAAGCTTTGCAGATTTTCCCTGGTTTTTATGTAAGTGCTGAATGTTGCCGTGTTATTTCACCAAGGAAGGGGTTTGAGCTACAGGGACAGGCTGAATAGGCTGAGGGTTGACATTATAAAAGTTTATAAAATCATGATAGGCATGGATAAGGAGAATACTCAAGGTCAGGATAGGAGAGTCCAAAACTAGAGGGCATCAGTTAAAGGTGACAGGGGAAAGATTTAAAAGGGACCCGAGGACCAACTTTTTCACGCAGAGGGTGATGCATGTATAAAATAAACTGCCAGAGGAAGTGGTGGAGGTGGGTACAATTACAACATTTAAAAGGCATCTGGATGGGTATATGAAAAGGAAAGATTTAGAGGGATATGGACAAAATGCTGGTAAATGGGACTAGATTAATTTAGAATATCTGGTTGGCATGGAAGAGTTGGACAGAAGGGTCTGTTCTGGTGCTGCACAGTTTGATGACTCTAAACCCTTATCCACTCTCTCCATGCACATGCCCTTTCCAGCTGGTGGCAGGGTGATAGAAGGAGGGGCTATTTTGTCACAGCCATGGGGACCGTGAGACCAGTACGTAGTGTCCCTAACTACCAATCCTTGGCTCAATGCAGAATGGGTTTGCACCCACCTGTGTCCCGGGGAGAAGTTCTGCTCCCTGTGCAGTGTCACTGTGGTCTGGAGGACCAGAGATCCTGTGTGACTTTGTCACAGGCAGAGAGAAAAAGCTGACTCATTGTGTTCATCCTGGCTATTGTCCAGTCTGCTTTCGCCAATAGTATAGCAGGAAAGGGACATCGAAGAGACATAACAAAAGTAGCTGCTTGGTCTCCTCGTGAAATTCCCTCAGGAGTTACTTTTCACACAAAAATAATGATTTCCCAGATTGCTATAGGCCAGAATATGATTTTTTTTATGTATTTGTCAGGCCAAAGCCCCTGAGGCCACTAAATCTAACAACTGACTAAGAACAAGCCAAGGTCAACATAATCAGTGCCAAGAAGCACTCACGCAACAGACCATATCAAATCAAGATCACTGCTAACCTTAGCTGATCCCCTTTATTATTTTGGGAGGGGAATGACCTAATTCCTCATCATGTTCGTGAGTCTTTGTTGTGAGCATTGAATATATGAATCGAACTTACAATTTAATTAAAGCATACAATATTCTTTAGGCCTCTGGCAAGGCAGATGTTGAGAAACCTCTCTCCCTGGCTTTGTAATTGTGAAACTCTGAAAAATAATAAACCAAGTATTGGACTTTGCACCTGGACAGACAGACTTGAAAAGTCCGGAGGTCATACTGTACCTGTATTTAACTTTGGTTGGACCGGAACATGCAGTTTTCATCACCATGTCATAAAAGGGAACCCGGCACTGGTGAGTGGACAGAGGACATTTACAAGAATGATAGCAGAAGGGTACGGGTCTACACATCGAGAAAGGATCACGAGGCTATCTTCTCTTCAGGAAAGAAGGCTAGGGGTGATCAAAATGAGAACCTTAAAATGTTTTGTCAGTGTGAATGCAGAGAGAATGTTTCCTGTCTTTTGGAAGAGCATGATAAGAGGTCACCAACTCTACAAGTGATGGCTATCGAGAAATAGTGAATTCAGAAGAAACTTCTTTACCAAAGAGAGTGATGAGAATGTGGAACATGCTCTTACAAGGATTGGTTGAAACAAATAATGATGATGCTGTGGTGATTGGAACGAGGTCAGCCAGGTGGACTTCAGAGACCATGAGTTCCCCGATTGGGGCTGTTAATCTGGTCCCATTAGGGAGGCCTAGCTGACAGATATAAACAGGAGTGTCCGGGGTTCTGTTCACTCTGAGAGCTGGCTCTGAGCTAGCAGTGTCAATGTCATGTACTGTGTACGTGCAAATAAAGGGTGACTTGGTGACAGGGTAATGGCTCCGTGAAATTATCTCAGATGCTTTAAAGGAGAAGCTTGATAAACGATATGATAGCGAAAGAGATGTATTCCTTACAATGAAAGGTTTAGATATGGAAAGACAGGAGAATGCTCAAGTGGAGCATTAATACGGGCATAGATTGGCTGGGCCAAATGGCCTCCATCTGTACTCTGTTTCCTTTCACTTAAAAACACAAGTTTACAGCCTCAGAATAATGGGCCAGCCATTCAGGGCTGCAATGCGGATAGCATTTATTTGTTCAAAGAGCTGCGAATATTTGGAGAGGTGGCTAGATATAGCACTTGGGGACGAATGGGATCAAAGGTTACGGGGAGAAAGCAGGATTAGGCTACTGAGTTGGACAATCAGTCATGATCGTGAAGAATGGGGGAACAGGCTCGAAGGGCCGAATGTCCTCCTCCTGCTCCACTTTTCTATGTTTCTCTGTTTCTATGAATGATCTGCTCCACATAACCGTGGCTATTCAAGTCAGAGGTGGCTAATGTTTGGATATTCAGGAATTTCATAATATTGGCATCGTGTGGGGAGGTGGAATTGAGGTTAGGAGGCTAGCTGTGTCGAGTAGCAGGGCATGTTTATGAACTGTCAAAATAAGAGCAGGAGTAGGCCATTCAGCCCTCAAGACCGCCCACCATTCAATAAATGCACGGCTGATGTGATTCAAATTCGACATTCCCATATACCTTGATTTGAAGGGCGGAATAGCCTTTGCAGCTATTTCTTGTGTTCATGTGCTTCTGTTTCTGTGCTCCTTGCCTCTAAGTTTGGGTTTTGTACACAGGAGCCTGACTCGCTGGACGATTGCTGCTGCGTATCATTCCTCTGTGCAAAGGTGGTGTATTTATCAAGGTCTGCAGCTGACTCACTGGGCCATCAACTTTGTGATGAGACTGTGCCTTTAAGAGAGAGGTGTTCTGTACTGTTTCTCTTGCAGACGGGTGTTGCCACAGTGGTACCGAAATGTCTCCTTCCGACTGGCAGTTGGTAAACAGCTTTAAGTTCTCCCTCAGTGTTCTTTGAAAAAGTAAGACAAAAGAATCATGAGTGGGAGGGTCAGGCTCACCAAGACCTGAAAAGGATTTTGGTTTTGCTTTGAGTTAGTTGAGAAGGTTTCTGCTGGCGGCTGGTGCTAGAAGCTTGAGTTCTCTGCTGCTTGAGTGAAGTCGTAGGCAGTGAGGTTCCTCTTAAAAATAAAAAGGGGCAGATTGTACTGGACTGGAGAGAGTCGGCACATGGGAAATATAAATATGTGTTTGCCAGGGGTGTGTTTATAGGATGCTGCTATAATGGAACAGTTGCTGGTTACGTAATACACTATCTTGTCAAGTATTTCAAAAGAGTAGAGAAATGCCAATTCTTCCTTTCATTATATTCTAACAGTGTTCATAGAATCCCTACAGTGGGGAAGCAGGCCATTTGGCCCATCAAGTCCACACTGTCCCTCCAAGGAGCATCCCACAAAGACCCATCTCCATCTAACCTGCATACTATAAGCAATTAGCATGGTCAATCCACCCTAACCTGCACATCTTTGTACTGTGGGAGGAAACAGGAGCACCCAGTCGAAACCTGCACCGAAACGGGGAGAATGTGCACACTCCACACAGACAGTTGCCCCAGGGTGGGGATGCAACCCAAGTCCCTAGGCAATGTGAAGCAGCAGTACTAATCACTGAGCCACTGTGGTGTGTTTTTGCCCCCCGTATACTTTAGGATCTCTGTGTTCTCCTGAGCTTTGGCAGATAAGGTTAGCTCATGCCCCGTTTTTGCCCTCCTAATTTCCCTCTTTGGTGTATTCCTAACCCCCTATAACTCCTCAAGGGCTTCACTTGATCCCAGCTACCTATACCTGACATATGCCTCCTTCCTTTCTTTGATCAGAGTCTCAATATCTCTACTGATCCAGTATTCCTTACTCCTACCAGCCTTGCCCTTCACACTAACAGGATCATCCTGGTCCTGAACTCTCACTTTCTCACTTTTGAAAGCCTCCCACTTGCTAGACATCCCTTTACCTATGAACAGCCTCCCCCAAATTAGCTTTTGAAACTTGCCATCTAATACCGTCAAAATTGACCTTGCCCCAAATTTTAACTTTAACTTGTGGACCAGACATATCCTTTACCATAACTATTTTAAAACTAATAGAATTATCATCTTAGGTCCCAAGGTGCTCCCCCACTAACATCTTGGTCATTTGCCCTGCCTTATTTCCCAAGAAAAGGTTGCGTTTTGCCCCTTTCCTAGTAGGACCATCTACGTATTGATTGAGAAAATTTTCCTGAACACACTTAACAAATTCCTCCCCATTCAAGCCACTTTGGTAGCCCTAGAATTTGTTTGGATAGTTAAAATCAAATTCCCTACAATTACAACTCCATTATTCCGACAGCTATCTGCGATCTCCCAACATATTTGATTCTCAATGTCCTACTGACTACTGGGGATCCTATAGTACAATCCCATCAAAGTGATCACACCCCTCTTATTTCTCAGTTCCACCGTAAAATTATGCCTCCTTTTTATTGATGTAGCTTCCTTGGGTGATCCTGCAGGAGTATACTAAGTAATACCGTGACACTTTCCCTAAACAAAAGTGCCACTCCCCCTCCTCTCTTGCCTCTCCTTCTATCCTTCCAATAGCATCTGTACCCCAGAATATTGAGCTACCAGTCCTGTCCCTCCCTCAGCCTTGTTTCTGTATTAGCTATGATTTCCCAGTCCCATGTTCCCATCCATACCCTAAGTTCATCTGCCTTACCTGTTGTGACTCTTGCATTGAAATAAAAGCAGTTGTATTCAATATTCCAGCATTCCCTGTCCATCCCTTTCATAATCTTCTACAGCTCTGTCAGGTTCTCCCTCAACCTTCTCTGCTTCAAAGAAAACAACCCGAGCTTAATCCGCCTCTCTTCATAACTAAAGCCCCAGGCAGCATCCTGGTGAATCTCCTCTGCACCCTCTCTAGTGCAATCATATTCTTCCTATAGTGAGGTGACCAGAACTGCACACAGTACTCCAGCTGTGGTCTAACCAGAGTCTTGTACAGCTCCTACATAACCTCCCTGCTCTTACAATCTAAGTCTTGACTGATAAAGACGTCTCCCATTTGCCTTCTTACCCACCACATTAACCTGACCTGCCATCTTCATGGATCTGTGGACAAGCACCCCAAGATCCCTCTGCTCCTCTGAGCTTCCTACTGTCCTGCTATTCCTTGAGCTCCTCTGCCTTGTTCCTTCTTCCATTGTGTATCACCTCACATTTATTAGGGCTCAATTCCACCCACCACCCGATCTGTTCATCTGTCCAACCCATTTGTATCTTCCTATAGCCTAACACCTTTCCCCTTACTGTCGACCACCCAGTCAATCTTCATGTCATCCACAAACTTATTAATTATCCCCCCACATTCTCATCGTTTATGAAATTTACGCTATAACCTTCCTGCATTTGAAGGCTGCTTTTTAATTAGATCTGCACTTTTTTTAGGGGAATAGATTGCCTTTTGAGGTGAGTTTAAATTATTATATGGAACCCTCAAGCTTGAAGGTACAAGCAAATTGTGCAAAAATTCACAGAAGGCACAATTAAATTGCAAATCTATTTCAATTAATCATCATTTTCTAAATGACACAAGGATTTTTCTTTTTACTTTTTAATGGGAAATGCTATTATCTGGTTAATAACTTTTCCTTCCCTCCTTAGTGCTTTACTCCCTTATTTACTTTTCACAGTGACCATTTCTTAGTCGAAATAGCCTATTTGTCAAAATAACAAAGCACACACTGTCTGCCATAGCAGAATATTCCTCCCTGTTGATAATTGAAGGTCCCAAAACCTCCTCGCGAGTGTTTTTAGGTAATTCTGTGAATATCTGGCTTTTGTTTTTAACTGGTAGTACTTTTTCCCATAAATTCTAGAATCCCCAGAACTCCACTGGATCCTCCCACTGGCCCTCTAATATCTTCTGTCCTGTCGGCCCATGTTCTTGACACACCCTAGTCCTCAATTCATTGAACTCCTGACCACATTCCTGGACTTAGGAGTCTTCTGATCCAGTTCTGGGTTCCCTGATCTAAATCCTAGGTTCATTGGCTTCTTGCGTTTAAATCCTTGACCTGCAGAAAAATTAAAGCTCTACATTGAGCACTTGTTAGTACACTCTGGAGGTTTGGTTCAATCATTTGGCTGAATGGCTGGTCTGTAAAGTAGAGTGATGCCAACAGCATGGGTTCAATTACCACACTGGCTCAGATCATCATGAGAAACGTACCTTCTCAAACTTGCCCCTTGCTCGAGGTTTGGTGACTCTCAGGTTAAACCTCTCTCTAATGACAAGAGCTAGCCCCAAGGACTGTGGTGACCTTTACTTTGCTTGAAAGGTGATTGTTTGACACAAATCAATGGCTCAGTGGTTAGCATTGCTGCCTCACAGTGCCAGGGACCTGGGTTTGATCCCACTCTCGGGCAACTGTCTGTGTGGAGTTTACACATTCTCCTTGTTTCTGCGTGGGTTTCCTCTGGGTGCTGCATCCCCATCCTCCCACAGTCTAAAGGTTAGGTGGATTGGCCGTGCTAAAAAGCCCAGAGTGTTCAGGTATGTGTAGATTAGGCGGGTTATAGATGGATGGTTCTGGGTGGGATGCTGTGTGGGTCGGTGTGGACTTGTTGGGCCAAAGGGTCTGTTTCCACAATGTAGGGATTCTATGATTCAAATATAGAACAAGGACCAGTGGGCTCTTGTGGTGCAGTGGTGATGTCCATACCTCTGGGCCAGAAGTTTTTAAGTTCAAATCCGACCTGTTTCAGAGATGTGTCAGAACAGGTGAAGGAAAAATTTATGAAGGAGCATAGGATTGATAAACCTGTGCACAGAGGGTTGTCAAAGACAAAAAACACTGCAAGGAATTTTTGACAGAAAACTACTTTTCCTGTACCAGGTGTAAAATTACGCAGCAATTGCCAACTCTTGTTCAAATTATATTTGGGCCTTCGGGTAAATTTGAAATGAAACACTTGACACAAGTGACTCATACTATATGTAATATTTAAGATACACTTGTCCTGTTCTGAAACTGTTTTATTTCCTGTCTCTCAGACCACTCCAATGTTCTGTACTCTGCTGAAGGTACTAACCCTGTGTTGGGGAGTTTGTCGTCATCTGATGTCCTGGTGATTTGGTCATTCTTAAAACATGAGGGTCCCCATCTTCTCTCCCGGGTCAATCTCGTGGCACTGTTTCGAAGAAGTGCAGCTAAGTTATTGCTGCCCGGCGTTTATTTCTTGACCGACATCGCTAAACAGCAAATGACCTGGTCATTTATTTAACCGCTGTTTGTGAACATGCTGTTTCCCTGCTAGAAGGCCTGGTTTCTACATTGCAACAATAACGACACATTCAATATACTTTTTCATTGGCTGTAAAGCACTTTGGTGTTTCCTTGAGGTTGCGTGTGTCACTACAGAAATGTAAGTCTTTTCATTTTTTTTGAAGCCTTATTTACCAACAAGATAGTGGCATTAGCTAAACGGCCTGCATTACTATAGATGCTTTCAACAGGCAGAGGCGGTGGGATCTGCTTGCCAAGAAGCTTTATCAACAGGAAAATAGATTCAGGAGCTGCATGAGAAACAGGTCTTTGCATGAGAAGCACACTGTTTACCCTGAGCTGCTTGAGTGCTCTGAGTCGGAGAGTTTCCACAACGGAAACATGTCCGTCCTAAACAGTGAGGAGATAAAAGAAAACAGCAGCCCCTTCTGATGCTGATTAAAAAGCTACAACTTCCTGCCCTGGAAACAATGCTGTTTAATGCCTGATTTTCTGCCTGGAAAATGTAGCACCGTGATTCCCATGATTCTCACAGATTGTGTGTCACGTTAACTCCGTGTGGAACTGGCTTTACCTCCAGCGTCATTTCGATGAGGTTAGAGAGCTTTACTTCGGAGAGGGCTTCATTTACCTTTGGGAATACTGTTTACCTGTGAATGATCACAAGGCTGAAATCTAACCTAGTTTTCACACTTTTCATTTCTATGTTATGTATTTCCAAGCTGAATTCGAATTTGTATGTGGACCCTGCGGTCACAGATAGAGCTTTAATTATGAAGCAAGGTTGGACAGGCTAGAGTTGTTTTCGTTGGAGCAGAGGAGATGGGGTGGGAGGAGGGGGGTGTCAGGATTGAGATGTGTGCAATTACAAGGGGCATAGACAGGAAGGAGCATTTCTATTCTGAGGAAGGGTCACTTGACCCGAAATGTTAACTCTAATTTCCCTCCACAAATGCTGACAGACCTGCTGAGCTTTTCCAGCAATTTCTGTGTCTGTTTGTGATTTTCAGCATCCGCAGTTCTTTTGGTTTTTTTTAAAAGAACATTTCCCGTTTGTGGAGGGATCGTTGATGAGGGGGCATAGATTTAAAAGAAGGGGTGGGAGGTTTAGAGGGCATGTGAGGAAATGTTTTAATCACCCAGAATGTGGTGGGAGTCTGGAGCTCACTGTCAGAAGGTGGTGGAGGCAGACACACTCGGAGCATCGAAGAATTATTTAGGTGTGCACTCAAGATAGTAGGAACTGCTGATGCTGGAGTCTGAGATAACAAGGTGTGGAGCTGGAGGAACACAGCAGGCCAGGCAGCATCAGAGGAGCAGGAAAGCTGACGTTTCAGGTTGGGACCCTTCTTCAGAAATGGGGGAGGGTCCTGACCCAAATCGTCAGCTTTTCTGTTCTTCTGATGCTGTCTGGCCTGCTGTGTTCCTCCAGCTCCACACCTTGTTATCTTTATTTAGGTGCGCACTTGTGTTGCCAAGGCATACAAGGCCAAGTACTGGAAAAATGGGATTAGAATAGTTAGGTATTTGTTTCTGATCAATATAGACTCGATGGGCCAAAAGGGGCTTTGTCTGTGTTGTACACCTGTATGACTGTATGAAGCGGAGATGCATTTAAGGGGCAGTTCGATAACTCCAGAAAGGAAATGAGAGGTATAATGACATGGTGCTATGTGGGACGTTCCTTGTATGGAGCATTCACGCAGGCATTGTCCAGGTGGGTAGAATAGTCTGTGTCTGTGCAGAAACCTTGATATATTTCTGTAAAATAATAATATCAAAGGTGGAAGTGAGAAGCAGATTGTCTGACTCCTAGCGAAGGAAGCATACATTTATTAAGCACAAGCTAATTACTGCAGATGCTGGAGATCGGAAATAAAAATAAAAAGTGCTGGCAAAACTCAGCAAGTCTGGCAGCGTCTATGGAGAGAGAAACAGTTGGTGTTTCAGGTCTGCGTTTTATCTGGAACTGAGAATCTAATGATGACCATGAATCCATTGTCGATTGTTAGAAAAACCCATCTGGTTCACTAATGTCCCTTAGGGAAGGAAACTGCCATCCTTACCTGGTCTGGTCTACGTGTGACTCTTTTGGAACTCCGGAATTTCAAAAGATTTTCTGAACAGGAGTAATATCAAACTCGAAACATAAGCTTTATCTTCCTCACCACGACTGATGCCAGACTTGCTGAGTTCCTGCAGCACTTTCCCTTTTTATTGTATCTATATTGCCTGTTCTCGCATCTCCCACAAATTTCCAAAAGTTATTTACTATTGCATTTTATTTCAGATTTCCAGCATTCACCATATTTGTTTTTTGTCTGAAAGTGATAACTGGAATTGTGTGTTACAGTTGTTATAATGAGATTCCGAACTCAATAAGATGTAAATGTAGTGATCAGCAGCAAACTTTAATCGATGAACTATTTCTATTATTAATGCAATGGCGCCAGATTTTCAGATCACGTTGAGTTCCTAATTGTTTGCATAAATTTTATCGTGTAAATTATTATATTAATAACGAGGTTGCCTAAATAAGGGACAATAAAGCTCATTTTTCATGGCTGAAAGAATTATTGATTTTCAGTCAAACACAAAAGCAAAATATTGTAGATACTGAAAATTTGAAATAAAAGCAGATAATGCTAGAATACACTACATCATCAGTGGAGAGCGAAATAGCAAATGTTTTAATGAAGGGTCACTAACCCGGAGATAAACTTTGTGTTCTCTCTCCACTGATGCTGTCTGACATGTTGATTGATTTTCATCACTTTGTCTGCAATTAATCTGCTCATTTTTCTTTTAACAGCAAATGTATTTTGCCTTGCACCAATGCTTTGTGTTCAATTGTAGACATTAGCACCGTGGGAACTAACTAAATGAACTGAGGCTGCTGCATGCCTATGCTTGGCTCATTTTAAGTCTTATGACTTTAATACGGCACACTTTGTTTTGGAGACAGCAAGTACTGCATATGCTGGAAGCTAGAGTCAAAAAATGTGGAGCTGGAAAAGCACAGCAGGTCAGACAGCAATCTGAGGAGCAGGAAAGTCAACATTTTTCTTGCCAAACATCTTAAATCGGTGTCCTCTCCTTCACGAACCTTCTGCTGATGGGAAATGTTTCACCCTTTATACTCGTTCCATTATTTTGAACACCTCAATAAAGTCTCCTGCCAACCGTCCCTTCTTGAATGAGAACAGCCTCAACTTGCGCTGAAATGCTGCTACAGGTGGGAGATGTTCGATTACATGGGAGACTTTACTGTAACGACTGCACATCAGGAGATGATGATGGGAAAGCACGGGTTTCCCCTTTTCTTTGTAAATCCAAATTGTGACATCTGATGTGCAATATGCAATATTTTACATATTTAATATGCTCATTAACATTGGGTGAAATTTACCATTTGTTTGTGACATTACCGCCCTCCACTTGAACCCAATATGATTAAGATCCAGTCCAGTCACCAGACATCTCTTTCCGACTGACGTCATCAGTAATGTGCGTGACACCATGTCCCTGTGCAGTGCAGTCTCACCTGACTGGCCTCTTCCCCAGTGGGTCTATCACATCTGCACAAAGGAACCAAACACGGATATTAAACTTCGAGCACTGCGAGTGAGTCTAATTGAAGGAGGATAATTCATTTCCCAGTGTAACCTTGTGTAAATGGTGCTGCCATTAGCAAGGTCTCCAGGAAGGGGCTCAGGAGATTTGCTAACGGATACAACTAATGTACTTTCAGGACATAAATGAATTCAGACAAATGGGTTTGAAATCTTGTAGATTAAGCTAACAGCCTGCAAACAGAAATAGTGACAAGATAATTTTTAATGCATGCATTCCAGACTGGTTCAATTGGCTATGTTTAACCCACTACTTTACATTGCTGTTGGAAATGCCTATCGTGCAATACCCCAAAGCAATCACAAAAAGCTTTTGAATCGTTGGATAGATTTTTATTTTAACTCTTTTTTTTAATACATATTGAATTGCTGCTTTAAACTAAGCAGACAGTCAGGAAATGGGTTAGATGTGGAGGTTAACCTTCAGACAGCTGGAAGGTCCAGGGAAATCACAGTCTCCCAAGACCAACTCTTTTATTTAACGTTTTTCAGACAATGCATCATGACAAGGAAGCAACTGCTCACATTATTACAATGTGGACGGGCAAAGCTTGACCACATAATCTAGGATGGCAATCCTGTGCAGCATCAGGGCAGTGCTGACCCCAAAGGAAATAAGAGTAAAGCTTGGGCAGCACAGTGACTCAGTGGTTAGCACTGCTGCCTCACAGCGCCAGGGACCTGGGTTTGATTCCAGCCTCAGGTGACTGGCTGTGTGGAGTTTACACATTCTCCCCGGGTCTGTGAGGGTTTCCTCTGGGTGCCCCAGTTTCCACCCACAGTCCAAAGCTGTGCTGGCTAGGTGGATTGGCCATGCTAAATTGCCCATAGTGCTCAGGGATGTTTAGGTTAAGTGAGTTAGACTTGAGAAATTAGGGGAAAGGGTCTGAGTGGGATGCTCTTCAGAGGGGCCCTGTGGACTTGGGCTGAACGGCCTGTTTCCACACTGTAGGGATTCTGTGGTTGTATATTACACGCACTGCTACAATTTGAGTTATATACCTGAAAATAGAGAGTCAGAATGACCGGTTCGTTCACTGCCAGCTATATTACTGTTGTTGTTTACACTGGCATTTCCCTCTGGTGAACTGCCATCTTTTGAATGAGGGGTAAAAATGAGGTTCCATTAGGTGAATATAAAGATCTCAAGATATAACTTTGGAGAAAAGGGGGAAAAAGCAGGGAGTTGGTAATAGAGATGGGGCAGGCATAGTGGGCCAAATGGCTTTCTTCTGCACTATAATAATTCTTTATTTCTATGTAAAGCATTGGAGTCCCCCTGATGTCTTGGCCAATATTTAATCCTCAGCCACCACCGTAAAAAACATTAGTTCGTCATTACCAAGGGAACCTTGCTGTGCACAAGTTATTTGTAGGATTTCAACAGTGACTACACTTCGGAAGCACTTCATTGCTGTTTGACTTGAAATGAAACTTTGTACAGATGTCGTCCCTGGTCTACCATAGTCATGTGATCTCCATCATGAGACATTCACACTGCATGCAGCCATCTTACAGACACTTCAGTAAAGAATCCATTCTGACCAGATGGCTGAGATAACAAGGTGTAGAGCTGGATGAACACAGCAGGCCAAGCTGCATCAGAGGAGCAGGAAGGCTGACGTTTCGGGCCTAGACCCATTTCTGAAGAAGGGT
>JAHRHZ010000274.1:8396519-8427900 GCA_024137785.1 Ginglymostoma cirratum
GCTTGGCCTGCTGTGTTCATCCAGCTCTACACCTTGTTATCTCAGATTCTCCAGCATCTGAGTTCCTACTATCTCTGACCAGATGGCTGTCTGTTAAGCACAGGATACTGTGTCAGAAGTGGAGCTTAGATTGAGTGTCGAAGATTTGTGAAAAAGCACAGCTACAGATAAAGCAACACAGGAATGTTGAGAAAAAGATGCTATAAATAATTGAAATAAACTGAAAACGAACAAAGAAACAGGCTGTGGCAGAAACACTGGGCAAAAGAAAATAGCTGCAACATTTCTTTGCCTAGAACTGGTCAAGATGAAAGGTGATCAGAAGCAAAACTGGCAGTTTTTCCACACACAATGACAGAATTACAGAAAAGCAACACATTTGTTTAACAAACCAGGGAAGCTACACGTCGTTACACTCTTACCTCGATTAGGAAAGACTGTCTCAATGATTGTCCATTCTGAAACTCTCCAAAGACCAGAAAAAGCAGACTTCATAAATTTTCAAAACTTGAAGACACACTTTGAATTCCAAGTGAAAGTAGGTTATAAAGGGGGTATGTTCAATATTCAATAATTGGATGAAAAAGTGTCCCATTGATTTAATTTGTGACCTCTCTAACTCAGAAGCCAGTGCAGTTGTGCAACTTAAAAGATGATTTAGAAACAGGATGTATTAGGCATCAGAGATCCTGCAGTGACAGCATTTCAAGTGAGAGAAGTCAAGTTCACATTCAGAAAAGCAATTGGCATCTACAGAAAGTTGTATATCAGCAGAGACAGCATGGCAGATCAGATCATGTCTTATGTTATGCTGATGGGTGCTCCAACCCTATATGCAGAACCATCCCATTTTAAGAGCGGGATACAAGTACTGCAGTGGACATCATCCAAAGGAGAAGAAGTCATCTCTGGCATGGGAAAAGCAATGACTGAAACTGAATCATGTACACACAAGTAAATGGCTAGAAGGAAGCATGGCACCAAGAACAGATGGCCACTAAAGAGATATGAGTTGAAGGCTCTGATGAATGACTCTTCATATACAACATGTTTCAGTCAGGTTGATATGTAACAGGCGGTTTGAGACTGTTGAAATGATGACCGCAGAAGAAGAACATCAGAACAACAGAAAAGGACAGATAGACGCCAGCATGTTGGCATCATGACCACACAGACAACGTCTGGCTGAATGAAAAAAAATGAGATCCTCCAAAGAAAGATTGAGGCTATGTAATGGCTTCACACTTGTGTTGACAGACTGTGAAAACCCAATGCAATAACATGAGCGATGATCTGGAGTTCCGGATCACAGACCACAAGCAACTTATCTCTGCTGAAGCAAGTCTAAAGTTTGGACTGGCCATCCTCACCATGGCTAAAGAGATTTGCAACAAGTTACAGCACACTAAACCATTGGGCCATGTTACAGATCCTAGAGGAGTACAATAATATGGTTCCAGGGTACGATGTTTTCCAGGACAATATCATCTCAAAGTAGATGAAAGTGGAATGTGCCAAGGTAAGTTCTAGCTGCCCTGAAGGCAGCACATAGAAGATCAGGGAAAGAAAGGCTTTATCTAGAAAGTGACAAATTTTACAGGTTAGACTAGCAGCATGTTAGCAGTGAAAAAAAAAATAGATAGCTGTGAATATGCCTTAACCCAAAGGTTCTATATAAAACACTAAAGAGATCTCATGACCCTAACCAATATTGGAAGGAATTTGCAATCATTTGCAAAGGCACAAATCTTCATGACCCTAGACAGAGAGGATGGAACTCAAATGTGAGGCTAGATGAAAGCAGTAGTTTCCTAACTGCATTCTGGAAAACAGGTAGCTGCAGCTCCTAAGGAATACCAAGGCTGACAACATTAGATAGTTAGTGATGTCTCCATAATGGTGATGATAGTGGATGACCTGCTAGTTTATGGATATGGAAGCCCAATGAATGAAGCCATTGCTGACTTTAAATCTTGTACAACTGCTAGATAGAACATGAAGCTGAACAAGAAAACCCTTGGCAACTTCAGCTCTCTGCTAGCTCTGGAGGATCTTCGCATTGGACACTGAGCACTAATACCTCTATGGGTACATCCCGCATTCACAGATATGAGTGTCTGAGATGTGCCAACATCAAAGAACCCTCGTGGCGCAACACCGGTCTACTTACAGCATGCTTCTGCACTTCAGTACTGCCCTGGCTGTTATCACTGTAATAGTCAGTAAGTCCAGTACTCAGGGCATGCGCCCAGTTCATGGATTGGGCCATGCTGAATCTCCAGGCTTTTTGCTTGCTACTCACTCACTCTGATCCCAGTTGGATGCTCACAGCGTCCCTGCCTTGCCTTCCCTCGCCTTTTGCTCTTCGTCCTCTAAGCCAGAGATATCCGGCTGCTGTTCAGTGCAGCCACAAAGCCTCCTGGTTGTCAACTGGCCTCACGTTACATCAAGGGTGACAGCCCTTGCTCAGGGCGTGCTGGCACAGACTGTCAAGGGCAGCTTCCCATACTAGTTCAGGCCCTGCCCTGGGCAGTCAGAGTCAGGATCTTCTCTTCATGAGGGGGTCAAGAGTTGAATGATGGGCCAATTTGACTCTTCCTGCCCAACTGCGGTCTGTTTTCCTCTTGGATTGTGAAAGGCGTATTACAGGAGAGAAATGTAGATGGCTATTACTCACCTGAAGAAAACACCATCAAGGAGTAGACTTCTTTCCACTTGCAGGAACTGATGATCTTGTCACTGTTAGCTACTATTCTGACCATTGGGAGATGGACCAGCTGACTTTGAATGACCACTGAGGAATATTAACGATAATGTGCAAGTGAAGAGGTGTCCCGAGTGAGTGAGTAGGTAGCACAGAAGACGTACAAGTTTAATGGTGGCAGGAGTTGTGGGTGGGTGAGAACAAAAGGGAAAGATGTTGCAGCAAACAGGGAGAATAGTAGAGCATGAGCCTTGGCGGGAGGTAGATACAGGGGCAGAGATAGAGTGAGGCTTTCACTGGCAGAGTGGAGAAGGTCATTGACCTTCTTCCCACAGGGCTGGGTTTTCCTCTGGAGAGCTGAGACCGCTCTGACCCAGGTGGAAAAGTGAACCAGGCTGGCATGGTCAGGTGTCGTAGCCTCCATTGCTAGTCCTGCTGTAGATGGAAGTCCCAGGTTGGCATCACCCTACCCAGCAGGACTCCCAGGGGCCTGCACACAAAGCTAGCTGCTGATTTGACCCTGTCTGCCACATCTGGGGCAAATGTCAGGTACAGTTCAGGCCATTTGCAGACTGACAGTGCTTAATCAGGTGCCCAATGTTCTTTAATATTAACCACAGGTGATAAAAAACTGAAGGAAGGGAGAACCTCTTAATTTTTTTTACTGTGATAGTGCTGTCTAATTATTTAGAATCCACCTGAAAGGCTAAGCCACCAAACACAGAAAACATTATCAGGAAGTTTTGAATCAAAGAGATTTCGCTTGGAGCAGGCCTGTGATTACTTGCCAATATAAGACATCCTGCACATTATTTCACCTACGGCATGGCAGGTCACCTGGTCTCTGAGTGCAATTAACCTTCACCCACTCTTTTGTGGAATTTTTGTGCGACCTCTGAAACACAACTGCATTTCAAAGTAGTTCCTTTGCTGTTAAGTATCTTGGGAATGTAAAACGTTATGAAATCTCTAATTTTCACTGGGAACACCTTTGCCAATGGAATGTGGAAGGGCAGAATGTGTGGAATTAAATCAAAGAGAGAAACAGAGAGGTATGTTTGCAAACAAAATCTCAAGACAAGTTGTTATTCATAGAAACTGTGTTGTAAATAAACTTGTGTAGGTTTGAGCTTCTTTTTTGTTCCCTTGGAGACTCAGTTGCAACCCAGGCAGGAGGATGGAATGAATATTTTCTGTCAGCAATTATGAATTGAGAATCTTAGATGAAAGCCAGTGCATAACAAGGAGAGCCAGTAGCAAAGTAGAAATGCCTCTGTATTAGAAATCCAGAAGGCCAGGCTAATGCTCTGGGGCCATGGGTTTAAACCCCACCACTGGAAGTAGTGAAATTTGAATTCATTAAAAACTTGGCATTGAAACCTAGTCTAACGGTGACCACTTTTGTTCAAAAGCCCAGCTGGTTCACTAATGTCCTTCAAGGAAGAAAATCTTCATTGTGACTCCAGACCTACAGCAAAGTGGCTGACTCTTAACTGTTTCCTGAACTGGGGGGGAAATTAGGGAAACCCATATCCCATGCAAGAATAAAGAAATCCATACACCGCCGTACAGCACAGTGGCTCAGTGGTTAGCACTGCTGTCTCACATTGCCAGGGACCCGAGTTTGATCCCAGTCTCAGGCAACTGCCTGTGTGGCGTTTGTACATTCTCCCCATCTCTGTGTTGGTTTCTTCTGGGTGCTCTAGTTCCCTCCCACAGTCCAAAGATGTGCGGGTGAGGTGGATTGGCCATACTAATCTGACAATGTGGGTTAGGAAGCCTGTAGCGATTAAGCAGAGACATTTCAAACTCTTTGAAATGAGAAAATCTATCTAATTAACATTTTGAGTCCAGTGACCCTTCTTCTGAAGAAACTATGACCCCTTGTTCTAGATTGCCCAACATGAGGAAACATCTTCTCTATGGTTACTTTGCCAACTGCTATTAGTATTTTCTATACCTCAATTACATTTCTTCTCATTCTTCTAAACTCTAGAGATTATAGGCCTAACTGCTTGATATTGCCTCATCTCTGGATTCAATCACGTGAACGTCCTGTGGCCAGAGAGGAGTTGAAAATTAATGTCACAGCCGCAGCAATCTCCTCTCTTTCCTCCCACAGCAGCTAGGGATGCATCTCATATGGGCCTTGGGATTTATCCACTTTCAAGCCTGCTAAAACTCGTCATACCACCTCCTTCTCAATGCTAATTCATTCAGCATATCACAGTCTTCTTCCATGATTTCTACATGTACATCTCCCTTTCCCTTGTGAATACAGATATAAAATACTCATTTAAGACTTCAGCTATACCTTCCAGATCCCCAAGTAGATTGTCAGTTTGGCTGCTGATGGACCCGATTCTTTTCCTGGTTATTCTCTGAGCCCTGGTATCCAAGAATCAAACACCTTTGGATTTTTCTTCATGTTACCCAACAGTGTTTTTTCATGTCCTCTCTTTGCTCTCCTTTTTCCTTTTTAGCAATGCCTTGTACATTTTTTAATACTCCTCTAGGGTATCCATTGTTCTGAGCTTTTGGTATCTACCATAAATTTCTCTATTTTTCCTTAATTCTGTACATTCCTTGATATCCATGGTTCCCTGGACTTGTTGGTCCCTCCCTTCACCTTCATGGGAACATGTTGGCCCTGTATTCTCATGATTATCCCTTTGAAAGATTCCCATTGCTCTTATTAGATTTTCCTACACGTAGCTGCTCCCAGCTACTTTGGCCAGATCCTTTCTTAAATTGACTTTCCTCCATTTCAAAACCTTTATTTCCTATCCATCATGATCATTGTCCATAATTACCTTAAATCTTATAGAGTTATGGTCACTTATTTAAGGTAAGGGGGGGGGCAATTTAAAGGAATCAGGACATTGGTGAGGTCTCTTCTCGAATACAGTATCTAGTTCTGGTCATCCTGTTATAGGAAGTATATCGGAAGAGATTTGCCAGGATGTTGCTGGGTAAGGAAGTTTTGAGTTATGAGGGCAGACTGGAAAGGCGGGGACTTTTTCCACTGGAGTGTAGGAGGTTGAGAGGCGACCCAATAGACGTTTATAAAATAATGAAGGGTATATATAGAATTAATGGTAGGTGTCTTTTCCCTAGGATGGGGGATTTCAAGACGAGGGAACACATTTTTGAGGAGGGAGAAGAGATATTTAAAAAAGACATGGGGGCAATTTTTTTAAACAGAAGATGGTTCCTGGGTGGAATGAACTTCCTGAGAAAGTGGTGGATGTGGCCACAATTATAACATTTAAAAGGTATTTGGATAAGTACATGAATAGGAAAGGTTTGGACTGATATGGGCCTGGACCAGGCAGGTGGGACTAGTTTTGTTTGGGATTATGTTCTGCATGGATTAGTTGGATCGAAGGATCTGTTTCCATGCTGTATGACTCTATGAGATGTACAAGGCAAATTTTTTTCACAGAGGGTGATAGGTACCTGGAACGCACTGTCAGGGGGGTAGTAGAAACAGATATGATATGTTTAAGAGGCATTTAGACAGACACATGAACAGGCAGGGAATAGAGGGATACGAACCATCTGAAGATAATTGGGATGGATGTAGAATGGCATCAAGATCAGCCCAGATATGATAAGCTGAAGGGCCTTTTCCTCTGTTGTATTGTTCTGCGTTCTATCATCTATATTCTCTCCACTGCCACAGCTATCACATGCCCCGCTTTCTTTCTTAAAATTAGGAAGTGGTTCTGAGGAAAGGTCATCAGACCGGAAACGTTAAATCTGTTCTTTCCTCCACAGATGCTGCCAGACCTGCTGAGCTTTTCCAGCAACTTTGTTTTTGTTCCTGATTTACAGCATCCGCAGTTCTTTCGGTTTTTATTTCCTAAAATTATGTCCAGTATTGCCGTCTCTTTTGTAGGATTTTCTACGTACTGACTGAAAAAGTGCTTGTGGACACTTTTTAAGAATTCCACCTCCTCTATGCACTTCACATTTTGCTTTTCCCAGTTAATATTGAGGATGTTGAAACCCCCTACAATTATTACCCCATTATTTTTATGACCTTTTAGCCTAATTGATCAAGATCCCTTTGTAAATTTAGATAACCTTCTTCACTGTCCACTATAACCAATTTTCATACAGTCATAGAGTCATACAGCATGGAAACAGTCCCTTTGACCCAACTCCTCAATGCTGATCAAGTTTCTTAAACTGAAGTAGTCTCATTTGTCTGTGTTTGGCCCTTATCCCTCTAAACCTTCCCTATGCATGTACCTGTCCAACCATCTTCCAAAAGTTGCAATTGCACTCATCTCCGCCACCTCCCCTGGCAGCCCACTCCACATGCCCCTAGCCTCTGCACTATAATGTTGCCCCTCATGTTACCACCCCCCCCCCAACTCTTAGCCCCTTTTACTTAAACCCATGCCCTCCAGTTTTGGACTCCCTCACCCTTGGGAAAAGCATCTGGTAATGCACATTATCCATGCCCCTCATGACCCTGTAAACCTCCAGGAGGTCAACTCTCAGCCTCCTATGCTGCAGGGAAAAAGGCCCCAGCCTATCCAACTTCTCCCCATAACCCAAACCCTCCAGTCCTGGTAACATCCTTGTAGATCTTCTTTGCACCCTTTCCAGTCTAAAACATTCTCCCTACACCATCCGCAAACTTACTAACCATACTTCCTAAGTTCTCATCTGAATCATTTATAAATGACAAACAACAGTGGGCCCAGCACTGATCCCTGTGGAATGTCCATCCTTTATCCTACTTCAAGGAGAGATGTTAAGAAACAATTCTACACACAAGGGATGGTACAGGTCTGGAACTGTCTTCCACAAAGGACAGTTGATGTTGGTTTAGTTGTTAGTTTTAAATCTCAAATAGCTAATATTTTGTAAAGCAAGGTATTAAGTGAAATGGGCCAAACGCAGGGATATTGAGTTAGGCCATGATCAGTCATGTTCCCATTGAATGGGCAGAACAGGCTAGAGTACCTGACTGTCCTACCTCTGTTCTTATGTTTCGATGTTTCAAGTGTGTGTGAAACATCTAGTAGTGTTCAAAAGTGTATTCATCCTTCAACCAATACCACCCAGACAGGCTAGCTGGTCAGTTGTCTCATTTCATGTGACATTGCTGAGCTCAAAATGCCTACATTACAGCTGCACTTTGAAGTGAAAGATTCTTTGGGACATCCAGGGAAAGGTGCTGCTTCTTCCTTGTTTGAGATGGTTTCAGCCTATAAACACGGCAGTGAGTGGTTGTCAGGGAAACAACATTCTTCCTTCCTTGCTGTGCTTCTGTCTCAAATGTTATTCATCCAAGCATCCCTACCCCTGAGTTCAAACATGGGATTGTACAGCAGCACACCTTCAAATTAAAACATAATTATTTTTCACGGAAAATCTGCATAATTTCATTAATATTAAAATAATTGTCAGCATAAATTATATTACCTCAGTAATGAATTAGCAAACTTGGCATCTTTTCCTTCCTCCACTCCTAAGTTTTCAACTACTGTGCTGATTTCTGTTCCTGTGGCATTGGCTGCCATCCACTACCTTATCTGAACGACAGCTAAGGGAAGAGTTTATCCTCACTTGATGTCCCCATGCACTATCCAGTGGAGTAATTGGTTATTTAGGGCCCTGGCTGTTTTGTTTTCTACTCCACATCCTCAGGTTTTGAAGATTTCCTACTTTCCCTTCAGTTGAAATGAGCTACCTCATTATCTACAGGGAATCGAGCCTAAATCTACACTAATCTGGTTCAAATCCACACTTAACCAACAATAGAGACTTCAGGTCAAGCTCCCTAATGCCTTATAATCCCAGTCTCTTGGGAATCTACTCTGACTCTGGTTAAACCTATAACCTCAGGTTAGTTGTATAAAAGAAGAAATTTCCTTAAAAAAGCCTCCTGTGGCCTGGGGAAGGAAAGAATCCCTACCTTTTGCACATCTTTTCATCCATCTGAAGCCTCACCAAAGTCACTTACTTTTGAAACGGTATTGAACCCGAATGCCAGGTATCCAATCTAAGCAGGAATGACCCACAATTTTGAATGAACACATGTTACAGAGGGTGGACTGTGGACAGACAGCCAGAAAATGGAGCTCCAGTCTAGGCTCATTTCCAAGCTTTACTATTCAGTTTTTGCTCTGCATAGTCTATGGAATCTATCTTCATAATTTAGCCCTGTTTTCCCCATTACCATTTCAATGAGATAGTATCCACCATTGCTATTCCTTCACTCACTATGGGCCAAAGGGCCTTTTCCCATGTTGTTAAAAACTGTATGAATCTATATTTTCGTGGGATATGGGCATCACTGGCAAAGCCAGTAGTTTTGTGGAGCACCTACACTCAGTTCATGACAAACGACTACACCTCCCAGTCGTGAACCACTTCAACTACCCCTCCAACTCCCTAGATGACATGTCCATCCTGGGCCTCTTCCAGTGCCACAACAATGCCACCCGAAAACTGGAGGAACAGCACCACATTATCCACTTGGGAACCCTACAACCCAAAGGCCACAATGTGGAATTTACAAGCTTCAAAATCTCCCCATCCCCGGCCTCATCCCAAGACCAGCCCAGCTCGTCCCTGCATCCTTGACCTGTTCGTCTTTTCTCCCACCTATCCGCTCCTCCCACCTCACTGATCAACCCCCCCACTCCCACTTCCTACCTACACTCAGCTCTACTAGCCTCATCCCCGCCTCCTTGATCTGCCTGTCTTCCTTCCCAACTACCTGCCTCTCCCTCCTCACTGACCAACCCCCATCCCAACTCCCTACCTACACTCACCTTTACTAGCTTCATCCCCGTCTCCTTGACCTGTCCGTCTTCTTTCCACCTATCTGCTCCACCTTCTATCACTGCCTCCCCCCTCTCTATTTATTTCAGAGCCCCCTTCCCCTCCCCATTTCTGAAGGAGGGTCAAGACCCGAAACGTCAGCTTTCCTGCCCCTCTGATGCTGCTTGGCCTGCTGTGTTCATCCAGCTCTACACCTTGTTATCTAAGGCCAGTAGTTGTTGCCCATCACCAACCAAGATGCATTGCCAAGCCATTTCAGAGGGCAGTTAAGAATCAGCAACATTACTGTGATTCTGTAGGCCAGACAGGGATAAGGATGGCAGATTTCCTTTCCTAATGGACATCAGTGAACAAGATAAGTTTTTATAATAGTTGATGATAGTTGTCATGATCACCACCACCAGGCATAGTTTTTCTTTTAAACAAAGCATTCCAGATATTTTATTAATTGAAATTAATTAATAGCTGCTGTGGTGAGATTCAAACTCGCTGCATGCCAGTGACTTTATCACTATTACCACTGGCTGCGTCAGTAGCTTGAGCTGCCAAGTTTATGATGCAGGAGAGACAACGCAGCAGCCAAACAGATTAAACACACGCACCACCAGAGCTGCCCAGCTGAATCAAATTGATTCACTGTTATTATATACCGCAGCCTGCCTTTCTTCCATGGTACAGAAATTAAAGCTTCAATCGTCCAAAGGGAAGACAACAAAGCAGATGGAGAAACTATGAAAAAAAAACCCACAGATGGCAAATAGCAGTCTTCTGATCGTAAATACCTATATATTACCAAGACAAAACTTGAGTGTGCACATATCACCTGCCCAGCCATGTGCTGTCACAATTCAAGTCACGCTTGCTGTCTTTCCAAGGAAATCTTAAAACAAGTGCCCATCTGCTGTCTCTTTCTCTTGCAAGCTGTGTGTGAAATATCTCATAGTACTGCTCTGAACAAGGTCAAGAGAGTTCTGTCCCATGTGCTGGTTAACACCTTTCTATCAAATTAATATCATGTAACAAGCAATTAGAAGAGATTTCATAGAATCCCTTCAGTGTGGGGACAGGCTCTTCAGCCCAACCAGTTGACACTGACCCTTGGAGAATCCCACCCAGACCCACTCCCCCATAATCCACCTAAGCTACACATCCCTGAACACTACAGGTGATTTAGCATGGCCAATCCACCTCACCTACACATCTTTAGACTGTGGGAGGAAACTGGAGCAAACCCACACAGACACAGGGAGAATGTGCAAACTCCACACAGACAGTTGCCCAAGGGTGGAATTGAACCCAGGCCCTTGGCACTGTGAGGCAGCAGTTCTAACCACTGAGCCACCTTCCACCCCAATAATCAGTTATTTGATTATAACTGCTTTGCTCTGTTTGTGGGAGCTTGTTGTGCAAAATTGGCTGCCGTTTTTCCCACGTCGCATTAGGGAGGATGCCTCATTGGCTGACAAATGTGCTTGGGGTGTTGTGAAAGATGCTACATAAATCCAAGCTTTTCTTTTGAGTCTTTCCATAAACACTCAGCTGTGGGATTTTCTGTAGCTCTCCTCTGTCATGTGGAGAATGACTGGTCCTTATTAAGCTCATCTCTTTCTTGGAAAGGATAAATTATATGTAATTAATACATTTAAGAGAAGCTGGAGAAGCACATAAATGAGAAATGATGATTGATTTTGCTGATTGGTTAGGATGAAGCACACAGGAATGTGAGACTTCAGAGCCATAATGAGCCATTGGCCATTTGGACCTGTTCCACCATTCAATAAGATCACACCTTATCTACTTGTGCTTTCAGCTCCACACAGGTTGGGTGGGAGCAGTCTTTTGTGGAGCATAAGGACTAGTTAATTGGGTAGAATAACCTAATCCTATTCTATAAATTCAAAGTAATTGTTTTTATATATTTTTTTAATCAACCTATTCAGAGATGTTATTATTCATCCTTGGAGCCAGTGGGACTTTAATGCAGGATGGCTGGGTTAAAGGTAGGGATACTATCACTGCACCACAAGAGCCCACTGTAATTGGATCAATATTTGAGACACAGAAATGTGTACAATGTTGTTTAAAAATTAGGGATATGCCACTATTTGGAAGGATCTTATGAAAATAGCATGGATGCAGTAGGCTGAACGGCCTCCGTTCTGCTCAGTTATTCTATGAGCAGGAGAGACAGGCCCAGCCTAAGTTCATCTGCTCTTTTAGAGCTGTCCCAGGCTGCAAGTGGATCTCCTTTCTAAACCTTTCAGGTGTCATTGGAAGTTAGGCAACTAGAACATCTGTGGAATAGGCTCCTGTGATGAGAATGCACACCCAATCTGATAGGAGGAATTTTTAAGGGAAACTTCCCTTGATGAAGTAAATGGGCACAATATTCTGTTTTTTTTTAAAATATAGAATCCCTACAGTGTGGAAACAAGCCATTTGGCCAGACAAGTCCACACTACCCCACTGAAGAACATCCCACCTAGACTCATTCCCCTACCCCAGCATTTCCTATGTCTATCCTACCTAATCTAAACATTGCTGGGCACTATGGGCAATTTTAGCATGGCCAACCCACCTACCCTTCACATTTTTGGACTGTGGGAGGAAACCAGAGCACCTGGAAGAAACCCACATGGACATGGGGAGATATGTGCAAACTCCACACAGACAGTTGTCTAAGGCTGGAATTGAACCTGGGTCCCTGGTGCTGTGTGGCAGCAGTACTAGCCACTGAGCCACCATGCCACCCCTTCACTGTACCCCAAATGGCACTTCAAGTGTCAGTCCATATAAATTTGTATTCTAAGAATACCATTTTATAGTCTCTCCTGTGCAAATTAGATTCACAGATTCTTTTGACCCAAGAATTTTGGAGATATTAAATGAAAATCCTACATGTAAACAGCTGCTAGTAACAATTCAGATGTACATTTTGGCAGTCGGTGTTGATGATATAATAGTGTCTGAAATCTCACAACCCATGATTTTTGTTTTAATAGTTACATAATTTTATATTTAGATATTCAGAACCTTAGAGTCATTTCCTGACTGTGGATTCTATATTTCCACAGACGTTCTAAGTTCTGAAACTTAGAGTAGGGGCTGCACAGTGAGCTTCTCTCACACTTGTTTCCTTGGCTATAATGACTGATCCAGTGTTGGCTCCTGCTGAGACATATGTAGTGGGCTATAAGGCAGGACAGAACTTCTCTTGCTGCTTTAATTGAGTAGATTATGGTAAACTACCTGATGTCTGAAGTAATCTCAAGAGTGTTGAAGAGGAAAGACCAAATTTGAGGGTTGGCTAACCTTCACAGCTAAATTTGACTCCACCTGCTGATCTTAGTGCTCACATTCTAGTCCTAGCCTCTGTGGTGACTTTGAATTCCATCAGGTATTATTCCTGGCCAGGCTCAGTTGGGTGCTCCATTGTCTTGGGTATCATCTGATACAGCACTTCACTCAAACAAGCCCTCTAGTGTACTTAGTTTTCTTGAATAGCAATATTTTTGAAACCCCATTTTGTCACACGGAAATCATTTGGCCATTTTCCTCAGTTTTCTACAGTTGTAAATGACTTGTCCATTTGAAGATTGAACATTCAAATGAAGAAGAAGTCATTTACAACTATGAGGTTGTTGACTTGCTCGCCGAGCTGGCTCGTTTTTGTTCAGACATTTCATCACCATGCTAGGTGACACCATCAGTGGACCCTCCGATGAAGCGACGTTACTCTACTCTGCTTGGAACTTATACTGTTCGGTCCGTTATAGTGAGTAGTGTCATTTCCAGTTTTGATCTGTATGGGTTTGTATACGGGATTTATACTGTCCAGTCCGTTCTGGTGAGTACTGTCATTTCCAACTTTGATCTATATGGGTTTGTATATGGGGTCCAATTCTCTGTGTTTGTTGATTGAAGTATGGGTGGAGAACCGTGCCTCTAGGGGATTATGACGTTCTTGTCTTTCTTGAGTTTATGTAGTACTTTTCTCTCTGCTGTGTTCAGGTTGTGCCCTTTGGTCCTTCCTGTGTAGTGTGGGGATCATAGTTTGTTGGATTGTTTGTTGTGTTTCGTCTGTGAGTCGGTTGTCTTTTAATGTATTCTCCAGAGCAGTCATGAAGTCTGTTCTGTTCGCATCTTTGTGATTATAGTTCAGTCCGTGTAATAGGACAGCTTTCTCAGTTTCTGTGAGTTGTCTGTTAGAAAGGTTTCTTATCCGTATGTCTGGTTTGTTGTTACTCCTGTCTTTGTGGAGGATCAGTTTGGCTAATTTCTCCTGTAGCTTATGTCTCTTTTTAGTTTTGGTTTTGTGTTGATTGATGGTGACGGCCTGTTCTAGGGTTGTAGTCCACTGTTGGTCCGTAGAGTTCAGATACTGTGATTTTTGGCATGCAGTTTCTGATTTGTACCTGTGGACTCGGTTATGGGCATCATTAATCATTGCTGCATCCGTTCTGTTCAGCTATTTTATACACCTGTGGGTTGTTGAGTGGAGGTTTGTATTTCACACTGCAGGGCAGCATCTGATTCCTGAGGTGTTTGTGGAGAAAGTGAAGTTGTTCGCGGGTAGAGCTCAGGCGGCTGGCGAAGGTTTCCCATTGTCGGGCAATTTTTAGTGTGTTACGCTCGTAGGTGTTTAAAGTTTTGGCAAAGATCTGTAGCTCGGGTTGTGGATGAGGGTGTTGACTTGCTCGCTGAGTTGGCTTGTCCTCGTTCAGACGTTTCGTCACCGTGCTAGGTGACATCATCGGCGGAACCTCCGACAAAGCGATGTTATTCTACTCCGCTTGGAATTTATACTGTCCGGTCTGTTAAGGTGAGTACTGTCATTCCTGGTATTGATCTGTATGGGTTTGTATATGGGGTCCAATTCTATATGTTTGTTGCTTAAAGTATGGATGGAGAACCAGGGAGAAACCCATACAGATCAAAACCAGAAATGACAGTACTCACCATAACGGACCGGACAGTTTAAATTCTAAGCAGAGTAGAATAACATCGCTTCATCGGAGGCTCCGCTGATGATGTCACCTAGCATGGTGATGAAACATCTGAACAAGAACAAGTCAGCTCGGCGAGCAAGTCAACAACATTATCCACAACCCGAGCTACAAATCTTTGCCAAAACTGTAAACAGTTACATCTATAGTAAACTGAGGAAAATGGCAAATGATTGAACTATCTTCCACTGCATTCTCTTGGTCTTCTTCATTCCTTCCCTGTGTTGAGATCAGGATTCATCACACCCTTCCCTTACTCAGCACTTTCACTTTTAAGGACCTCAAACCTCTTGCTTCAATCTTTCAGTTCCTGGAATCCCTGAGCGCAGTTTTGAAACCTGACATACCTCTTTGTTTCACCTATTTGTTTCAATCTCATTCTACTGCACATGGCGCCTTGACCCAGTATCCAGGCCTCTCAAAATTAAACAAACACATTGAGTTTGCAGTATCCATGGGAAAATAGTAATGCCAGATAAGATTGGCATATACCAAGGTACACTCAGCTGTCTTAAGGAAAAACAAAGTTAACACTGAAATTGAAAAGTTGAAAATGGGGATGGGGGTCAGGAGCAGGTGGTGACACTGAGCTTGTGGGGACCATGAACACTAGTTAGGTTAAGTAGCTTCTTTCTGCAGTATAAGATTCAATATAGGACAAACTGGAGCCGAACCCAAGATTCATTTTGGTTGTCAAAGAAAGGATGTGCCTTAATGCACTGCCTTTCATCAAATCAGGATGTTCCAAGTTGGTTTACAGTGAAGAAGTACTTTTGAAGTGTATACAGAGTTGAAATGTAGGAATCCCCGGCCACCAATTTGTGTGAAGCAAGTTCCCACAGTCAGCAATGTGGTAATGCTTCCCACATCATGCTTTACAAATGGTTCTACTCTTCATTGAGCCACGAGTGGTAGGGGATCTTTAATACTCATCTGAAAGGGCAGAGAGGATCTTGGTTTAACTTCTCATCCAGAAAACAGTTCCACTGACCATGTAGCACCCGCACTGTGAAACATCAGGCGAGAGTTTGTGGTCAAATCTCTGGACTGGGTCTTGAATCCACGACCTTCGTACTCAGAGGTCAGAGTGCTACCCACTGAGGCCCGGCTGACACCTATTAACATTAGAATACAGATCTGCATTTCATTTTATTCACAAAGCATTCTCTGCTCTTCCCCAAGGCCCGTCCTAACGTCACAGCAGCAGCACTGGTGCAGAACACAGCGAGTTCCTGAAGCTGCAAGAAATTGTGAGTCTATTGTGTGTTTTGACACACAAATGTCCTTTAGGCTGTCTCATGTTTTAATGGACAGAAAAGAATTGCCTGTGAGCAGATGCCTAATATGAATTTCAAAGGATTTGGTATGAAATTGGTGTCATCATAAATTTATGGTGAAATATGTTTGTTGTCCTATTTTTTTCCTTTAATACACTATAACTAATGCATCATGGGGCCACGTTATGCTTTACGAAAATCATTTTTAATACATTATACCCTATTATTATTGTGTAGTGCCAATTATTCACTGTCAGTGAGAAAATCTTGGCCTGAACTTCCTTAATACATTAAAGAGAGCAGCGATATATGGATTACAGAACATGAATCATTATAATTCATTAAACCTTCTCTCCTACCAGGAGACTACCAAAAATACATCTGTAGTCTCATTTACACAAGGCTGTTAATTTGGATTGAATCTAAATGAAGGGGGAGTTCAAATTCAAAGAATACTGTGTAATCAAGATCGATATCATCAAAATGTAACTGGACTTTTAACATTTGCATGGTGTTATCCAGAACCCAAGGTCAAGATAACACTTCAGGATACCAACAAGGTTAAAAAGGATGGATGTGAAGTTGACGTAGGTCAGGAAGTGTTGGTTAGGAGACAGCTAACTTGGATTATTTTTTAAGGTTATTAAAAGGCCCAAGATTGGGTGGGATGGCAGGTCAGTGGTTAGCACTTCTGCCTCACAGCACCAGTGACCTTGCTTCAGTTCTAGCCTTGGGTAACTGCCTGTGTGTACACTCTCTCCATGTCTGTGTGGGTTTCCACTGGGTGCTCTGGTTTTTCTCCCAAAGTCAAAGATGTGCGGATTAGATGGAATGGCCATGCTAAATTGCCCATACTGCCCAGGGAAGTACAGACTAGGTAGGTTAGTCATGGGAAATGTGGGGTCATGGGGATAAGTTTGGTGGGTAGGTCTGGTTGAAATGCTCTTTAGAGATTTGGTGCCAACTCAATGGGCCAAATGGCCTTCATCTGTACTGCAGGGATTCTAGTTAAGGAGCTTCATTATTTTGAAGACAATCGGAATGAGTTAAGGACAAGAGATGGTGCTATGAAAGCTGATTTTAGTGCAAAAGTTACAAAAAAGTCACGGATGCTTAAAATTTGAAGTAAAAACAGTTGAAACCACTCAGGTTTAGCAGTGAAGGTGGAGAGCGAAACAACTGAAGTTTTAGGTCTGTGAATTTTCATCAGAATTGGGAAAGGTTAGAAAGCTAATAAAAAGTGAAAGAGGGGAGTGGTGGGAAGCAGAATAGAAGGGACAGTCTACAATAGGATGGAGGGTGACAGGGATTAAATGACAAACACGGATCAGGTGCAGTGTCAAAGGGAGTCAATGGGACAAGGCAAGAAACAAAGAAATGAATCTAGAGAAGATGTGAATAGCAGAATTTTGAATAGCTGCCACCTGAAAGGCAAAGAGAGGCCTGACAGACAGAAACCAAACAAGGAAAACAAAGATAATAGGAACTGCAGATGCTGGAGAATCTGAGATAACAAGGTGTAGAGCTGGATGAACACAGCAAGCCAAGCAGCATCAGAGGAGCAGGAAAGCTTCTGATGAAGGGCATAGGCCCGAAACGTCAAGGTGCAGGCCAAGCAGCATCAGAGGAGCAGGAAAGCTAGACGTTTCGGGCCTATGCCCTTCATCAGAAGCTTTCCTGCTCCTCTGATGCTGCTTGGCTTGCTGTGTTCATCCAGCTCTACACCTTGTTATCCAGGAAAACAAAGTAAGGGTTACAATCTAAGATTATTGAACCTTTCACCGACTTTTGATGTTACGTATTAGTTTACAGTCACAAAGCATTGTTTCCAGAAGGCTGAAAATGCACAGTTGAAAGGTGAAACACCGTTACTTGAGTTTGAATTGGAACACTGTAGCCAACCAAGGACTGAGAGTTCAGTGTGAGGACAAAGTGAATCATTAACATTTGATTTGATTTATTATCTTCATGTACCTGGGTACGGTGAAAATTTCTGTTTTGCGTGCAGTACAGGCAGATCATACCAGACAAAGTGCATTAGGGTAATAGAACAGAGCGAGGAATACAATGTTACAGCTGCAGAGAAGGTGCACAAAGAACAAGGTCAACATTAAATTTAAAAATTGAGAGCTCCTTTCAGAAGTGTAATAACAGCGGAGAAAAAGCTGTTCTTAAATCTGTTGATATGTGTGCTTATGTATCTATGTATGTACTTGTGCTGATGTATCTTCTGCTCGATGGAATAGATTATAACCAGGGTGGAGGGGCATTTGAAGATGTTGGCTGCCTTCCTGAGGCAGCAAGAAAGTGTAGATGGAGTCAATGGATAGACAATAAAAACCGAAAGAGCTGCAGATACTGTAAATCAGGAACAAAAACAGAAGTTGCTGGAAAAGCTCAGCAGGTCTGGCAACATCTGTGAAGGAAAAATCAGAATTAATCTTTCCGGTCCAGTGACCTTTCCTCAGAAGGGATGTGTCAATGGATAGACAGTCGGCTTTGTGATGGACTGGGCTGTGTTCACAACTCTCTGTAATTTCTTTGGAAACCCAGGCTCATGCATAAAAACTGAACAAAGGTGATCTTCAAATGGATTTTTAAATGCCGTAAGAGTACATGAGAAAAGAATAACATGTAAAGTGGTACATTGTCCTGAAGGTGTAATGTTAGGAATATAAATCTTTGATCTCATTGACTGATTTAATACCTCTGACTTAGGTTTAATAGAAAACAGCTTAAAATGAATCAAGATAATGTGTCTTAAAATGGCTGGCAGAGGTGAAGTTTCTAAAAAAAAGTCTTTGATGTGGATTGAGACATGTCCAACCAGATCCCCTGCAAGATGTCACGCTTGCCATCTGGAAATACCCATCCGACCCACAGAAGTTGCCAGCAGCAAACTAAACCTACCAAAAACCCATTGTTCAGAAAGATATGACAATTTTCCCATCTGTTACAATAGCATTATGATAACTTTGACAATGGGAGACTGAAAAACATTTGTTAGCATGGATTGTCTTCAATGTGTGCTAGTAACTACCTAACACATAACCAAAACTTCTCCATAAGAAAAGCTATAAGTTTCTCTGTTTGTTACAACGGGCAATAACAAGTAAAAGGTCTGTGAGATGGAATAGTAAGGTTTCTCTGTCTCCGAACTTTTTTTCAAGCTAGGACCCAATCTTTGTTTCAAGCTGGAATTCATCACAGGAAGATAGAAATTAAAAATAAAAGCAACTTAAAGATAATAGTCCTGTAGTACCCTATTTGGAACAGTTCAGATTGCAGCTTATAAAAGACAGCCTTCGAATCCCTACACTGTGGAAGCAGGCCATTCAGCCCATCGAGTCCACACCAACCCTCTGGAGAGCATTTCCTACCCTATCCCCACTACCCTGCATTTCCCATGGCTAATCCACCTACCCTGTAAATCATTGGACTGTTGGAGGAAACCAGAGCACCCAGAGGAAACCCATGGAGACACAGGGAGAATGTGCAAACTCCACACAGACAGTCACCCGAGGGTAGATTGGAACCCATGTCCCTGGCGCTGAGAGGCAGCAGTGCTAAATACCAAGGTGCCCGTCAGAAGAACAACCAGTTACAACCACATCAGAACTTCAAGATCACCAAAGGACCTTTGGAATGTATAATTCCCTTTGCAACTTTAATTATCTTATCTAACTCAATCTTCCCACGATAGGGTTATGCTAGAATCTTTTCTGTTTTTGTAGTCTGTGCGTATGTTTTGGGATGCAAGAAGATTTTACTTTTTCGTTAAGTTTGTGTATTTTGAAAACTGCAGAGAATACTCTGCCCCACAGAGAAACTGCTAACATGGTGTCAAGGTAATTTCCAGTTCTGGAATAAAATCACCAACAAGAAGAAAAATAGGACACAGATTGAGTGAAAAAGATGTGCTGATATTTATTTCTTTAAATCTGGACATTTAATCTAGTAGCACATTTACTAAATCCAGAAAAAAATTAGAAGCAGATATCAGGTGTGCTTTAGATATCATAGAAATGTTACAATGTAGAAGGAGGCCATTCTGCCCACTATGCCTGCCCTGGTTCTATTACCTGATGCCAGTCTCCTGCTTCTTTTCCATCTCCCTTGCACACCATTTCTATCCATATAAATCATGTAATGCACTCTTGATTGCCTTACTGAACCTGCCCTTACCACATTTCCAGGCAGTTCTCTACTCGCTGTATGAAAACATTTTTTGTCTCATTGCTCTTGCTTCGTTCGCATGTCACTTTAACCCCAAGCCCTCTTGTTTTTTTCCCTCTTTCACGAGTGGGAAGAGTTTCTCTCTATCCAGCCCGCTCTTGATTTTGAAAACATCTAGCAATTCACCGTTCAGTCTTCTCTCCAAGGAGAACAGTCCCAATTTCTTTAACGTATCTAAGGTAAATTTTACATTGAAAATTTTGGAGATTACATAGAAAATGTTTCCATTTCCGGTTGGACTTTTTAATCATCGCAAGAGAAAAAATGCCCTACCTAGAAGTTTGTTGATGTGATGATTGTCTTGACAGTGTTTGAACTTTGACAGCGTTTGAATACCTCAGTATTTTCTAACTACTTTTTACAGGATGCTTTCCCAAATTTGATCTGACCTAGCTGTTTTCAGGGTTGCATAACAGGAATGTCAAGTTGGTAGGTACAGGAATGAGAATATTGCTGTCTCCCTCCTGCTCACCTCCATATGCCTGATCTGCCTCCTACCCTCTGTTAGCATCATTCCCTCTCTCCTAACTGCCTGCCTCTGCTTCTCCAGATTTGCCTCTCTCCACTTTTGATTCCTTTTCACAACTGTGTCCCCGTTTTGATCACTGCCCTTGCCTTTGCGTTATACTTTCAAGGAATGTGGATCTCATTGGCATTTGTTGCCCATCCTGAATAGTGTTGAACTGAATGGCTTGCTGGGCCATTTCGGAGAATAGTTGAGTTAATCACATCACACCAAAATCATTGACACACAGCCTCACTGAGTAACAAGGATAATCTCTGGAACTCTGAGGTTAACTCTAACCTCTCAGATATCACCACTCCTTTCATTCAATGGGAACTCTTTTGCTTATTGGTTACATATTTGGTTGTTGGATTGAGGGAGATGGGAACGTAATGATGGAGCCATCAGGCTATTGACATTGGATGCAATTCAAAAGAGGTTCACAAGGCTGTTTCCTGGGATGAAGGGGTTGACTATTAAGAATGGCTAAACAGATTAGGCCTTTATTCATTATATTTTAGAAGAATGAGGGGTGATATTATTGAGACATACAAGATTCTGAGGAGTTTTGACGGGGTAGATGTTGAGGAGATATTTCCACGAGTTGGAGAATCTCAGACTCGGGAACATGGTTACAGAATAAGGAGGGTGGTGAATATCTGAAATCCTCTACTCGTTCTTTATTGACTTAGAACATAGAATGTAGAACAGTACAGCAGAGTACAGGCCCTTCGGCCCACAATGTTGTGCTGACCTATTATCCTACTAAGATCAACCTACCATGCATACCCTACATTTTACTATCCTCCATGTGCCTATCCAAGAGTTGCTTAAAAGTCTCTAAAGTATCTGGCACTACCACTGCCAGCAGCACATTTCACATGCCTGCCACTCTCTGTGTAAAGAACCTACCTCTGACATCTCCCCTATACCTTCCTCCAATCACCTTAAAATTATGCCCCCTCACAATAGTCATTTCTGCCTTGTGGGATGTGGGCGTCGCTGGCTGCCCAGCATTTCTTGTCCATTCCTAGTTTCCCTTGAGAAGTTGGTGGTGAGCTGCCTTCTTGAACTGCTGCAGTCCACCTGCCGTAGGTTGACCCACAATACCCTTAGGGAGGGAATTCCAGGATTTTGACCCAGCAGCAATGAAAGAATGGTGATATATTTCCAAGTCAGAATGGCGAGTGGCTTGGAGGGGAACTTAAAGGGTTGGGGTTACCGTATATCTGCTATACTTGTCCTTGTAGATGGAAGTGCTCGTGGGTTTTGGAAGGTGCTGTCTAAGGATCTTTGGTAAATTACTGCAGTGCACCTTGTAGATAGTACACACTGCTGCTACTGAATGTCAGTGGTGGAGGGAGTGGATGTTTGCGAATGTGGTGCCAATCAAGCGAGCTGCTTTGTCCTGGACGGTGTCAAGCTTATTGAGTATTATTGGAGTTCCAACCATCCATACAAGTGGTGAGTAATCCATCACACTCCTGACTTCTGCCTGGCAGATGGTAGATAGGCCTTGGGGAATCAGGAGGTGAGTCAATCGCCCCAGTATTCTTAGCGTCTGACCTGCTCTTGTAGTCACTGCATTTATGTGGCGAGTCCAGTTGAATTTCTGATCAATGGTAATGTCAACGATGTTGATAGTGGAGGATTCAGTGATGGTAGCTCAGCATTGAATGACAAGGGACAGTGGTTAGATTGTTGAAGATGGTCTTTGCCTGGCATTTCTGTGGCATGAATGGTACTTGCCACATGTCAGCCCAAGCCTGGATATTGTTGCATTTGAACTGCTTCGGTATCTGAGGAGTCATGAATGGTGCTGAACATTATCCAATCAATGGCAAACATCCCCATTTCTGACCTTATGATGGAGGCAAGGTCATTGAGAAGCAGCTGAAAATGTTTGGGCCTAGGACACTACCCTCAGGAACTGCTGCAGAGATGTCCTGGAGCTGAGATGATTGACCTCCAACAACCTCAACCATCTTCCTATGTGTCACGTATGATTCCAACAAGCAGAAAGATTGTCCCCGATACCCATTGATTCCAATTTTACTCTGGTTCCTTGCTGCAGCCAAATGCGACCTTGATGTCAAGGGCTGTCACTCTCACCTCACCACTGGAATTCAGCTCTTACGCCCATGTGTGTACCGAGGCTGGAATGAGGTCAGGAGCTGAGTGGCCCTGGCGGAACCGAAACTGGGCGTCGCTGAGCAGGTTATTGCTGAGCAGGTGCTGCTTGATAGCACTGTTACTGACACCTTCCATCACTTTACTGATGATTGAGAGCAGACTGATGGCGCTGTATTTCACCGGGTTTGATTTGTCCTGCTTTTTTTGTACAGGATGTACTTGGGCACTTTTCCACAATGTTGAATAGATGCCAGTGTTGCACTACAACAGCTTGGCTCGGGGAGCAGTATGTTCTAGAATACAAGTCTTCAGTACTCTTGCCAGAATGTTGTCAGGGCCAATAGCCTTTGCAGTATGCAGTGCCTCCATATGTTTCTTTATATCATGTCGTGTGAATTTAATTGGTTGAAGGCAGGTATCCATGATGTTGGGGACCACTGGAGACGGATTATTCACTTGGACTTCTGGCTGAAAATTGATGTGCTTTAGATTTATCTCTTACATTGATGTGTTGGGCTCTTCCTTCATTATGGATGGGGATATTTGTGAAGCCTCCTCTTTCAATAAGTTGATTATTTGTCCAGCACGACACATGACTGAGCTTAGATCTGATCCATTGGTTGTGGGATCACTTAGCTCCATGTGTCACTTACTGCTTATACTGTTTTGCATGTATGTAGTCCTGTTTGGTAGCTTCACCTGGTAAGCCAGGCGTTGCTCTTAGCATGTCCTCCTGCACTCTCCACTGAACCAGGGTTGATCCCCTGGCTCGACGGTAATGGTTGAGTGGGGGATATGCCAGGCCATGAGGTTACAGATTTTGCTTGAGTACAATTCTACTGCTGCTGATAGCCTCATGGATGCCCAGTTTTGAGTTACTAGATCTGTCCAAAATCTGTTGTATTTAGAACAGTGATAGTGCCACACAACAGGATGGAGGTTATTCTTAATGTGAAGGCAGGACTTCGTCTCCACAATGACTGTGCAGTGGTCCCTCTTACGATACTGTCATGGACAGATGCATCTGCAACTGGCAGATTGGTGAGGATAAGATCAGGTATGTTCTTCCCTCTTGTTGGTTCCCTCACCACCTGCTGCAGACCCAAGTTGATGTATTGATAGATATCAATGTTGAGGATTCCCGCAGCAGTTCCCTCCCGACTGTATACCAGGGGCAGCACTGTGGCTCTGTGGTTAGCACTGCTGCCTCGAACCTGGGTTTGATTCCAGCCTCGGGCAACTATCTGTGTAGAGTTTGCACATTCTCCCAGTGTCTGCGTGGGTTTCCTCCGAGTTCTCCGGTTTCCTCCCACAGTCCGAAGATGTGCAGTTTGGGTGGTTTGGCCATCGTAAATTGTCCAGAGATGTGCCAGTTGGTTAGCTATGGGAAATGCAGAAATATATGGGTGAGTCTGGGTGGGATCCTTTTCATAAGGTCAATGTGGACTCAATGGGCTGAATGACCTGCTTCCACACTGTATGGATTCTACAATTCTGTGATACCACTATGCTGCCACCTCTGCTGGATCTGCCCTGCCAGTGGGACAGGAAATGCCAAGGAATTGTGGTGATGGTATCTGGGACATTGTCTGTAAGGTATAAGTATGACTATGTTAGTCTGTGGAACAGCTCTCTCAATTTTGGCACTAGCTCCAGCTGTTAGTAAGGAGGACTTTGTAGGGTCCGCCGGGCTGTTTCCATCATTATTTTTTCTACTGCCTAGATTGATGCTGGGTGGTCCATCCAATTTCATTTGTTTCTTCAGACTTGAGTGTTTGAGACAACTGAATGGCTTGCTAGGCCATTTCAGAGGGCAGTTGAGTGTCAACTACATTGCCGTGGGTCTGAAGTCGCATTTGGTCAGGCCAGGTGAGGATGGCAGAATTCCTTCCCTGAAGGACATTAGTGAGCTTCAGCGAGTTGTGGAGGGATATAGATTCATTTCTGAAATATTGAAGAATTGAGGGATATGCTTAGCTGATGTGAAAGAGAAATTGAGGCATGGGCAGATCAGCGATGGTCTTTAGGATGGTGGGGTAGCATTGATTGAGTGAATGGCTAACTCCTTCCCTATTTTTATATCCATATGTTCTTATGACTTGTACACCAGAGGGCCAGGACTATTGTCCTAGTGCAAAAAAGATCTTCGTATCTTAATATTCTATTTCACATCTTTTCTCATTTTTAACTACATGAATGACAGACAAAGGAACTTATCATGATGTTCCAAGCTGATATCATAGAATGGTTCATCACAGAAAGAGGCCATTCATCCCATTCGGCCTTTGCTGGCACTTTGGTACAACTAGCTAATTAATCCAATTCCCTTGCTCTTTCTAGGCCAGCCAATCTTCTTTCCTTCAAATATTATCAATTTTCTTTTGAAAGTTATTATTAAATCTGCTTTCACCAGATTCTGGGTCGTCATAACTCAGCATATTAAAATGAAATGTTTTGTGCGTTTGTCATTGATTCTTTTGCAAAATACCTGTTAAGTCCATGTCTTTTTATTTTCAATGATGGACTGAAATAAGAAATGAACTGTTTTAAAGGATCCCAGGTTGATGACTGCACTTTGCAAAAGCAAATAATCTGACCCTCATTGTAAACATTGTTTACACAGCTGCTGGTTCAGGTAGTGGTAGGAGAAGGTGCAGACAAGCTAGAGCCAAGGGTATGTATAAATGGAAAGCTACAAGCAACTGATTGGCCTGTAGGCTGATGACCAGTTATTAATGGCAAAGGCCTTCTGCCCACTGACAACTCTGACATTAGTTCTAAGATAGCTGAACATAGAGTCATAGAGTCATACAGCACAGAAACAGACCCTTCGGTCCAACCAGTCCAGGCCAAACATAATCCCAAACTAAACTAGTCCCACCAGCCTGCTCCTGGCCCATATCCCTCCAAACCTTTCCTATTCATATACTTATCCAAATGTTTTTTAAACGTTGTAACTGTAACCACATCCGCCAGTTCCTCAGGAAGTTTTTTGCACGCGTAAACAACTCCGTGTAAAAAAAAACCTTCCCCTCCTGTCTTTTTCAAATCTCTCTCCTCTCACCTTAAAAATGTGCCCCCAGTCTTGAAATCCCTCATCCTAGAGAAAAGATAATTACCATTAACCCTATCTATACCCCTCGGTGGCTCAGTGGTTAGCATTGCTGCCTCACAGTACTAGGAACCAGGGTTCAATTCCAGCCTCAGGTGACTATCTGTGTGGAGTTTGCACATTCTCCCTGTGTCTGCGTGGGTTTCCTCCAGGTGGTCTGGTTTCCTCCCACAGTCCAAAGATGTGCAGGCTATGTAGATTGGCCATGCTAAATTGACCATAGTGTTCAGAGATGTGTAGATTAGGTGGATGGGTCTGGGTGGGATGCTGTAAGGGTTGGTGTGGATTTGTTGGGCCAAAAGACCTGTTTCCACACTGTAGGGATTCTATGGTTCAAATATAGAACAAGGACTAGGGATTCTATGATCTATAAACTTCTATAAGATCAATTCTCATCTTTATACAGTCCGGTGAAAAAAGTCCCAGCCTATCCACCCTTTCTAATTAACTCAAACCTCCCATACCTGGAAACATCCTGGTAAATCTCTTCTGAACCCTTTCCAGCTTAATAATATTCTTCCTCTAATTAGGAGCTGTGATAGTGAGAAGGCATCTGACTTCCCCCAGCTCAGGACCAAAGCCTGTTCTCTGCGCTTTAAGCCTGAAGAAAACTAGTTTCATCTTCCTTCAGCAGTTACTGTAAGATATGACTTTGAATTAATTAGTCATAGGTCTTTTATAAATGTGAAATCAGCTACCCTCTGCCTCCACAAACCAGTAAACGTATCTAGGGAAGGAAGCCTGAGAAACAGTGTTCTGATTAGCGCAAAAACTTTCTCAGCAGACCCTATGAATAGAGAGCACTGGACTGTTTTCCCAGTTTTTCTCCATCCATAACACAGACTTCATTTTCCTGTCTGTGTCTTTCTGTATGTTTGTTTGTAAAAGGAAGTTTCTCAAAGGACTAGAGTTTTAACTTGTAGACTGCTATGATGATGGTTCATAAATGTCTCCCTGAGCTAAAGCATATTTATGTTTATTTTTTATTTATTCATTTTTGTGGGATATGGGTGTCATTGGCTGACCAGCATTTATTGCCCATTCCTAGTTGCCCTTGAGAAGGTGATGGTGAGCTGCCTTCTTGAGCCGCTGCAATCTACCCTGCTGTGGATTGACCCATAATGCCATTAGGGAAGGAATTGAAGGATTTTGTCCCAGCAACAGTGAAGGAACAGCGATATGTTTCCAAGTCAGGATGGTGAGTGGCTTGGAAGTGGCGGTGTTCCCATATATCTGCTGCTCTTGTCCTGCTAGATGGAAGCAGTGTGGGTTTGGAATAGATAGTAGTTCTTATTCTTTGCGGAAACCTAATCCATGTTTTCTGTCAACCAGGGTCTGAAAATCAAGTGAATTTGGGAAGTTTGCACACTTCGATCAAATCTTTAACTTTTGTGACCACTCTGGGAATAGTGGGGCTTGATTTTCAGTGCACTGCCTCAGTAAAGTGTGACATGTCTTAAACGTATGCCCTTTGGTTACTGACTGCTCTGACACTGAGCTGGTTCGTTAACCATCATGGGATCCTACTGGCATTTCCAGGGTTAAAGGATGATGGATTTCTTTTTTTGATGCACGCACACACGCACACACGCACACAGAGAATTAAGGAAGAAACTGCCAAGAACAATTCAAGTGGAACATGCATTCGCCTGCCAGTGTGAGAAACAAATTCTGCACTGCAATTTCCCACCTTCGACAGACAATCCCACATTGTTAGATACAAGGCCACAGTCAGACCCCATTGATCCCTGTCCTGAGGCATTGACTAGTGCAGCTTTGAGGACGCAGACCAAATTTGAATTTCCAAAGGTTCCCGGGGAAGGGTCCTCTTGATGCTTTTCCAAATTGTTTTCTCGCTTTTCTTAATTCTAAGCCTCAGATCCCTGAGCTGATTTTTTAAAATACATTGTCCTGTGTTCAGTCGACCATTCCTCTGATATTGTTTTGAAGGAAATAGGAAGATGAAAGTCAGTTAAACTTTTGCCCTTTTCAGTGAGGCAATCATTTTCTTGGGGGAGAGGGTTTTTTTTTGTTTTACGAATGGATATATCTTGCTTTAAGGACTATTTTGTTTTGCAGTGTTTGTGCACAGGACTTTTATCTTCAGCAAGGCATACTCATGCGGTACACCCCACTCTAGATTTGGATGATTGATGCAGACTCTGTCAAGACACTAACCCTCCAGACTTTTGCTGGACTCTCTGGGAAAGAAGGACTAATCCTCTCCTCACTGCTTTCAGCAAGTCTGGGAGAAAAGAATCACTTTTCATTGCTTCATGCTGGACAGTTCAAGGAGACGGCTCACCACCACCTTCTCAAGGGCAATTAGGGACGGGGAACAAATAAATTGCCCTGCCAGCGATACTCAGAAATCACCAAAGAATTTCTACAGATTGATTGAAACTTTCAGTCAACTATTTACGTAAATATTAACTGTCAGGGGAAAATGGGCTGTTTGACCCAGTGAGGAATTTCCGAGCTATAAGGTCATAGGATGAGCTTCTCCACAAATGCGTCAACCCTAAGTTGGCAACACTATTGCTGGCCTGTGCAGGGTCACACTTACAGTCAGAGAACAAAAATGACTTTGACCCATTGACGTTATGGAGAGTTTCGCCCTCGTCCTGGTGGCTGAGTTGGAGACTCATGTATTCACACAGTTGATGGGGCAGTGACAGAGTGTGACGGGAGGTCAATGAATTCACACTTTGACAGGGCTTGTGGTCGGCTTCTGGTAAAACTGGCTTCCTGATCATTCATCTGTTCTTCACTCTCATACTTCTCTTCTGATTGAGGCCTCGCATTTGAAATGTCTCAGCCCCAACATGAATTGTTTTATTCTTTCCAAAACGAAGGTTTGACCATTTAAGATCAAGATCCTCGCAGAGAGTCATGTGGCTTTGGAAACCCCTTCCTCAATGCTTGTAGAGGAAGCAGAATCTCTGATTAATTTTTAAAGCAGCAATAGACACCTTAGGGTGGTTTGCCTCACAACGCCAGGAACATGGGTCCAATTCTAACCTCAGGTGACTGTCCATGTGGCGTTGGCATGTTTCCCCTGTGTCTGCGTGGCTTTCGTCCGAGTACTCCAGTTTCCTCCCACAGTCCAAACAGGGTAAGGTGGCTTGGCCATGCTGAATTGCCCATAGTGCCCAGGGATGTGCAGGTTAGGTGGGTTAGCCAGGGGAAATATGGGCATAACAGGGGGATTCTCTTTGGAGGTTTGGTGCAGAATTTCATGGCTGAATGGCCTCTTTCTGCCTGTAGGGGTTTGATTTATTGAAGTCACATGTACTTACGTACGGTGAAAAGCTTTTTCTTGCAAGCCGCACAGACAGATCATAGCAAACGAGGACACACAGATCATAGAGATAGCAAGAACCGCGGATGCTAGAGTCAGAGATAATACAGTGTGGAGCTGAAGAAACACAACAGGCCAGGCAGCATCAGAGGAACAGGAAAGCTGACATGTTGGGGTGCTTAGACAGAGTGAGGCATACAAGGTTACAATTGCACAGGAGGTGCACAAAGATCAACATTATTTGAAGTTAGAGTGGTCCATTGAGCAGTCTAATAACAACAGGGAAGAAGCTGTTCTTGAACCTGTTGGTGTGTGTATTCAAGCTTCTGTATCTTCTGCCTGATGGAAGAGGTTGAAAGAGAGCATTACCAGGGTGGGAGGGGTCTTTGATGATATCGGCAGCCATTCAGTGACAACAAGAAGTGTAAGTGGAATCCATGGATGAGAGGTTGGCTTCCATGATGGTCTGGGTTGTGCACACAACTTTCTGTAGTTGCCGTAACAGGCTGTTATGCACCCAGGTGGAATACTTTCAATGGTGCGTCTGTAAAGTTGATGAGGGTCCTTATGGACATGCTGAATTTGATTCTGAGTGGAGTTTAATAAGCAAGGGAGTTAAACTCCATCGGGGTGGTATAAGTATGGTCTCAACCAATCAGCCATGATCTTATTGAATGGCAGAGCAGGTTTGAGGGGCCGAGTGTGGCCTACTCTTAATTCTAAAGGCTGTGAGTTTTATAATAGCGCTGCCTCCGCCTGGCTCAAAGGACGTATAGAGGAGGAAATTCCACATAGTAAAGCCTATGCCATGGCCAAGTCATGGATCCAGCTGTCTTCCTGCTGGAAGGCGAGTCTATTACTCCAACCCTCAGGTGTTCAGTCAGTGCCTGAATGGGTAAAATCTTTGTTGCTGTTGTTGCTCTCCCCCTCCTCCTTCTTGCAAACTCCAAGTCCAAATTCATCCTGGAGCTGCTGTCAATTTCTTGCCCATGAGCAGATGCCCAGCTGCACTGTTTAACAGCTGGCACCTCTACCAGTCTGTGCCCCCAATCTTGGAGTCTCATCCACTCACCTGGAAGTTTGGCCTTAGTCTGATGTCATTACACATGGAGCAAAGTGATATTAACCCTGTAGGCATGGGCACTCTCTGACTTATGGATGTCTGATGATGATAACTAACATCGCCTGGCCTGCTGTGTATGTGCAGGTGGCTATTTGGATGAACACCTTTACATTTAGGGCAATTACTTTAAATTCCAAAATGGGAAACTCTCAGGAGAACGGCCGCACAGACACAGAGTAACTGCTGCTAAACATCACATTAATTCCATTTATCATCAGATCATGTGCAGAAAACCTAATAACTGGCTAGCAACAAAGGAAAGACGACCAGCTCACTGCTAATGAACAAACTAGGTCCGTGTCATATAGATAACCAATTTAGTAATGGTTTTTATTTTCTGAAACTTCCTTTTCTGATATTCCAATGGAGCTGCCTGAAATTTGTTGCATTGTCAATGCTTGCAATGAAGTGACATGTGAAGGGAAATTGAGATGAGCACATTAAGCTCATTCATTATTAATATCACACAGCATGACTCCACGAGGTAAAGCGCTGCAAATAAAGGCTGAACTGCTTAGCAGAACAATGTTACAGTAAAAAAGAAAATTGAATGTGCTGGAACTGTACAGTTGCAGTTAGAAGATAAAGACTCTTTACATTTGAGAATGTTTCTCTGTCATTTGTCTAGCATAAGCGCAGATATTAGTTGGCCTTCTGTATACTTTCAAAGTTTTCTGAAATTATTGCAAGTAATATAAACTCAAAGAAGTTGGACAACTTTCTTCTGAATGATTTTAGTGGAGGCGTTAGGGAACTGAGAATTTAATTTTGTTCATACTGTGTTTAATTTTTTAAAAAATCATTCATGGGTTGTGTGTGTGATGCTGGCTGGGCTAGCAATTATTACCCATCCCGAACTGCCCTTGAACTGGATTGTTTGTGTAATAACTGCACAGCGGCCAATATTCTGTCAGCAAGTCACCCTTTATTTACACGTGTACAGTAATGGGATTTGACCAGCCAGCTCAGAGCCCATCCTGAAGATGAAGAGACTCTCTGAATCTCCTGTTTATATTTGTCAGCCATGGCTTCCTGATTGGCCCAGGGTAACAACCCCAACCAAGAATCTCAGTCAATGAGATCCACCTGACCTTCATTCCAATCACTACCATTTGTCGGGCCATTACATAGAACATAGAACATAGAACATAGAACATAGAACATAGAACATAGAACA
>JAHRHZ010000274.1:8437387-8447605 GCA_024137785.1 Ginglymostoma cirratum
GTGTTCATCCAGCTCCACACCTTGTTACCTTGATCAGCATGTGGGAACTAGAACCGGAGAGGCTAAAGGGAGAAGCCAGTGACCAAAGCAGGTAAAAACTCAAGCATGGGACATTTTGGGCCTAGTTTCAAGTAGCAGCCTTACTTTGTTTGATGACACAGGGAGTATCATGAGAGCTGCACTTCGTGACATCACAACTTCAAAAGTGACGTTTTGGACGGAAGGGCTCCTGATTGGTAAGTAGTGGTTAGGTGATTTTCTCTCTTATTCTTTTCATTTCTTACCTTCAATTTCCACTACTTTTCATACCCACTAGCTTTTAGAATAATGGGATTTAGCCTAGTAGTGCAATACAGAGATGTAGAGTCATACCTAGACTGTTGTTGACAAAGTAATGTGTTTAGTATCATTTTGTGAGAATCTGACACTAGAGACCATCTAGTTAGCTGTAAATTAATTTAATAGAAATTTATTTTTAATTAAATAGATGCTAGGGGGTAAAAATGGCAGTCAGCGAGATAGCATGCTTCTCCTGCAGAATGCAGGAAATCAGAGACAGTCTGAATATCCCTGATGACTACTTCAGCAGGAAGTGTGTACAATTGCAGCTGCTGTCAGACCACAAGGATCAGATGCACTGAGGAGCAGGCAGGAGGTGGAATACACCGTACACTGGAGATTGAGAGACGTGGTCACACTCAAGGTTCAGGCAGATAGATGGGTGACTGGTGGAAGGGACAAGCATTCAATGCAGGAGTCCCCTGTATCTACCACCCCTCCAACAAGGATACAGTTTTGGGGCAGCTGGGGCAATTGCCTAAAGGGGGATGGTGACAACAGCAGCCAGAATGATGGCAGCACAGCTGGCTCTGTTGTACAGTAGGGAGGCTCAAAGTGTGGTAGAGCATTAATAATAGGGACTTCTGAAGTCAGGGGCACAGACATGGATTTCTATGGCCGCAAAAGAGACTCCAGGATGGTGTGTCGCCTCCCTGATGCCAGATCAAGGATGTCTTTGAGTGGGTACGGGACATTGCCAAAAGGGAGGCTGAGCAGCCAGAGCTCGTGGTACACTTTGGAACTAATGACGTAGGCAGGAAGAGTGATGCTGTCCTGCAAAGGGAGTTCAGGGAATTAGGTAGTAAGTTGAAAAGCATGACCTCCAGGTTTGCAATCTCGGCATTACTTCCTGTGCCATGTGACAACGAGGCTAGGAATAGGAAGGTAGTACAGTTAAATAATTGACAAAAGAGCTAGTGCAGGAGGGAGGACTTAGGTATGTGGATCATTGGGCTATCTTCCAGGGCAGGTGAGACCTGTTAAAAGAGGATGAGTTGCCTTTAACTGAATTAACACCAATATCTTGGAAGTGGGATGGGAACCAGAGCAGTAGGTCAGTAAGTGAAATGAATGGAGGAGTTAGAGACCAAGACAAGTAAGGCTAAAGGAAGAATAGGCAGGGAAAGTTTATTGAGCATGGCAGGAATGACAATCTGAAGTGTGTTTGTTTTAACATTGGGAGTATGAAAGGTAAGGTAGATGTGCTTAAGAGCTTGGGTTATTCGATATAACTATGATGTTGTAGTTATTAGAGACTTAGTTGAGAGGGGGCAAGTCTGGCAGCTTTATGTTCTGGAATTTAGATGTTTCAGATGTAACAGAGAGGGATGTAAAAGAGGAGTTGTGTTACCGATTAGGGAGAATATTACATCTGAAAAGAGGAGGACACAGTGAGGCAATATGGATGTATGTCAGGAATAGAGAGGATGCATTCGCTTTGATGGGGATGCACTACTGGCCTCTCAACAGCCAGCGGGAGATACAGAAATCGATGTGTGGACAGATTATGGCAAATGTGAAAGCAACAAGTTGTGGCAGCCGATTTTAACTTCCCTTATATTGACTGGGGATCCTTTACTTGTAGGGGCTTGGACAGGTGGCATTTAAGTGCGTCCAGGAGGGCTTCTTGAAGCAATATGTAAATAGAAAAGGGGCCAACTAGATCTGGTATTGGGAAATGAGTCTGGCCAGGTGATTAAAGTTTCAGTGGGGGAACATTTGGAAACAGAGATCATAATTCCAAAAGATTTAAGTCACTTATGGATAAGGATGAGAGTAGTCCTCAGGTGAAAGTACTAAATTTGGAGAAGGCTAGCTACCACAATAAGAGGCAGGAACTAATGAATGTACATCGGTGTTGGTTGTTTGAGGGTAAATCGACATCTACAATGTGGAAATCTTTTAATGACCAGTTGATTAGAGTTTGAGACCAACATTTTCCCTGTGAAAATGAAGGTCAAGGATGGCATTTTTCGAGACCCTTGGATGATGAATCAAACTGTGAGTTTATTCAAAAGATTAAGGAGGCAGACACAAGGTTTAGGAACTGACGACGGACAGAGCCCTCAAAGAATTTAAAGACAGCAGAAAAATTTTAAACAAGGCATGAAGAGGCTAAAAGGGACAATGAAATATTCTTGGTAAACAGGCTAAGGAAAATCTAAAAGTATTTTGTATGTAAAAATGGAGCGAGAGATTATCTAGGAGAAGGTTAGATCCACTCAAGGACAAAGGAGGGAATTTACGTTTGGAGCTGGAGGAAGTCGGTGAGATTCTTAATGCATACTTTGCATTGGTATTCACAAAGGAGAAGGACATGGTGGATGGTGAGTCTTGGGAGGGGTATGTTGCTATTCTAAGGCATGTCAATAGAAGAAAAAGAGGAGCTTCTGGGTATTTTGAAAAGCATTAAACTAGACACATTCCCAGGACCTGATGAAATCTGTCGAAGAATACTGGGGGAGGAAAGTGAAGAAATTGCTGGGACCTTGTATGAAATCTTTGTATCCACTTTAGTCATAGGACAGGTCCCAGGGGAATGGAAAATAGCCAATGTTGTTCCTTTGTTTAAGAAAGACAACAAGGATAATCTTGGAAATTACTGGCTGGTAAATCTTATATCAGTGGTTGGGAAATTATTCAAGAAGACCTTTAGAGACAGGACTTACTCAAATTTGGAAAAGTATGGACTTACTAGCAATAGATAACATGGCTTTGTGCAGGGGACGTCGTGTCTTACAAACTTGATTCCGTTTTTTGAGGAAGTGACAAAGATGATTTTATGAGGGCAGATGGTAGATGTTGTCTATATGGATTTTATCAAGGTCTTTGACAAGTTCCTTCATGGCGGGCTGATGCAAAAGGTGAAGCCACATGTGATCCATGGTGAGTTGGTAAGATGGAAAAAGAACTGGCTTGACCATAGAAGACAGAGAGTAGAGTTGGAAGGAAGCTTTTCTGGCTGGAAATCTGAATCAGTGGTGTTCCATAAGGATCAGTGCTGGGACCCCTGTCATTTGCAATATGTATAAATGATTTGGAGCAGAATGTAGTGGAGTTCTGATTAGCAGTTTATGGATGACACAAAGATTGGGGAAGCTGCAGATAGTGAGGCTGATTGCCAGATGATACAGCAGGATATAGATGGGCTGGAGAGTTAGGCAGAAAAATGGCAGACAGAATTTAATCTGGACAAATGCGAGGTGATGCATTTTGGAAGGTCTAATAAAGGACGGAAGAATACAACAAATGGCAGAATCCTTTGGTAGCTTCAACACACAGAGGAATCTAAGTGTACAGATCCACAGTTCCCTATAAGTGGTAACACAAATGGATAAAGTGGGCAAGGAGGCATTTGGCATGCTTGCCATTCTTACTTGTGTCACAGAGTATAAAAGTTGACAAATCACGTTACAGCTGTATAGAAGTTTAGTTAAGCCATATTTGGAATATTGCATAGAGTTCTGGTTGCCACACTACCAGAGGATGTGGAGGCTTTGGAGATGGTTCAGAAAAGCTTTACCAGGATGTTGCCTGATTTGGAGGATATTAGTTATGAGGAGACATTGGACAAACTTGGTTTGTTCTCACTTCAATGTCGGAAGCTGAGGGATAACCTGATGCAAGTTTGCAAAATTGAGAGTGGCATAGATAGAATGGATAGTCGGAGTCTTTTCCCAGGATAGAAATGTCAATTACTAGGGAACCTTGGAGATACAAGGTAAAAAAGGGTAAGTTGAAAGGCAGTGTGCACTACAAGTTTTTTTACATAGAGGTGTTAAGTACCCGCATTGCACTACCGAAGGAGGTGGTAGAAGTAAATATAATAGCAATGTTTAAGAGGCATCGTGACAGATACATGAATAGGCAGGAAATAGACAGATACAGATTGTGTACGGGTTGGAAAAGTCTTTTATTTTAGAAAGACATCATGTGTTGATGTAGTTTTGTTGGGCCAAAGGGCCTATTTCCTGTGCTGTACTGTTCTTTTTTCTTCGAATTAAAAAAATGCACCTTGTCCTTTCATCTGAATGTAAACTAATCCCAAGATCTTTAAGTAATGAATGGTAATATCAACATAATATATATGGAATATCACATTCATTACTAAGCCACCTAAGAACAATTCTAGATGATAGAACACTTTAATCTAATTCCATATGCTATGCAAGTGTTCCCTTTGCTGTCACGTTGCAAGAACAAATAATGTAAGCTCTGTAATTCTTCTTCATAAACTACCTCTGTTAAGAGATTTAACATTATTTTTAGGGATATCATTCAATCATGGTTAACTTTTATGATTAATGTGTTAATTTTCTCTTTGTGAATTTTGTTGATGCACGTTAACCACAGAATTGGAAGCAAATAGCCAAAATGCATTTAATTGGGAACTATGTAAGTGGGTGAGGAGGAAAGGTGAACGGGGGTGAGGCATAGGCTGAAAGGGTTAGATGCTGTGGGATGGGAGTAAGTGTACGTGGAACATAAACACCAGAACACACTCATTGAAATGAACAGACCACTTCCATGACGTAAAAATGTATGTGAGAATCTAAAACATTAACTAGATTTGGCAACTCTATGGCAAAACGTTTTTTTCCTCAGTCAAGGGTATATTGTCATGTGACTGCTGTTCACATATGACGCTTCAATACGGGCGTCTTATAGGAAAATCATGTCAATGGGTTGATGGGTGGCCAGGCATTGAATGAGGTTTCACTTGGCGGCTGATAAGCCATCAACATTCAGTTGTAAGATTAGGACAGTATATCCCATTACCATGAAACCAGAGGGTTGCTCATTGTTCAGACTGGTGGTTTACAGAGGACTGTGATTCTGTAAGGGGCTTCAACACACACTATGGAGAGACACAAACAGTATTGCACATTGTTGGGGACAGTCCCTTATGGACTAAGTGTTTGATTAATATCTCAACAAATGAGCTGGTTATAGCTTGGCTTTGGGATTTATATTAGCTAAATAAATAAAAATATGTCACCCGTGGTGCTAAGTGTCAACACTTCTACGTGTCCATAGGTCCATTGTAGTCAAGCCTAATGTTCTTACGCATAGGTGGACTTCTACAGGGAGTGGAGAGAGTTCAGCCCATTCATCCACTTTGACCAATAATCAAAATCAGCCTCTCAAAGAGCCTTGTCTATATCCTGTGTTTGCTAGATGTGTTGTATTATAGCTACAGCCATCTCTGGTCAAATGGGCTTTGTGTTTCCTGGTCTAACACAATTACAAAGGATCTTGTGGCACAGGGCTTCTCCAACTATTTTCTAATATGACTCCATTGAAAATTAAGGTGTGCCCAAATGCCAAGAAAAACAAAAGCAGTTTAATCAACTTTTAAAGTAGTTTGTGGTACCGTGGTAATGTTTGTACCTCTGAACCAGGAGGCATAGTATTAAGTACCACCTACTCCAGAAATAAAATGTCTGAATACGTTGATTAGAAAATAGCTTTTTTTAAAAGTTTACTTATTTTAGATCAACATATAATGCATAAACGCAGACTGAGAGCAGCTCAACAGTGCAAGCATCGCTGCCTGGTTTATGATTCGTGACTGGAGTTTTGACACTCAGTGAAACAGTCATGGGCTAACGATAGAGACTGACGAATGGGCAGGATGGGATGCTCAATTGGGCCTCGGAAAATGGAGAGCTAGAGATCTCATTCTCAGTTTCTTCAACCCACCCCTCAACAGGATTACCATCCAGTTTGGGAGCCTCTGGTGTAGAACATATAGGATATGACCAGGCTATTCAATCTGAGCAGGACATACCAGTGTTTATGATCCTCTTCCTACTCTTAACTCAATCCACCTATCGTTCTAATCTTTTACGTGCCAGTATTTATGATCCTCTTCCTACTCCTAACTTAATCCACCTATCCTTCTATTCCTTTCTCCCTCCTGTTTATCAACTTCTCCTTAAGGGTATCTGTAGGATGCACCTCAACTACTCCTTTTCACAGCAGTGTCGACATTTGAACAACTCTCTGGGTAAAGTAATTTCTCTTGAATTCCTCCCTAGTGACCAGATTAAATTTAACATTGTTCTCCTCCATTATCTTTACACTTACTTGATCAGACACAGACAGATTGCTACAGAGTGAGAGACCTTCGCACATTGTGCAACAGTTATCACTTCATCCATCGGAAATAGTCACATGCTTAGCTCGGAGTAATCAGAACTTAGCACTGCTACCTCACAGCACCAGGGACCCGGGTTCGATTCCAGCCTCAGGCGACTGTCTGTGTGGAGTTTGCACATTCTCCCCGTGTCTACGTGGGCTTCCTCCGGGTGTTCCGGTTTCCTCCCACAGTCTAAAGATGTGCATGCTATGTGGATTGGCCATGCTAAATTGCCCATAGTGTTCAGGGATGTGTAGATGAGGTGGATTATAAGGGGAATGGGTCTGGGTGGAATGCTCCAAGGGCCGGTGTGGATGTGTTGGGCAGAAGGGCCTATTTCCACACTGTAGGGATTCTATGAGAACTGCAGGATTGAATGATCAAGTTCATTTCAAAAGATACTGTTTGCCAAGTTCCTGCAACTTTTCAATCTTGTAACTAAACGTCAAATTCTTATCTCCAGTTAAGTTAATACAAATAGTTATCTAAATGATTTCTAACATGTCAGTCTGACTCAGTGGGTTGTATACTTAAGTTGGATGTTTGTAAGCCTGAGGGACAAAATCACTTCCATACAGTGCTGATGGAAATCTGCACTACTGCAAGTGGTCATCATATGCGTGGGAAATTAATTGATGCACTGTCTACCTATTGAGGTGGATGTAAAAGAGCCCCGTGACAGATGAACTGTTTCTGGTCATGTCACTGTTTATGGGAGCTGGCTGTGTGCAAATTGGCTACAGCATTTGTCTGCTGCAGAAGTGTGAAGCACTTGTCCCAAGCTTGTGATGTGCGCTGTATAAATGTAAGTTCCAAGATTCTTTCTTTCTTGAATGGTTCTATCGCAAAGAGATGAGTTTCCCTAACTGTGTGCTCTTGCAAGCACCTTGGGAGGGTATTGCTGGAAAAGTAGCATCAGAGTGGCACCCCTATGCATTCTCATCACTACTTCCACTTGACATTGTTGGGCCAGCTATTTATATTTTTAAAACCTAAATCTCAGGTGAATATCTGGCCTTGGTGGAATTTTGCTGGCGCAGAATTGGGCCCACTTTCTGCAGAGGCTGGGAGTGTCATACCTGTCTGTGAGTGAATGGGTCCAGATCTTGGATTAACATCCATCAAAAAGGGAGGCTGTAAGAAGGAAAGCAGACATTCCTGTTGGATACTTTATCTTCAATCAATGCAAAGATGAAACCTGTCTCAACACGTATGACCAGCATCATTTACAGTGCTTTTAAAATGTTCATTCTACACTGAGCTTATTCTGGCTCTTTGTCTAATTTTCTCAGAGTCCGCACGTAGGCTTAGCCAGTCAAGTGCAGTCGCATGGGCAATAAGCATACTCATATTCAAATACAGAACAATGGAACCACTGAACACAACAGATACTACAAAAAGATTTCCCCTCCACATCCGTGGGGTCTGGCTGCTTGGCCTCTGAAATTTTTCATGAGATACATACCATAATAAAAGACCACTAGGCACAATTACTCTCATAGAATCACAGAATTGTTATGGGGCAGAAGGAGGCCATTCAGCCCATTGTGACCACTCTGGCTCTCTTACCTAGCATCAATCTCCTGTCATTTCTCCTTTTCCCTGCACCAAAATGCTAAAGTACACTTCAGTTTTCTTCTTTCACCACCTTCATCTGCCATATTTTCCATCTATTCGCTTATCCTACAAATAACTGTTTTATTTCCCCTTAAATGTATCCACACGGTTCACTTTAGTCAATTCCTATGGTAGTGAGTTCCTCTCTGTCACCAGTCTCTGGGTGAAGATGTTTGTTCTGAATTCCTTTATGGTTTTCTTGGTGACATTTTTATGTTAACGAAACAGAAACAGAAATTGCTGGAAAAGCTCAGCAGGTCTGGCAGCATCTGTGGAGAGAAATCAGAGTAAACGTTCCGTAGCTCTTTCAATTTTTACGTTAATGAATTCTTGTTATGTTCCTCCACACAACAAGAAACTTTCTCACTGTTTTGAAGTTGTAGTTTAAGTTGCTATGTGTCTGAGGAATGTAACGTTTGTACAAAAGAATTAGTTGCAATAAATATCTGGTGGATTCTGCAATACCACGAAATCTATGCCCAATTTCTTGTCTACAACATAAGCACCTCCAGATCTGCTAAAAACAATCTGTTAGAGGCAAATTTGAGGCACTCTCTGGTAAAATGGCTTCCTGAATCTGGCTCCCAGCTGGCTCAGGGGATACACAGGATGGACTCAAGACCTACAGTGGAACAATGGAAGAGAGAATAGGGCACAACAAGGTGCACAATGTATTGAACTGAGGTTAAGCCTGGGCTGATACTCAGGGAACAGTGCAGAGCTGGGGTGAAACTTTGACAGAGATTCTCTGAAGGTGCTTCATGAAGACATTTCAGATTTGGTGACAATCTGCGAGTTTCATAGTCACCTTTAATGCTACCACAGATTTTCTTAAAAAGAGGAGCAGCTAAAATTCTCAAACTGCAATGTTGGGATTATAAACTGACCTTCCACTGGATTATAATAAAGAATACATTGTACAAGAAGGGACAGGAATAGAGTCAGAGAGAGAGGGATGTATAGAATAAATAGATACCTAAATAATAAATCTTTCATTCAACACACACATTCACTAGAACATGGACTCAGCTGTTGAGATTTTGTTGACATCACAGAAAAGATGTGAGGAGAACTATCCTAAATATAGGTTAATACCTTCCTGGGGGCAATTTGTAACTTATCAATGTTTTATGGATCAAATGAAAAGAGCAAAGGTGCTGACTAAAACGTCAAAGCTGAGAGTAGGCCCTCTCCATTTTAAACACAACCCCAGCGCCAGCTCTGCAGATAATCAAAATACACAGTCTTTAGTGGATTTGCTGTATATTTACTTATCAGACAGCAAATATTACACTGTGGTTCCATTTGGTTGAATGCAAGGATGCCACTCTGACTTGACTGTAGATGTTCACTTCCCTAGCAAGATTCTGTCTACCTCTGCAGTAAAAATGTTCATTGATCTTTCACCTTCTCAGGAAGAGAGTTCCAAAGTTGCATTTCTCTCTGACAAAACAAAAACATCTTATTTATGGGACGTGATGGTCTAGTGGTATTTATCACTGGACTGTTAATCCAGAGATGCCAGATAATGTTCTGAGGACCTAGGTTCGAATCCCACCATGGCAGATGGTGGAAATTGAATTCAATGACAATAAGAATCTAATGCTGACCATGAATCCATTGGTGATTGTTGGGGGAAACACCCATCTGGTTCAATAATGACCTTTAGGGAAGGAAACTGCCATCCTTACCTGGTCTGGCTTACATGTGACTTGAGATCTACAGCAATGTGGTTGACTCTGAACTGCTCTCTGGGCAATTAGGGATGGGTAATAAATGCTGCCTAGCTGGTGACATCTTCATCCTGTTAAACATAGAGGATCTACATCCTAAAAGTCTGACCCCTGACACCAACAATCCAAATGTGATTGCTGACTGCATTGTCTCACCTCTAGTATCTTCAGTGTACATGTACAGTGAAAAGCTGATTTCTAAAAATCTACTTTGCTTAACACTGGTTTTTCTCTTTACTAATATAAAGTGTCATTCAATTCTTTTTTATACATCTGTCAGCTATTCCTCAGCGCTTCAGAACCTATTTGAGATTTATTGCTCTTACAGTGCAGACTCTTGACTGTCATTTTTAAATAATGCTCCCTAGCTCTGAGTTCATTCACAAG
>JAHRHZ010000274.1:8453656-8522968 GCA_024137785.1 Ginglymostoma cirratum
CATCTGTGAAGGAGAAAACAGAGTTAACATTTCAGATCCAGTGACCCGAAACATTCCACGTTCCAACGTTCTGAGGAAGGGTCACCGGACCCGAAACGTTAACTCTGTTTTCTCCTCCACAGATGCTGCCAGACCTGCTGAGCTTTTCCAGCAACTTTGTTTTTGTTCCTGATTTACAGCATCCGCAGTTCTTTTGGTTTTTATTTGGAAGCAGAAGTAGGCCATTCAGTCCCTCAAGCCCGCTCACCCATTTCATGGTTGATATGTTTATGTTTGGACATCCATTTTCCCATCTGTCCCTGATAGCCTTTGATCGGCTGCCTAACAAGATCTGTCCACTTCTGCTTCAAGAATATTCAATGACTGTGCGCCCCACCATCTTGTGAGGCAGAGAGCCTCAAAGTACCAGAGGCAAAAGTGCTACCGGCTGAATGAAAATTGGGAAAAATACACCATTGGCTATAAATTTGATGATGCTGCACCTGTTGTGCAGGCATAAAATGGGCAATAAATCATCTGAAATGGCAGTCAATGTGGGTATATATTTTCCATGCTGGTGGTATGCTGGCCAACATATTGGTTTTAGCATTGCCTGCAGGGTCCAGGGCTTCTGCCTGAATTTAGTTTGTCTCATTTATTGAGGCAAATTACGGTGGCCTCCAACTTCTTGTGGCTCCCATTGTCAAGTTGGCTGTCCTTTTTCTGGAGGGCCAGGCCCATGGGTGTTTCCTCAAAGGGACCATTGCAGCTTTGTCATCTGAAATTGTGCAAAAAAAACTCACCAGTATATAGAACCCCAAGCTGCAGGAACACACTTGCTGAATCTACATTAAAGGAACAGGCTTCTGTCAACCACCACTGCCACTCCTCCAGTCACTGGCTAGATGTCCCCTTGTCAAATCACCCTCTCTTTTGGTTGGCCCGCTGCCTATTTACAGTACCTCTCCTGGTCAACCTCCACTGCCTACACCCTGCCTGATTACTATCCTCCACTCCTGATGCCACCTTCCTGATAAATGCCAGCATGAGTCCACAGCTTGCTTTGCCTGGCATCAGTGAGGCCAAGAGCTCCAATATAGAAGAATGTTGTTAAACTAGAAAGGGTTCAGAAAAGATTTACAAGGATGTTGCTGCAACTGAAGGATTTGAGTTATAAGAAAAGGTTGGATAGTCTGAGACTTTTTTCCCTGGAGCATAGGAGGTTGAGGGGTGACCTTATAGAGGTTTATAAAATCATGAGGGGTACTGATAAGGTGAATAGCCAAGAGTCTTTTCCCCAGGGTAGTGGAGACCAAAACTAGATCTTGTAGGTTTAAGGTGAGAGGGGAAAGATTTAAAAGGGATCTGAGGGGCAACTTTTTCACACACAGGGTGGTCCGTGTATGGAACGGGCTGGCAGAGGAAGTGTTAGAGGCTGGTACGATTACAACATTTAAAAGACATTTGGACAGGTACATGAATAGGAAAGATTTAGAGGGATACGGGCTGAAAGCAGGCAAATGGGACTAGTTTAGTTTGGGAAACTTGGTTGGTGTGGATGAGGTGGGCCAAAGGGTCTGTTTCGGTGCTGTATGACTACGACTCTATATCTATGGGATCTCATGCCCACTCACTCCATGTGCTAATTTGAATTTAGATTTTTTTTAGATTTAGATTTTATCATCATGCGTACTCGAGTACAGAAATACAGGAGTGCAGTGAAGATTGTACAACATTGCCATTCTCCAGTGCCATCTTGATGTACAAACGACAGCATTAAAAACAGAAGTAGAAATAAATGAAACAGTGAAGAAAATCTTGTACTCTGTGAGATATCTACACCAGACACATTTATGATGCAGCAGTGAGACTTTACTGAACTGGAAACACGCCTGGCATGGAGTTTACATTGCTGTTGTCAAGCTGAAACCTTTACCCACAACCTGAATGCCACCTTGCCCTTTGTTGGCTTTCCATGGGCTTGTTTACAAAGGGGACAGGCACCACCATGACAACTGGGATAACAGGTACTGGGGGCTGATACTCGGCAAAGGTGAGAAATGTAACAATCTTCCAAACTGTCACTCATCACTTTGATGAGCTCATCAAGGGGTGTCACCACTCCAATACACTTTAATTGGTTTAAAGTCTTGCTTCTTTCAGAGCATTTCTTCCCTGGGCAGCTTCATATTCACACCTGAGCTCAGGAGGATAGATAGTTTTGAGAGTTCCTCATTCCAGCCAGTGATACTTACACTGCGATCACACCCACAATCCAGTTGTTAGAAATTTTGGAGAATGGTGCTTTTGCCTGCCTCTATGTTCAGTTATAGATTCTTGGAAAGTGTCTGCCCTTGTTTGATTGGTAGTGCTCCCGTCTCTGAGTCACAAGATTATGGTATGAGCACAAATTCAAGGCCTACGTCCCAATGCGGTGATGAGTTGATATCAGAAAGGATGAACTGAAGCCCATAGATTTTAAAAAGCTCATGGCAGGATTTCAAAGAGCAGTTTTTATTTACTCATTCAAGGACTTTCTGTGTCACTGGTAAGGCCTCTACTTATTGCCAATCCCAAATTTGTCCTTTGGCTTATAAGGCCCATTTCAGACAGCAGTTGAGAGTCAATCACATTGCCAAGAGTCTCAAGTCACATGTGGGCCAGACCAGGTAAGGATGGCAGATTTTATTTCCTGGTGGACATTAGTGAGCCAGATGATCCTTTTCTTAAAAAAAAACCGTACAGTTGATTTATAGATCATGAAGTTTTTTTAAATTGAATTTAAATTTCACCATCTGCCCGAGTAGGATTTGAACCCGTGTCCCAACCATATGAACATAGGGTTCTGGATTGCTAGCTCAGTGACTTACCCCAAAACTAGTCTCTCAATAGGGCTTTATTCTCCCAGTGTCCCTTAGTGCCGGGCCAATATTTATCTCTCAATCAACACAACTAAAGCAGATTACCTGGTCATGATCACATTGTTGCTTGTTGGAGCCTGCTGTACATGAATCGGTCGCTATGTTTCCTACAGTTCAATAGCTTCAACAGTGCATTGGCTTTAAGGTGTCTAGAGATATCTACTGTGGACAAATGAAACGTGCTACATAAATGCAGGTCTGACCCTTTTTTTGCAAAACACGGAAGAAAGAAATTTGTTTCATTGTACCTCCTTGAAGGAGCTATTCAATTAACCTCCCTTGCCCCTGTTTCTCCCTGTTCCTGTGCAAATATATTCTTCAAGCTTTAATCTATGTTTCTCTTGAAAGCTACTACTGAATCTCCTAATCTCTCCTCAGGCTCGTTTGCCAGTTGTCACTAATCTGTGTCCTCTGAGCATTGAAACTGGGCATTGGGATCATTTTCTTCTCATTTTCAACGTAGTAATCTCTCTCAATTTTAAAGATTTTTGTCAAGTCTCCCTCCCATTAACCTTCTCTTCTCTAAAGCATGCAATCCGAGCTGCGCTCTAACCGATCCCTGAGGTACCATATGATGTAGGAGCAGAAATAGTCCATTTAGCTCATCAAATTGATACAAAAAGAATGAGGAAAGATGCACTGCTGTATTTTCAAATACTTTGTTTTGTACTTTATTCATTCTGTACAGCTGGTCCTCTTATGGCTAGGTTCTGTACAGTTAGTGTTTGAAACCTTCCTGCGGTATGACACTAACACCTGAAGTAAACACCTTGAGAGAATGAACAATACAGCAGGGAGTGATACATTCACAGGACACTCTCTGTGTGGTCTTTATGATAATCCTTATGGAAGAGGCTACACCTGGATTATAATATGTCTAATTATATTTGCTGAGTCAACAGTGGCACTCCCTTATGCTTTATGAGAAATCAGTAAATGACAATGCACCACCAAGTGTGATGCTGGGGCCACACAGACCCTGGGATTCATAGATTGGTTACTGCACAAAAGGAGGCCAGATGTTTGTGGTCTTTGACAGAGCAAAATCTCCGATCTGTCCTGACTCAGCTGACCCAACCCTGGATGTAGGGTGCCCAACTGCTTTGGCTGTCCGGACTGGAGTAGAGAATAAAAATCTTATTTTTGATCCTTTTCCAATGGACAAGAGTGAGGCCATCAACAACATTGTTTCCTGGAGTCAGTGAGTCTCCCAACCAAATACATACACTGAACATTCTGACGGAGCCATAACCATTAGCTGATATTTGAGGGGAAGCAGTGGTGTGATGGCATTGTCACTGGGCTACTAACGTAGGATCTCAAGCTCTGGAGATGTTAGCTCAAGTCCCACCAAAACAGATGGTGAAAGTTGTTTCTTTCTTTAAAACAAAACAGATCCGGATGAGGGATGAAAGGTACTGCAGATGCTGGAGAATCCGAGATAACAAGGCATGGGGCTGGACGAACACAGCAGGCCAAGCAGCATCATAGGAGCAGGAAAACATGATGTTTTGGGCCTAGACCCTTATCGTGAAGGCCTAAATGATGCAGTTGAGCTGAACAGCTTATGCCTGTACTTTAAATTTTTACGTTATTCTCTGGAATGTAAAAAAATGTCTCCATTAATTAACAGCAAGTTCCCAAAGCCATGGGCAATAGCACTCAAAAAGGCAAAAGCAACAGGTGTTATGAGAACCCCAGCCCTTCCAATTGTTCCCTAAGTCACACAACATTGTCACTTGGAAATATGTCACTATTCCTTCCCTGTCGCTGAATCAAAATCTTGGAAATTCCTATTGGATAGTTTGGTGGGTATATCTACCCCAGCCCTTACATTGGTTCAGGGAATCAGCTCATTACTACCTTCTCATGGATATTTGGGGATGGATGACAAATTCTGGCCTTGTGACTGATGCCCAGATTCTGAGAATGAGTTGTTTTCTCTGTTGAGTGTTGTTTTAAACTCAAGTTTCTTAATTTATAATGCTGAAGATGATAGCTGTTTTCACTGCCCATGTCAACGTTGAGCATGCCCAGGAGAAGTGTGCTGTGTATTGATGTAGGGTAATGCTCCCTTTGCTCTGCCACAGAAATTGACCTTAATCTTAACCTTTGGGAAGAGCAGCCTAGATACCCTATTGCGACCTTTCTACCTCCCACACTGACAATTCTTGCACCCTTTGAAATGGTGCAGCATTACTCTAATGACCTGGATTCATGCCACATTGCAATTAGCTTGGGTCTATCCAAATACATTACACAGATCGCCCTTAACATCACCAAGAAAAGATGAACCCTCCAACCCAATAGAACGTGTGTAGTTCAATGCTGGTCTCAGAGGTGAAAGGGGAAACCCCAACATCTCTCAATTCTTTCAGTAATAGATTTCGAACAAAAGATTTGGGCAACTTTTCCACTGTTTTTTGTTGAATGAACAATACTGGAGTTTCCTCATCCCCAGTGGTCCTCCTCTGACGCTGATATCTCTCTGATGGATGTATTATAGTTTTTAAAGACTAGAGTTAAATTCTGAGATGTGAGCTACCTGCAGGTCTTTAGATTTACTCCTCGCTGCCTAAATTTGGGAATGTAGTGTACTCAATGAGTATTATAATATTAATGTCGCAAATAAACCCCTAGTCCTATCTGCATGACTGGGGGTTCAAATATATCATGAGGATGCAGTTGGGTGGCATAGCAACACTGATGCTGTTATTGATGTTGAGTTTATTATAGCTACATGATGAACTTCAATAGTTTCTAAATTGTTTTAATCCCATGGGACAGTTAGGAACTTCTCTAGTCAGTTTCAGGGTTGTCTTGGATAGTTTTTTTTAACAGAATGCATCATGGTCCTGTTTTGTTCACTCATTAACTGAAGAAATAAGGCTGAATTTTCTCATTTGTGGTTCAAATGTGGTGATGAGTGAGTTACAGACCGTCTGCACCAGGAGGACTTTTAATACACATACTCCTGCTTTTCTCCTCACTAATTACGGAACTGAGCTGCTGAGTGGGTTTTTCAGTGAATCTTGAGACCAGAGAAGCAGGAGTACTTGTCACTAAACAGACCTTCTCAATTACATGCCCTTGGCATTATATTTAAAGTCCAGCCTCACATGGCATCAGATGTTGCAAGCCAGGAACTACCATTTTAACTGTGGTGCTCTACCATGAAAATGCCTTAGAATAAAGGCAAGATAGGTCCCTGCTTCCAGAACAGAGACCTAGGAGGAGCAGGTGAGTGGTGTGGTGGAGGAGAGGGTAGACCTTTTGCTTGCTGGTAAAGCTCCCAAAGGAAGCCACGCCAACAGTTTAGCTAATGTGGACAGAAAATGCAATACAGACCAGTGCTGTGACCTGTATCAAAAGGAACACCAAGCAATATCCCAAGAATGTCTTGTTTTCTCTTCGGTAATAAGGCAGGGCAAGTGACTGAAGTGATAAGGGAACACTTTGGATCTATTGATCATAATTGTATTAGTTTTATAATAGTTATGGAAAAGGATAAGTCTTCCATAAAAATTAAAGTCTTTAATTGGAATAAGGCAAATTTTAATGGCACAAGACAAGAACTTTCAAAAGTTGGCTGGTGGAGACTGTTCACAGGTAAAGGGACGTTAAAAATGTGATAACGAGAGTTCAGAGTTATTATGTTTCTGTTAGAGTAAAAGGTAAAGCTGGTAAAATTCGTGAACATTGATGAATAAAGATATTGAGATTATAGTCAAGAATAAAAAAAACATATATTTGATATAGAAAACTGAGTTCTAATGAATCTCTTGAAAAGTATAAAGAATGTAGGGGCATTCCTAAGAGGGGGATCAGGGAGGCAAAGAGGGGATATGAGATAGCTTGGTTTATAAGCTTAAGCATAATCCAAAGAGATTCTACAAGTACAATGAGAGCAAGAGAGCAACTGGAGAAAGAGTAGGTCCCCTTAAAGATCAAAGTGGTCATCTTTGTGTTGAACCTCAGGAAATGGGAGAGTTATTAATAAATATTCCACATCAGTTTTTACTGTGGAGAAAGTGATTGAGGCTAGAGAACTCAGGAAAATAAATATGATGTTTTGAAAACGGGTCACATTACAGAAGAGGAAGTGCTGGAGGTATTATAAAATATAAAGGTGGATAAATCTCCAGGACCTGAGCTAGTCTATCCCAGGACTTTATGGGAAGTTAGGGAGGAAATTGCTGGACCTCTTGCAGAAATATTTGTATCATCTAAAACTCCAGGTGAGGTGCCAGATGACTGGAAAGTGGCTAATGTTGTGCCTTTGTTTAAGAAACGATATAAGGAGAAGCCTGGGAACTATTGACCTGTGAGTCTGACTTCTTTGGTGGATAAGCAGTTGGAGGTAATTCTGAAAATAGGATTTATATGCATTTGGAGAGACGAGGAATGCTTAGGGATGATCAGCATGTTTTTGTGCGAGGGAAATGCTCTCACAAAATTGTGTTTTTTGACGAAGTAACCAAGCAGACTGATGAGGGCTGAGTGGTAGATGTTGTTTACTTGGACTTTAATAAAGCCTTGGACAAGGTTCCACATGGTAGACTAATTAATAAAGTTAGACCACATGGGATTCAGGGTGAGCTTGCAAATTGGATACAAAATTGGCTAAACAGCAGGACAGAGAGAGTGATGATGGAGGGTTGTTTTTCAGACTGGAGGCCTGTTACCAGCAGTGTTCCACGGGGATCAGTGCTGGGTCCACTTCTGTGTATCATTTACATAAATGATTTAGATGAAAATATAGAAGGCATGGTTAGTAAGTTTGTGAATGACACCAAAATTGGCGGTCTCGTGGACAACGAAGGTTATCTATGATTACAAATAGATCTTGATCAGTTGGGTTAATTGGCTGTCAAGTGGCAGTGGGAGTTTAATTGGGATGAATGCGAGGTATTGCGTTTTGGTAAAACAAACAAGGGCAGGACTTATACGACTAATGGTAGGGCCCTGGGTAGTGCTGTAGAATAGAAAGACCTAAGGGTTCAGGTATATATATCTTTGAAGTTTGTTTCACATGTAGACAGGGTGGTTAAGAAGGCATTTAGCGTGCTTGCCTTCATTGCTCAGACCTTTTGAATTTAGGAGTTGGATGTCATGTTGAGGTTGTGCAGAACATTGGCGAGGCCTCTTCTGGAGCACTGTGTCCAGTTCTGGCTGCCCTGTTAAAGGAAGGATATTATTAAACAGAGAGGGTTCAGAAAAGATTTACCAAGTTGTTGCTGGGAATGGAGGGTTGGGTTATAAGGAAAGGCTGGATAGGCTGGGAACTTCTTTCCAATGGAATGTAGGGGGTTGAGGGATGACCTTAAAGAGGTTTATAAAATCATGAGGGGTATAGATAAGGTCAATGGCAGGTGTCTTTTTCCTATGGTTGGAGATTTCGAGACCAGGTGGCATATTTTTAAAATGAGAGGAGAAAGATTTAAAAAAAGACATGGGGGCAATTTTTTTTACACAGAGAGTGGTTCGTGTGTGGAATGAACTTCCCAAAGAAGTGGTGGATGCGGGTAGAGTTACAGCATTTAAAAGACATTTGGATGAGTACATGAATAAAAAATGTTAGGAGGGATATGGGCCAAGGACAGACAGGTGGGAGTAGTTTAAATTGAGATTACGGTTGGCATGGACTGGTTGGACCGAAGTGTCTGTTTCCATGCTGTACAACTCTATGACTCTATGTTAATGATCTTCTCACAATCCCAGGGCTGACATACCCACTATACCTCCTCATCAAGGCTAATGGACAACAGTTTTCAGTACCGAATGCATCATGTCCACTCAAGGGATTGAGTGGACTACTAACTACTACTAACCCTTCATGACTTCAGCATTTTGTACTCTCTCACTGAAGAGCATCTCAACATCTGCCCCGCAGATGCGTGACCAATAATTGCTCTTCCTTTACTCTCATTGCAGGGACATCTAGGCCACCCTTTCAAAATGATGTTTTCACAGCAGCCTGACGGAGCTTCCTGTAATCCCCTAGACTGCTTGCACTTGACCTGCAAAGTTGACCTTGTCCTATCCACCCATAGTGTAATGAGACAAGCCCCTTGACTGACAGTGATGGTATTCCCTCACTTACACACATTTCCATTTGCTGGAAGCCCAGGCTGTATCTTTGCTGAGTGAAATGTTGACCCTTGCTGCACTCCAAAGCAGATGTACCACAAAGCCACACAGTGACATGTCTAGCCCTCCCTGACCGAGAAATCAAAGGTTCAGTGCTTCCTACCATCACAAGCTACCTGCCTGTGCGTCAGCACTAAAAAAAAATAGCAAGCTGACCTTCAGAGCCTGGCTCAGTGATAAGAAATCGTTGTGAAATAGACAGAGGCTGTCAGCTTCCAAATGAAGCCTAAAGTGAGTGAGCACTAAGAACTTGTCCATGTCAGTGTAAAAGCTTCCTGTGTGGGTGCATGTGTGGAAAAAAGGTCAAGGAGATTGATGGCCATGGACCATGCAGCATAGGAAGCGGGAAGTAGTTGTACAATGGTCAGAACAGGCATTCGCTGAGCTACGGCCACACCACTGGTTTATTTCATCTGTTGTGACTTTCTGCCATCTTGTTTCTCAATAGAGGAGAGAAGATTTGGAAATGAGATTTTGGTCAGGTGATTCTAAAGACGAGCCATATTGGACTCAAAACTGCGTCACTCTTTACAGATGCTGCCAATCCTGCTGCATTTCTCCAGCGTTCTCTGTGTTTGTTCCAGATTTCCAGCATGTGCACTATTTTGCTTTTATTCCTCAAATGTGTTCAATGTCCAGGGTGATGTCTTCTGTGTTGCCAGTTGAAAAGTAAGTGTAAATCAGAGCATTGGGAATGCTCCATTGCACATCACGCAGCAGTTTGGATTCCAACATTAAGAGAACTTCCTCCTTTTCTGGTGGAATTTTTAGTCCGTGTTCAAACCTCTGGCATGGATAGAGTCATAGAGTCATACAGCACGGAAACAGACCCTTCGGTCCAACCAGACCATGCCGACCATAATCCCAAACTAAACTATAACCCCTGCATGCGCTTGGTCCATGTACCTCTAAACATTTCTTCTTCATTATCGAATCCAAAGCTGTCTGGCTGAGACGTGATAGTAACAGCACAACCAAGCTAAATTTGGATGTTACTGGAAAAAGCACAAGGTGTGGCTAGTACCAAGAAGGAAAAATTTCATACAAAGAAGGAGAAACGACCTTGCAAGGATACAAAAAGACAACATTGTAATTTCACATTAAATAAGTCTCTCCGATCTTTTCAAAATGGTTTGACAATATTAAAATGCAAATTGCCATTGTAAATGATAGTGGAGCAATGCCATTAGATCTTCAATGCTTGGTGAAGAGATACCTGAGGTTATATTCAGAAATGGGTCTTAGGAATGTTGTGGTATTTGTTAGAGTGTCAGTCATTTTAACCTAGGGCATTTCCTTGCCCTGTGATGTTCAGGGAGCATCTGGTCAACTCTAGTCATTGTTGACTCTGTAGTGGCTAACACCATAGCTTTAATTTTAAAAATAAACTGAGCGATTATAAGGCAGTGACTAAGGCTCAGGCTTTAAGTGACCAGTATGTGACAGTTTTCATAGCACCTTGATTCGTTTACTGCTTTGGGATGACTTCCAGCAATCTATTACTCAATAAAGTTTCCTTTGAATTAATCTATCTTCAGAAGAATACAATAGCTTGCATTTGTTCCATCTGATCTTTAGTTGCATCTCTTCTCTCTTCTCCACATAAAAAATACATCATCATGGTAACATGACAGGACATGTTAAAAAAGCCTTAACCTTGAAATGTGTGCTGCATAACAGGATCTAACCAACTAGAGAAGCCATGCAACAAGGTATTGGCGCATTGTTTTTTTTCTCCCCTGTCAGGACGTTACTTCATGTCAGACACGTAGAAGTTTTAGACATTCTAGAAATGATGGATTGAGACAGCCAATTCCTGATGCAGCCTCAATGTTGACCAAATGACGGAGGATCAATGTCACACACTCTCTTCTTGAATTGCAAGAGGACAGGAAAGTGAACAGTTTGATTTCAGTAGAGGTGAGTGAGACATGAATACTGATATTTTCATTCATGTTGCTGTTTTTCAGTTTAGTTTTAATTGTCCAGTATGGCATTCATTGGTACTTAACTGTGAGCTGATTTAAATTGGGAATAGATTAGTTGGTTAAATTGGTAAATTGTGATGAACAGTTTTGGGGTCTTTGTGGCCTCGGGCAAGAGGGCGATGTCTCAAGTTTTTTCTTAAATTGTTCACAGGCTGTGGGTGCCAGGCTAGCTTTCTTTGCCAGTCCTCAATTGTCCTTTGAAGATGATGGTAGGCTGCCTTCTTGATCCATCTGATGTTAGGATGATCACAACGCTATCAAGAAGGGAGTAGCAGGATTTTGATTCAGTGACACTGAAGGAATGGAGGTGTACTTCCATGTCAGGATGGCAAGTAACTTGGAGGGGAACTTGCAGGTGGTGGTGTTCCATTTTTTTCTGTCACCCTTGTCCTTCTATATTTGGTCAATTGTGGTTTTGGAAGGCATTGGTGAGTTGCTGCTGTGTATCTTGTAGATGTTAACTGCCACTGTTCATCGGTGGTGGAGGGAATGGGCATTTAAGATGGTCGATGGGATACTAATTTAGTGGCTGCTTTGTCCTGGGTGGTTTCAAGCTTCTGGAGTGTTGTTGGAACCATGGCCATCCAGGCAAGTGCAGAAGATTCCATCACATTCCTGATTTGTGCCTTGTAGATGGTGACAGACTTTGGGGAGTCATAAAATGATTTACCCATTGCTAAATGCAAAGCTGGAGACAGAAAGGACTGCAGATGGTGGAAGGTAAGTTTTAAAAAAATGCAAAGCTTCTAACATACCACTGTATGTACATGGCTAGTCCAGTTTGGTTTCTGGTCAATGATAACCCCTTGAATGTTGATAGTGGGGTATTCAGTGTTGATAATACCATTGAATGTCGAGAGGACGTGGGATAGATACTATCTCGTTGGAGATGATTGGTGACTAGCTCTTCTGTAGCACGAATGTTATTTGCCACTTATCAACCGTTGCTTGAATATTGTCCAGATCTTGCTGTACATGGAGGTAGGTGGCTTCAGTATCTGGGTAGTAGTGAATGGTGCATTCATTAGTCAACATCCTCACTTCTGACCTTATATGTATGGAAGGTCATTGATGAAGCAGCTGAAGATGGTTGCGCCTAGGCCACTACCCTGAGCAACTTTTCCAGAGACGTCCTGAAGCTGCAATGATTGACCTCCAATAACCACAAACATCTTCCTCCATTGCCAGGTATGACTCCAAGCAACAAAGAGTTTCCCTCTGATTCCCCATTGGCTTCTGTTTTGCTAGGACTCCGTGATGCCTCATTTGGTCAAATACTATCCTGATGTCAAGGTGAATCATTCTTATCTCACGTGCTATATTTGGCTCTTTTGTCCATGTTTGAACCAAGGTTGTAATAATACCAGGAGCTGAGTGGGCCTGGCGAAACCCAAGTGAGTGTCAGTGAGCAGATTATTGCTGAGTAAGTGCTGTTTTATAGCTCTGTTGAAGGAGTCCAGTACATTGCCAATGTGAATCTGATGGAACAATAAATGGCCGGGTTAGATTTGGCCTTCTCTTTGTTTACGCAATATACCTGGACAATGTTTCCATATTGTCAGGTCGATGCCGATGTTGTAGCTGTTCTTTAGTTGTAACTACCTGAAATTGCACCACTAGCTTTTATTTAGTTGAACTCATTAACTCTCAGGTTTTAAAAATACATGGAATTAAACGTTAGTTTAACTGCGATCATGTAACTACTGTTGCTGGCGAGAAATGCACAGATCCTGACATCAAGCGATACCCAACAACAACAAATTTATGACAATTTTAAATAAAGTAGATAAGAAAAAAGCATTCATGTCCATTGAAAAGCTACAGGATACAGATTTGAGAAGTTTCTATCAAGGGATACAGGGACAAGAGTGATGTTGGGGTAATGGGCGGCTCTTTCAAAAAAACCAAACTTTTCATGCAGCAAACGGTAGTGCCTCAGAACTCTCAAACTATGGGTGTTGGAAGCAAAGATGATGATTGATTTTAAAAGGAAATTGGATAGAAATATGTGGAGAACACGACAGGGTTACTGGACTTAAAACGTTAACTTTGTTTTTCTCTCCACAGATGCCTCCAGACCTACTGAGTTTCTCCAGCACTTTCTGCTTTTGTTCCAGGTTTCCAACATCCACAGTTCTTTGTTTTCTCTCAGTAGTCGGGTGTATGTTTTCTGCTAAAGTTTGGAACATGCTGCTCTGCAGCCTTGCCGTTGTGTACAGTGCAGCAATGAACAATAATTGAACGATGACTGAGAACTCTGGCCTGACCCACCAAGACCCAAAAAATCCGCATTAGAACACAGTAAAACAAAATAAACTAGTTATACAGTGGTAGAATGAATTTGATGGGCTGAATGTCCTCCTCCTCTGCCATTATGACTCTGTGATTTTAGTTATCTAATGATTTTTGTAAGGATGTGGATGACACTTGGCTTCATCACATTTAATGGCCAGCTCTTCCCTGACCAGGATTTTTATTCACTCTCAGGATGAGGGCATTATTGACAAGGCCAGCATTTGTTGCCCATCCCTAACTGCCCCTTGAGATCTGGCCATATATGGACCATAACAACCAGATAAACCTGGTGTCTTTACCCAAGCGAGGATAGGTTTTTCACAGCAATCAATGTAAGTTCTATTACTAATGAGTCACCATTACTGAGATTAGTTTTCAATTCTATTAATTGAAAGTGGGCAAGATGGGATTTGAGCCAGCGTCCCTACGGCATTAGCTTGGGCTTCTAAAATACTAGCTCAATATCATTGACACTGACTGCCCTTCAGCCCATCATGTATGTGCTGACCAGTGATGCCATTCTAAACTAATCCCATCTCCTGCACATAGTCTATATCACTAGGTTCCCAGTCTGTTCATGTGTCTGTCTAAATCTCTGTTAAATCTTGCTTTCGTTTCTGCTTCTACCACCTGCCAAAGCAGCACATTCCAGGCATCTATGACTCTCTGTGTAAAAAACATGCCAAGCACATCTCCTTTAAACTTCCTCCTCTCACCTTAATCCAATGTCCCCTTGCACTTGACATTTGTACCCTGGGAAGAAGACGATGACTATCCAACCTATCCATGTCTCTCATACTTCTATCAGGTTACTCCCCTGCCTCCAACGCTCTACTGAAAACAATCCAAGTATTTTTTTCCTTATTCATTTATGGGATGTGGGTATCACTGGCTAGGCCAGCATTTATTGTCCATCCATAATTGCCCAGAGGGAAGTTAAGAGGCAACCACATTGCTTTGGGTTTGGAATCACACGCTGGCCAGACTGGATAAGGGTGACAATTTCCTTCCCTAAAGGACATTAATAAACCAGATGGGCTTTTACTGACAAATCGACACTGGTTTCATGATCATCATTAGACTTGTAATTCCAGATTTTTTATTGACTTCAAATTCTACCATCTGCCATGGCAGGATTTGAACTCAGGTCCCAGAACATTACTGTATCTCCGGATTAATAGTCTAACAATTATTGCCTCCCCTGGTTTATCCAGCCTATCCCAATAGTGAATACAGGCAACATCCTGGTAAACCTCTTTTGCTCCCTCTCTAAAACCTCCACATCCTTCCTATAGTGAGGTGACCAGAATCTCACACAATACTCCTAATGTGGCCTCACTGTAGTTTTATACAGCTGCAACATGACTTGCCAACTTTTATACTCGATGCTCTGATCGATGAAGGGTAGCAGGCTTTATGCCTTCTTTATCACTTAATCCACTTGTGTTGCACTTTTATGGAGCTATGGACTTGCACCGCAAGATCCCTCTGCATATAAATTCTCCTAAGTATCTGGCCATTTACTACACCATCATTTCCCTATCTAGTTAGCTTTTTCCCTCAGACTGCTGCAGGTCTGTGTTTTACAATTGTTTTACAAATGAATGTTTTGCCAGGCCTCAGAGGGCTTTAAGATCCAATAGTTTGCTGTTGGACTGGAGTCACTTGTCAGGCAGACCAGGTAAAAGGCGACAAGTTATCTCCCCTAAAGGACATGGGTGAACCAGTGGGGTCTTTATAACAGTCCAGCAGCTTTGATAATCATTTTTTTCTCCAGACTTATTGAATCCATTTTCACTTAAATTAACTTGGGCTGTCTCAACACTGCTCTTAGTGGGCATGAGTCAATAGCATTGAGCTGCCCATAATTCAGCATTAATTGGCACAACATGGAATAGAGTTCCAGCTGAAGCAGTAAATGTTGTGTCAATTAACACATTTCAATACAGAGAAGAGAGAGTTGAATTTATTAAGGATAAATGCATGCATGTAAAAATAAGGAGGGCAGAACATAAAAATGTTGTAGAATCAATGGTCTGCTGTCACAGTAAGGCGGAAGGGAAATTTTAAAATTCTGAAAAAGATCCTCCCCAATGCCCTCCCAGCCCAACCTGTCCAAAATCTTACATGGGGTGAGAAATGCCCAAGCCTGCAGCCCCCAGCTCTAGCCCCAATCGAGACCCTTCACTGGGCAATTAATGACTACTTAAGCCCTGTTTCCTACATGCCCTCAATTTTGAGGTTGGTGGGAGGAGTTCAGAGGCAGGGAGGGTGGTGGGAACTACTTCTCACAGTAGTTTGGCTGCCCACTCCCTCCCCCCACAACAGAGTGTTCCTTGTGCATTAAGACTCCCAAACCACTGTCCCCAGGGTCTCACCTCTATTAATAGGCATCGATCATTGTTGCAGCCACCAAGTTTTAGTCAGTATGATACCTTGGTACCCATCCACTGGTGGAGCTGTGCAGGAATCTGTGGTGGGGGATGGACCACAAATAAGGCTCAGCAGAAGAGACCCTTATCTTTCATAAGAGGGTGCAATTTGTTATGCTTAGTTATGTGATTAGGACTGCTGCCTCACAGAGGCAGGGACCCGGGTTTGATTCCACCCTCGGGCGAATGTCTGTGTGGAGTTTGCACGTTCTCCCCGTGTCTGTGTGGGTTTTCTCTGGGGGCTCCGGTTTCCTCCCATAGTCCAAAGATTAGCAGGCTAGATGGATTGGCCATGCTAAATTGCCTGTAATGCCCAGGGATATGCAGGCAAGGTGGATTAGCCATGGGAAATGTCGAGTTATGGGGATGGGCATGGTGGGATGTTCTTTGGAGGGTCAGTGTGGACTTGATGGGCCAAATGGCCTGCTTCTACGCTGTAGTGATTCTATGATTGTATACAGGTTATATTCAGCATATGAACTATCATTGGAATGAGACAGAGAACACAACTGTGCCTTCATTAGGTGAGTGTGTCAGAGTCTGACTGACCGGCCCCTCAGAGGCTGTTTGACATCGGGCTGGACGGAGTTTAACAGAGCCCACCAATTAACTCTTTCAGAACCACTATCTGATACAACAGTGGTTACTGATGCTACTGGCTTGGGTATCAGCTTAACAAGCAACTTGCTGAGCTGGGTCTTCCTCCCAGGCAATGGCAGCCAGTTAATGTTCCTTGAAGATTTAAATAGTTGTATTTCAGTGGGAATGGCTCTTTCGCTGGTTCTTTGTGTGGCCCAGCAGGAAATCCTAACATCGTTAAAACCCTGCCCAATGTTTCCTGTCCAGTCTAGGTCAGACTAGCATCACACCAAGAAAACCAACCTGGGTAGAAGTTGGGATTCAACAGATAATTGGGAGTTCAATTTCTTTTACCTTTTGGGGACTGGGGAAAACATTGCAGAACTGGTCTCAGGATTTGATATGACAAGATACAGAGCTGGATGAACACAGCAGGCCAAGCAGCATCAGAGGAGCAGGAAAACTGGCGCTTCGGGCCTAGACCCTTCTTCAGAAATGGGTCCAGACCCGAAACGTCAGCTTTCCTGCTCCTCTGGTGCTGCTTGGCCTGCTGTGTTCATCCAGCTCTACACCTTGTTATCTCAGATTCTCCAGCATTGGCAGTCCCCACTATCTCTGGTCTCAGGATTTGCTCAGCCTGACCTTGGACTATTATCTGTTCTATAGTTTTCTACTTCCTGACCCACTCTCCTGTAATCCAGTCACTCACCATTTGTTTCTACTCCATTGGACCACATTGTCCTTATTTGGCCCATCTAATGGACCTCTGCCTTCCTAAAGTGTTGCTGTTGACCAAGAAGTGAAGCACCACCAGCACCACAACCCCAAACTCAATGTATCTTTCCCCAACCACCCCGAGTAATTTGTGATGTCTCTGTTACTGACTCATCATGGGGAATGAAGGACTATTCTAAAATATTGTTTGGCCTCCATATTTAAGAAGAACACCATAAGTTTGTCATAATGATTGGGAAGTTACTGTTTATGGATGAACATATTGGTGGACAAACAATACATTTGTTCATCCTATGATATGCATTGCATAGGAAGAAGATTTAAAAATAATATTCAAAGGAAAGTTGTATATATGTGTGAAAATATTTTTCTTTAAAAATCAGGGCCATTGGGTAAAAAAAAGAGAGAAGGATAAATTGTTTATCATTTGTTCCTATGTATGACTTGTATGGAAATCCTTCCATACCTGGGATCAACCTAATAAACCTTTGTTGGACTGCTTCCACAGCCAGTGGTGGCATGGTAGCTCAGTGGTTAGCATTACTGCCTCACAGTACCAAGGATCCAGGTTCAATTCCAGCCTTGGGCAACTGTCTATGTGGAGTTTGCACTTTCTCCCTGTGTCTGTGTGGGTTTCCTTCCACAGCCCAAGGATGTGCAGGTTAGGGTGGATTGGTCGTGCTAAATTGCCCCATAGTGTCTAGGGATGTGCAGGCTAGGTGGATTAGCCATGGGAAATGCAAGGTCACAGGAAATAGGGTAGGGAGGTGGGTCTGTGTGGGCTGCTCTTCAGAGGGTTGGTGTGGACTTGATGGGCCAAATGGCCTGCTTCCATGCTGTAGGGAATTCCATGATTCTCCTTGGATAAGGGGATAAAATTGATCATGGTGCATGGTCTTGTTCCTTGTATAGCCTTAGCAAGGCCTCCCTATTTTTATGCTCTCTTCCCCTTGAAACTAATAGCAACATTCCATTTGCCTTCCCTATTACTGCTGAACTTGGATCCTGGAATTTTTTTTCAGATTCATGCACTAGAACACCCAATGCCTCTGTGCTGCAACTTTCTGCAGTCTTTTCCCATCTAAATAATATTCACTTCTTTTATCCTACCCACTGTTTCAACTTTAACAACCCAGTGTAATATAAAATATGAGCTAATGTTTCTGTAGCAAGTGTGAGCATCTGGAAATGTCAAGGGTTCCTACAATCTCCCACACAGATTGAGGCTGTTTGACCCATTTTTGTGCCTATCCATTTATGCAATTCTTCCTCCTCTCTTTACGCTAAACAGCCCTGATTTTTAAAAAAATAATTTTTACATGTATATACAACTTGCATTTGAATATTTCTCTTGAATCTCCTTTCTGTGCAATGCATATCATAATAAAACTTACAATGATTCTGCTAATCCTATTTCTGGAAGGCTTTGCTAATACAGGGGAAGGAGAGAATATCAGGTGTAAAAGAAAGACATTTTTTGGCAGAAAATGATACTATTTAATGGAAGATACTAAGAGGAAAAAGTACAGTTTGTGGTTCAGCTGAATGGAATGTAAAGGGAATTTTAACAGAATGGTTTAAAAATTGCTTATCATTCCCCAGGAGCCAATGCTAAGAACAGGCGGTAAGTGTGTGTGTGGCTGTGAAAGGGGAACAGGTTATGGAAAGAGTTAAAGTCCATTAAGCTAATCCTCACAGCTGCCCAGCTGAGCTCCAAAGCCTGAGGTGGATGGTATTAAATTACCAGCTCAACACATGCACTTGGTTTTGCCATTGCACAGAGAGTCGTGCTTCAAGCGTTCAATGGAAGCCTGATCTGCATCTTCAGTTACACAGGTCAGGTCAGCTAACAGGTTTTGAGGTAAGAGCTATTACCGTGAGCTCTGATCAGAATAAGTAACTCCATGTTATTTGCACTGAATAATTCAGCTATGAATGCATTGCAAATGTGAATTTGGGGCTGCAATTAAATGCAGCATTGTCACATAATCCATTGCAAGAGATTCAACCAATGTGTGGAATTATAATTGGGTCATGTGCTAAGTTTCTGAAAATGCATTTAACTATTGCTAACGCAGTGTTGTCCATTATATCAAGTGGGCCACACTAACAGTCACGCTTTAGCCCTGTAAAAACTCCTGAATCAAATACAGACATTGCTGCGGAAACATAGCAGGTCTGGCAGCATCTGTGGAGAGAAAAACAGAGTTAATGTTTTGAATCCAGTGTGACTGTTCTTCAGAACAGTGTTTCCTTTTTTGTTTGCTGCCTTCAGGTCCTTCCTTCCAGTTCTGAAGAACTTTTTCATGCAGAGGGTGGTGTGTGTACGGAATGAGCTGCCAGAGGAAGTGATGGAGGCTGGTACAACATTTAAAAGGCATTTGGATGAGAATATGAATAGGAAGGGTTTAGAGGGATATGGGCCAAATTCTGGCAAATGGGACTAGATTAATTTAGGATATCTGGTCGGAATGGATGAGTTGGATTGAGCGGTCTGTTTCCGTGCTGTATATCTCTATGACTGTAAGAGTCATACTAGACTTGAAACAATAACTCTGTTTCTCTCTCCACAAATGCTGCTAGACCTGTTAGTTTCTCCAGCATTCTCAGTGTTTGTTTCAAATTTTTGGCATCAGCAGTATTTTACTTTTATGTAAAACCCTTGGTTAGACCACATCTGGTGTAGCAGTTCTGGGCACAACACACCCAGAATAACATTTGTCTTTGCGGGGAGGGCAGTGTATATTTAACAGAATGATGTTTGGACATCCAAGAGTTAAAACTGCAAGGAGAAATTGCTGAAACTATGACTGTATTCCCTTGAATGTAGATGGTTAAGTGATATTTGAGGTTTTCAAAATATATAAGGGGAGGAAGGTAGATAAGGAAAAACTACTTCAGCTGAAGGGGAGAGGGTACAGTCTAAAAATTAAATCCAGACATTTCAGGAGTGAAATTGGAGAACATTTCAACACAAAGAGTAACAAAAGTTTGGAACTTTCTTCCATAATTGACAACTGATGCTTAAATTGCTAATGTTTAAACCTGAGACTGATGTATTTCTTTTAACCAAAGGATCATGAGATGTGGACTGAAGAAGAGTAGATGGAGCAAGCATAGATCAGCCATGATTTCATTGTATTGCAGTAGAACACGCTCAAAGGATTAAATAACCTCTCTTTATTTCCTATGTTCCTGTTCTCCCCCTGACATTCTCCCACAATCATTTTAATCTGTACACTGCAATTTGGAGGAGATGCTAAACCAGAGAAGGGTGGTTTCTATGATGGTGCTCAACGTTTCTTCTTTCCAGTTAATGTTACCAAAATGCAGATTAACTTCCCACTCACCTCAACTATATCGCAGGTCTTTCCTTTGGGGAAAAGGTAGCCATGTTTGTCTAAGTAAAAAGATAATGATGTATTTAAGACTGAGCAATAAGAAGTAACCCATTGCCAGTGCAATACCATTCAATAAGATGATGGCAGATCTTCTACTTTAACTCTACTCATTCACCTTTTCCATTAACTTCCTTGATGCCCAAAAATCAATTCTCATGACAGGAATTGAATTCCAAGGTGCTTTGTTACATGTGATGGGCTCCAATGCTATTGACATCAATCCTTTCTTTCATCCTTCTTTCCAACAGCAGCTTGCATTTGCATAGTACCTTATGAATAGCAAGATATTCTAAAGCACTCCACAGAAGTGTCAAACAAATTTTGACACAAACCACCAGAGGTAGGAGAGGTGGACTAAGATGTATGTGTTATCATAGAATCATAGATTCATAGAACCATTGAATCCCTACGGTGTGGAAACAGGCCCGTCGGCCCAACAAATCCACAACGAACCTCACAGCATGCCACCCAGATCCATACCCCTATAACCCACCTAATCTACACCTCCCTGAACACTACGGGCAATTTAGCATGGCCAATCCACCTAACCTGTACATCTTTGGACTGTGGGAGGAAACTGGAGCACCCTGAGGAAACCCGTTGAGGAACATCGCAGAGGGAAGAGAGAGAAATGAGGTGAAGAGAGAATTAAGGATGAAATACTAGAAGGTGGATCCCAAATCACTCAGGGCCTGGCCATAGTGGTAGAGGCTTGAATTGGAAGTGCACGGATATCTTGGTGAGATGCAAGATTGGTGAGGGTCACAGCAGGGGAGAGTCTTTTTGAATAATGCCTTTACCAACATATATGGATATGGTTGTTAGGAAATGAATCCAATTGTTTACTCCAAATGCACTTATGAGACAGAAATCATAATTACACTTTTTGCCAGTATTATGTAGACTAAACAGTGCTGAGGAAAGGTATACCTCAAACATCATTCACAAGTGACCACACTGTAAACTTGTGACACAAACTTTCCCGTGATGTCAGGTTGCACATGTGTGCAAAAACCACAGGGGACTTAAACTTCAAGCGACAGATCGATCAACCACCACATCTTACAATGAGTCACAGTAACTCTGGCTGATTCAGCCAGAGCCTCCCTGTGATCCGACTGAAATGTGTAAAGGTGGATAAAGGATGCTGAGGGTGGTGGAAGGGCACAATGGAGGGGGTTGGTGGGATTGGAGTGGCTGCCAAGTGCTAAAGTCAAAGACCAAGAACCACCCATACTTATGAATGACTTAGTGGCCACATAGTCCAGGATATTGGTGAGCTGCCAAGCTCTGGGGAGACACATACCAATAACAGGTGGGCATCCTGGTGTGAGGGAAATAGCTAAGTTTCTTATAAAAGGTACAGAGTGAACCGTATCATTTATCAATGTTTAGTTTATCTGATGACTAGAAGAACATATGTGTAATTTGATCTTACGTTTGAAATAGAGTAAGACGTATTTGATTGCAACCCAGCAAACCCGACATTAAGACCTCAGACTGCTTACTAATTGTCGCTGCTAATGAATGATGGATCCTATAAATCAGAAAACACACGCTGACCTTCACACTCCAGCTGGTGTCTCTACTTGCCTCAACAACCTGTCTTCTGTTTTCTACAAAAAATCAGATTGACTTAATGCCTTTCTCTTTCAGTCTCAGCCCTATTTTCTTCTCAGCCTGGTTCAATATTAAACCCCGGACATTAGTAGTTGTTTGGAAAAAGATCAGGGATGATTTTTAGTCAGAATGTAATTTCAGCTCAAGCTCTAGCCCTACTGATTATCAGTTCCTTAGTTCATTTGACCACAGGTGTCTTAGCCAGATCCTACTAATGATAAAATCCAACAGGATGCAGCATTGCCTCTGAAGACTATGACTTCAAGCCTCTTTAAGCACAGAATCCACCCCTGAATTGTTGAAGGTGCTGTGTTTCTGATAATTGGGGACTTCTGCTGTCCAGGTGAATCTAAAAGGTCCCACTGTACATCTTGAGGCACAACTGGGGATTTTCCTGTGGCCAGTTGACACTTCTGAGGAGACACTTTTTTTTCACCAAGAGGCTGCTGGGAATCTCGAACTCACTGCCAGTATGAAAAGTAGGGCAGAAACCCTCATGCCATTTAAGAAGTGTATTGATGTGCACTTGTGATATCGAGGGTTACATGGCTGTGGGCCAAGTGCTAGAAAATGGGTTTAGATTAGTTAGGAAATTCTTTTTGACCAGCACAGACTCAATGGCTGAAGGGCCTTTATCTGTGCTGTAGATGTCTATGACTCTATGACACTTGCTTCTGTAATAACACCAGCAAAACTGATTCATGGGCTATTTATCTCTCGCTGTTTGAATGCCAAAAGCCTTCACAGAGTATTATCAAGTGAAGGTAGACAAACTGGAGGCTGAAAGAACACAGCAAGCCAGGCAGCATCTGGAGGAAAGGAAAAGTCAACGCTTTGTTTCTGTCTATTATCAAGTGAAGTTTGACATCTAGCCTGAGGAGAAATTAGGACAAATGATCAAACATTTGGAAGGTTTTCAGGAACATCTATAGGAAAATAAGTGAGCTGGTCAAGTTATAGTGAGGGAATTTCAGCGTGTGAGATCTGAAAAACTGAAGATTCCGCCTCGAATGGTGGAACTATTAAAATCATGAATCTGCAACATGCAAGAATGCAGTGATCTCAGAAGGTTGGCAGGAGATTATAGAAACGTGGAGGGGCAAAACCACAGAAAACAAGGGTGATAGATTTAGAATGGAGTGCTGGGATAAGACAAGGGGTAGCCAGGGCCCAAAATCCCAGGGTTTGGGGCTGTGGAGGGCCCATTGTGTCACGATTGAGGATCAGGGGCTGCTGTGCTGGAGTCTAAGGGAAGAATCCCCAGGTAGGGACAACACTGGTGCCCATGATTTCTGTTCTTGGCCCTTCCTCCTGCCCCAGCAAGTAGCCAGGCAGCCTGGTTAATTATTAGCATTTCCACCGAAGAAGCACTTGGCATTGATTCCAACCTGTATGCCTACAGCTGATTGAATCTGTATTATTACCCCCACCGCATCTCATGGCCAATATGTGAAAACACTCAGTTTACCTTTCAGCTCCCCCTTGGCTGATCATGAAATAACTGACAAGAATAACGTCTAACATTTTGCTTGGAAAACTGGTCAGAAACACTGCTATGTTCTTCTTGTACATACAGTATCGTCATATAAAACAGTGTTTTACTTAAAATTATAGGCTTGAAATTCGACTGTGGGCTTTGATTGTACACACACATAGCACCATCACATGATGTCTTTCTCTGACACTTGACCTGCAACAGTAACTTATGTTTATGCAGTTTCTTTAAATTATTAAAGCATTTGAAATTACTTCCCAGGAATGTTATGAAGCAAAATTGGTCACACGGCCACATTAGAAGATATTAGGATAGAAGACAAAAAGCTTGATCGAAGACACGGGGTCTAAGGTGCATTCTAAAGGTGGAGAGATTTAAAGAATGATTTCTACAGCTCAAATACAGGTAGCTGAGGCCATGGGCAGCTGTGTTGGAACAGTTACATTCAGAGATGCATAACAGAGCAGAACTGGAAAGACTGAGAAATGGTTATTGCTTGAGTTAGGCACTACATTGAAATATCAGCACGTTGACCTATGTACTGCCAGAAGAAATTAGATCAATTTTATGCAGAGAATATGGAATGTAAAATTCGGTGATCACATTCTAGCTGAGCTGAGGAGCTGAGATTTCAGCTGGAATAATAACAACGCATTACTCAAAAGACCCACAAGCTCTACCATCTAGAAGGACAGGGGCAATGGATGAATGCAGTCACCATCACCACCTGTAAGTTTCCCTCGGAGCCACTGACCATCCTGACCTCACTGTTCCTTCATTTTTGCTGGGTCCTGGAACTCCTTCCCTAACAGCCTAGTGGGTGTATTTATACCAAATAAACTGCAGCATTTCAAGAAGGCAGCTCGCTGCCATCTTCTCAAAGGTAATTAGGGATGGGCAATAAATACTGCCCCAGCCATGACATCTCTACTCTCTGAATGAATGAAGCATAATTTTAACAAAAAGCTCATGCGAGAAGAAAATTCAGACTTGTCTCTGTGACAATACAATTATGCAGCACAGGCTATTCGGACCATCATAGTTGTGTGGGTTGACTGAAAGGGACAGCCAATTAGTTCCTGTCTCTCCCATACTCTCCCCATAGCCCTGCATTCTGTTTTTAGTATTTATCTAATTCCCTATTGAATATTACTCTTGAATCAGCTTTCAGATAGTGCATTCCAAATCATCATAACTCTTTATACAAAGAAGAAATTCTCCTGATCCCCTACTTGGATTTTTTGCCAATTATATCTGTGACTTCTGGTTACTTACTGACTGCATTATTTTTCAAAACAAAATGTCAGACAGAAGTAATTTGCATTCATAAAGCACTTTGTCCTGTCTCCCAGAAATGAACCAAATGTATCACATAAATTACCTTGAAGAGTAGTTACCATTGTTACATAAATGTATATTATTGCTTTGCAGGTAAAAAGAAATGTTACTGGTTTTAATTACGATCTGGAGGTGCTGGTGTTGGACTGGGGTGGACAAAGTCAGAACTCGTACGACACTAGATTATAGTCCTACAGGTTTATTTGGAATCACAAGCTTTTGGAACGTAGCCGCTTCGTCAGGTGAAGTGGGTCTGATGAAGGGGCTACGCTCTGAAAGCTTGTGATTTCAAATAAACCTGTTAGACTATAACCTGGTGTCGTGTGGCTTCGGACTTGTTTTTAATTAAAAAACCTAAAAATTATTTAATTCTTTAAAACAAAATTTGACAATTTATCTGAGAAACAGGAGGTTTCTTCTGACAAATACTAATTGTTTTTCCCTAGGGTGGGGGATTTCAAGACTAGGGAGCACATTTTTAAGGTGAGAGAAGAGAGACTTAAAAAAGATATGAGGGGCAATTTTTTACGCAGAGGGTGGTTCGAGTGTGGAATGAACTTCCTGAGGAAGTGGTGGATGTGTACAATTATGATGTTTAAAAGAAGTTTGGATAAGTACATGAATAGGAAGGGTTTGGAGGGATATGGGCCAGGAGCAGGCAGGTGGGATTAGTTTAGTTTGGGATTATGTTCGGCATAGACTGGTGGGACTGAAGGGTCTGTTTCCGTGCTATATGACTGTATAACTCCACAACTCTTAATAACAGCTCATAACAATTAAGAGGTATTTGGATGTGCACTTGGCAATATCAAGACATATAGGGCTATGGGCCAAGTACTGGACAATGGGATTAGAATAGTTAGGTGCTCGTTTTTGGCTGACATGGATGCGATGGACCAAATGGCCTTTTTCAGTGCCATAGACCTCTATGACCAAGCACCTGTAACCTTAGAAAAGCTGACTGAAGAATCAGAAAAGCTACATGATTGGCTAACTACAATCTCTCCCCTCTTCAAGGAGAGGTGACCCAATTAGATATAGATCAACGTTTTGATCCCTCTTGATCACCAGTGGTATGTCTGGCAAATACGCAGGCTCTGTTCTTTACAAACGACATACTCAGTTCTTTCCTAATTAAATATCCTATGATTACTCACCATCTAGATGCATGGGTAGGATAATAACTCAAATGAGATACCAGAAGGCAGCAAGCACCAATGGAATCTCATATCTGTAATTCAGAAATGCTGGGTAAAGTGGGGCTGAGAGCAATAACTTTAAGTAGCAAATGACTGTGTAAAATTCTCCTCTCCAGGGCCCTTTCTGGCTCTTTTATTAAAGGTATTGAACCTATGTCTACTAGTTACCCTGCTCTATTGCCAGCAGAAAAATGTCCTCTTTATCAAAACCTCTGTAGAAAGCTCAATCTGCAAGTTGACAATATGAGGAGCTGTTCAATATTTGGAAATGTCCACCAACTGAGGAGTTCCTAAAAGCAGCCCTCCCTGAGCAGCAAAATTCAAAGGAGCTGGATCAACAAACCAGGGAAAATGGGAAAATTACACCAAAGTTGCCTGTGGTGCCAAATGCAGAGCTTGATGGCTCAAATGTGCCCAGTGTTGGGCATGCATAGTAATTGATAACTCTGCCCTTCCAACTTGAGAAATCTATGATGAAGAGAGAAGCTTTAGAACAGATGAATTAGTTTATAACAAATTTAATGACCCATAGCAGAACATTGGTTTACGTAGCAGCCCTCTCCTTTCTATTTTAACACATTCCACAAGTCACAGGGAATAATCATTGTATTAACCGCAGCATGCATTTACTGCAGTAAACCCTCACAGAATACTTCACAAGAGTTACATCTAAATTGTCACCAAACCTCACGAAATGTTTGCTGAAAGCTTTAAAAGTGGAGAGGTAGAGAAATTCCAGAGGTAAGACCATTGGCTGCCTAGGGTACAGTTGCCAAGAAGGTAGAATGATGAGAGTTAAAGAAGTACAGGATGAATTTCATGTATTTCATTAAACAAGGACTTGACACAAGTTAAGAACGTTAGAACGAACAGCAAGAGTAATCTGTTCCACCCCTCGAACATGCTCCACCATTAAACTAAACATTAAAGTTGCTATAGTGCCAAAGGACTGTAGGACTAATCTGTCATTAGAGAGACAGACAACTGGTGGTGAGTTTAACCTGAGGGTCGTCATGCTTCAGGCATGGTTGAGAAGGTGGGATCTTCATGGTAACCTCAGGAAATTGAACCCATGCTGTGAGGATCTATATTGCAAAACAGCCGTCCGGCGAACTGAGCTTTAAGGAGTGAATTGCAAAATAACTCCTGGATCAAAATTTGAACAAAATGTAAAATTCCTAAAGAAAGGAAGGATTGCAATTAGATGACATCTGTCATGACGTCAGGACATCCTGAAACTCTTTACAGCCAATGAAGTATTTATTACTGTTGGAATGTCAGAAACGCAACAGCCAATTTGCACACTGTATGCCATCCAAAACCCAGAAAAAAACAGTAATGCAACAATGACCAAAGAATCTGTTTTACTGAAGTTGATTCAGGAGTAAATATGGTCCGGACGATAAGGATAACTCTCTGCCCTTCATCAAAATAGTATCACAGGATCTTTTAAAGCCACCCATGAAAATTCATGTTCATGTCTCATCTGCAAACCCCTAAAACAGTGGAGCCCTCTTTCAGTGCCACTCTGAAGTGTCAATTAGATGTTTGTGCTTGAATTCAAAACCTGCTGATATAGCAGCAAGAGTGCGACTAACGGAGTCACAGCTGACACTCCAGGCTTGGCACTGTGGAGTTTGGATTCTTGCTTTCCAACCTCAACAGGAAGAAACAACTTCTTTGCGAGAGAGCTAGAAATCTGCAGACTGGAAATAGGCCACAGAGTTGCTGACAAGTTACTTTGTGTTTTGGATTAGAATCTTGCAAGTAGTCCCCATTGAGTTGAAATGTTACCTCTATAAATTTAGGTTCTGTAAGGAAATTCTATGTACATGCAAGAGACAGCCAGTGTTTCACGTATTTCACAATTATTCAGCTATTCCAACACTGGATGCTACATGGCCCAGGTCTTTTGCAGCCAGTGACGATGACATAGATTGATGCCAAATCTTGTACGAGCCTGAATGACATGGGCTGTGATGACAATGATGGCAGAACACGTGAAAAGTCCAGTGAGGCCTCTCTGGACATCAGGAGCATCTTTTCCACTTTTGCTGCGCAGTGAGGCCAGTTTCTCACTAGGCAGCGGAGAGTTTCTAATTACGGAAGCTTATATCTTCTTAAACACCTTATCATAACACAACTTGCCTGATGTATATTCAGCCTCCTGCCTTCTCAAACAAACTAGACGTCCAGAATGGAAGTCAGAGCAGGAACCTGGCAACTTCAACTCGCCACTGACAGCAAGGAGCCTCCATATTGCTCAGCACTGGACAGCATCTCGGGCCGTGATTTGAGGCAAGAACCTTCATCCATGGACATTGACACCTGACATTTGCCAACCCCTCATGAGCCTCATGGCACCTCACTTGCAGGATATTTGGGAAGAACAGACTGGCCATTGCCAGTGAAAGGCTACAGCAAGGACACTTTGCATACAGGGACCGGCACACTTGCTCATGGATTGGACCATGCTGCATCTCAGGGATATTCAGGGCTAGGCAATAGCCTAGTGGTATTATTGGTAGGCTATTAATTCAGAGACCCAGGTAATGCTCTGGGGACCTTGGATTGAATGCTGCCATAGCTGATGGCAGAATTTGAAATCAATAATAATCTAGAAATAAGATTCTAATGATGACCATGACCCCATTACCGATTGTTAGGGGGAAAAACCGGCCATCTGGCTCACCAAAGTCCCTTAGGGAAAGAAATCTGGCATCCTTACCGGGTCTGGCCTACATGTGACTCCAGACCCACAGCAATGTGGTTAACACTTACTGCCCTCTGGGGCCCAGTGAAGCCCACATCCCATGAATGAATTATAAAAAAGTTCAGAAATATGGGCAGGAATTGTGCATGATTGGCGCGGGGTGTCAATTCCATTCATGAGGCCATTTGAAGCCCAGCGTTGTGAAATTTTCCCTATTTCAAAGTAGCCTTTTGGAAAGTTCTAGATGGTGTAGTCAGAAAGAAACATAAACTTCAGAGACAAAGACATCTCGTAGGCTTCCCCACCCCCACCCAACCACCTGGATACCAAAGAGTAGACAGGGTCTTGTGTAAATGAAGCGAGTGTTTCCTCATCCCACATTTCCCCCCTCTTTGTCTCCTGGCTGTCTTAGGGTCAGCCTGATCTGTGCTTCCCAGGACCCCGCAGTTAAAGGCTTAAGCTCCCAGTGGCTTGGAAAGCACTTGACATAAAATGTTTTATTTTCTTGCCAAAGCTCGCTAAGCCCCGTCAGCGTTTGTTTAAAAGCCAGCCTCCTGCAGTTGCAATTGGACGCTCACTGCTTTTGGAGCTGAGGCAAGGAGGTGGGACAGAGAACGAAGAAAGGACTTTAATGAGTATTGCTGCCATATGGTAAATGGATTTATTATAATTCCATCTTAATTGCACTTTCCTCTGAAATAAAAGAGCCTCTCCACTTGCAGTACTTTCCCTAATAGCTTCTCTATGCATGGTTTTCTCCCATTGATGTGCACGGAATATACTGGACAAAAGAGGTGAGCATTCAAAGTTCCTTTTTTGGCTACCCCGCCCGTCAGAGAGAGAGAGAGAAAGGAGCAGATTAGCGTAGCAATGTTTAAGCACCTCAGTAAATCTAAATTCTGTTTTACTTTTCATTCAGGGTCACATTGCTATTCTGGCGTCTCGCACTTCACAGACCTGCTGGTGAGAGATATCCAAGGAATGCAATTAGCATGGTTTGGTCAGCTGCTGGGGCAGCTTTCTTCACCTTCGACAAAGGTTTCACACACACACGTACAACAAGAGCTGTCAGCTTCTTACCAGCCACCGCACTGTACAAAGAGAAAGAAAGACTTGCATTTATATAGCAACACATCTGCCCCACTTTACCATTCCAGCATATCCCAAAGCAGAGCTAACAAAATACCTTTGGAGGTGTAAACACATTGTTTGGTAATAGTGTGGGAAATGTGACAGCCAGTCTGTACCCAGCAGGACTTCACAAACAGTTTTGAGATCTTGACCCAGTTAATCTGATTTTTATTAATGTTGATTGAGGGATAAATATTGTTCAGGACACCAGGGAGAATTTCACTGTTGATCATCTTCAAAATAGCACAATGGAATTGTTTACCTGAGAGGGCAGAGAGTGTCTCAACATATCATCATCCAAAGGATGGGATAACATGATTTCCTGGGGTCACAGTAGCCTGATTCATTTCGTGAAAAGAAAGAACCCGAACTATTTAATTGGCAGAAACGTCAAGTGACCGATCAAGGATTTGTGAAGCGTTCTTTGCAGGATGATTGATTACGCTAATGCGATTGTAAGTGTTAAGGAGCTGTGACATGTTTGTGATATTATTAGCAGTCAGAACACTCCAGGGAAAGTACAGGGTCTTTTCCATTTCCATATCTTGAATTTTAAATGATTTACTCCGATTGGGATGCTGTTTCAATATCACTGCCTTTTGTTTATCCCTGTGGACGCATTCTGTATGTGACTGATTGTTACTAATGTTCACTCCTAACCACATGGCCATTGATGGAGCAATGCTAAAGTGGACCCTGACCTTCTTCAACCATCAGCATTGACTGCTCTTGCTTTATGCATGTATTTTTGTTGCGATCCAGGGTGCTTTTCTTCTATCACCAGATGTACGGATGCTGAATATTGGAGACAAATGCACACACTAACAGGAAAGATACCACAAGGATCTTGACATCTTTGTTTTTCTTTGATATAGTACAAGGTCACCATTGTTTCACTCTGTTAGGCTACACAACTGGTGGTGAGTTTAACCTTGAGGTTACCATGCCTCAGGTGAGGGGGCAAGCTTGAGAAAGTAAGATCTTCATGGTAAACCCCAGCTGGGTGTGGGAATTGAATCCATGCTGTTAACATTACTCTGTATTGCAGGCCAACCTCCCAGCCAACGGAGCTGACTGACCCCCTTGTTTGTTGATCCGTATTTGTAGAATCATATATTTGTAGAATCAAAATTGTGCAGCATTTCAGCAGCCCCACCCCCCATGCCTCAACTGAAGAACAATTTGAAGGTAACAGACAGAAAGCAAACGTTTCTTGCATTTTTGAGGCATTCCAACAACGCAATGTGCAATTGAAGATATTACACTGCTTCCTATATCTTCAGACAATGGTACAGGATAATGTTAACATTTGAGCCCTAGAGTTACATACTGTTCAGCTCTTTATTCAATAGCCTCGGAACCACAAGCTGCAACTCGCTGACTTGTGAATTCTAGAAGTTACACGTTAATGAACTGGGTATTCAAAGGGAGAAAGGTTCTTGGAAAATTGTCACTTTGGGAGTGCAGAAGAGGCTGAATCTAGCCAATTTCCTGAATGCGAGTATGCATTCAACTGCTTACATCAAGCCTGTCATAAAATAGGTTCAATGGACCCTTCCTAATATTCTGTTAATTAGTTCTGCATGGACATTTGACTAATAAAGTCATAACATTGAACTGAGGTCTGCAAAAGTTAAATAGGATTGAATTTAACAATAATGATTGCGTATTAATAATTTGACAGAAGGGAAGATTATGAAGCTTTCAAGTTTAACACCAGCAGTGAATCGTGAGGTGAATATCCAAGAATGAAACTGTACAGCTTGGGAAATTGGATGTGTTGCTTAATGTATTGACATGCAATGGCACGTTACACAGTGGAAGCATAAAATAAATGGTAACTATCCTTACTGGGCAATTACAAGGTTCTTGACAGAACTAAGAACAGACGAACTCGTCATTTGCTGCAACCTAGCAGGGAAGTTTTCACTCTGTGCCCTCTGTAAAAATTCAAACAAGTCCAAACATACCCGTGAGCACTGGCTGAACACGCACCATTGTCACATGACTCACCTTTTAAAGGGACACTGTCCCAACATGACGTACCCTAACTACTCACCGTAACCGTAACAATCTCTGAGAAACAAAACTGTCAGTAAAGGAAGTCATAGGGCGTGAGGTAGTTATGTTTAGCTGAAAACACCCTAAAACCATAAGCACAATGTGCAGTAGTGATAAAAATGACCACTGAGTTCGAAGGCCATTTTTCCACACTTTTGGATCAAAAGTAACCAAAAGTGACTGATATCCAGATAGCAGCCAAAAGGTAAGGCCTGAGTCTGCCTGGCCTACAAAAACTGAATTACTACTCCTGAAGTGGCAACTTTCCAAGAACCTTTCCCTTTTAAATACCCAGTCAATTTGTAATGAATGTGACATCTGGAATTCACATGTAAGCAAGCAGTAGCAGCTTGTGACTGTTAGGCTCTCAAGCAGAGAGCAGAACCTAAAGCAGTTCTAGGGCTTGAACTTCACCATTATCCTGTACCATTGTTTCAAATTATAGGCAATTTTAGGTATCTTCCAAATTATAGGTATCTTCCAAAGCACATTGCGTTGCTGGGAAGACTGTTAGTGATACAAAAATCTTCTACTTTCTGTTCATAACCTTTGAATTGGTCTTATCTTGAGTCAATCAAAGCTTTCAGAATGACCCACTTCATTTACTGAACATTCTAACATTCTACATTCTGGTTTGGTTTCATTAACTCATGACAAAAAGTGAAAGTAAATTTACACTGATAATTATAAAGTAAGGACCGGAATTCATTCAATTGCACTTTCAAAGGGCTGGTGGAGACACATTGGACACCCATCTATATGATTGGGAGATGGTAGGGGTGATCAAAACCGCTTTCAATAATATACCTAACCATAACATGTTGCAATCTCAATGCAGACAAACAATATGACCATAGGAACAAGGAGGTCACTTGGCCCCTAGAACCAGCTCTGTCATTTAACGGCCAACCCACATTGCTACCTATACCTGATCACATACCAACCCCTCGCTTACCAGGAATATGCCAATGCAAAACAGCAGTTATATTAAGAGTTATTTACAGCGTTGAATATAACCCAAGAGGTGCGTGACATCGGGCAAATGGCTTTGCTCTTTGTGTAAGATATCATTTAAAGGCCAAGTCAGAGCTCAGAGCACAAAATTCTGTAACCCAACTGTCCTTTAAAAGTACTTAGATAGGAGCAATTCGTGTGTGTGTGTGTGTGTGTGTGTGTTATGTATTTTCTATCCATGTGGCATTTTTGATTTCACACAGGAAAGAAATGTGATAAATATTGTAACAAGGCTATTTTCAGACCTGGTTTACCTCTGAACTCCAAGTCTGCAGCTGCCGGAACCCATTCTGTAAATAAAGTCCTTTGTAAACACTGCTGCCTGGTTGGTTGAAAGAGTTCCAGATTCCCTGTACAGTATATCTATAATACATTAAGAACGCATGGATTTATCCATCACAGTGCTCCAATTTGACATCAATATGTAACTTGTTTCCCTTGATCCACGCCTTATCTCCTTAAGGTTGCAAACACAGGTTCCCAGTAGCGCCCCCCCCACCCCCTCCAAATAAAGGCATGGTGTGATATTTTTCTTTATCTTCCTCTTTTATCCTGAAATATTATATTGTCTTGGACATGTTGATCATCATTCAGTACCTCAATTAACTGGCCATTTGTTCATTCTGTGCAAACCCAATGGCTATGCCTCACGAGTTTGAATGGATATCACTGAAGTCAGCCCATTTCTTTCCTTGATCCCTGACATTCATGTCTTTTGGGTAACTTGTTAAAATGAGGCCTTGTTTACCCTCTCAGATCAAAAAAAAATCCCAGGTGACTATTCCAAAAAGGGTACTTGTCTTGGATCACAGCGTGTATCCAAGTGGTTCTTTTCAGATTCAGGCAAATATAACTAAGAGAAGGCTCAACGACAGCAATTAGCTTAAAAATGAATGTTTATTAAGTAATAGTAATGATTATGGTGGTATTTAATAAATGGAAGCGAAAAGAGAAAAAGCAACAAGTCCCACGCCCTTCTGCCCATTGGGGGACCCTCGATGAATGGCTGGTCTGGAGGCTTAGGTTCATTCCTGGCACTGTTCATGATTCCGAGCTGAACTGAAATCCCGTGATTTGGAACAAGACGTTCTATCTTATACAGTGTAACAAACAGCCGGCACAAAGGAAGCAGATACAGAAGACAAAATGCAGCCACAGAAAAACAAGTTGCAGGTGTCACCTTCAGCCCGTAAAGGAATGTTAACAAGACTCATCCAAGCTTATACAGATTGGCAAGTATTATTCTAATCTATCCTAGCCTATTTTCCCATCCTGTACAATCTATTTTCTCATGCAGCTGTCAACTATCATCATTAACTTTTAGCCCTTCGGCCCATCCTATACAGTATTGCCCTGGCCAAGCGTCACATCTCAACCAATGAACAAAACTGATTTCCCAGTCAGTATCATATTGAAATTTGCCAGATCTCTTTTATTCATTGTGGATGTGAGTGTAACTGGCCAGGACAACATTTATTTCCCATTCTTTATTGCCCTTATGAAGTTGGTGATGCACTGCTTTCTTGAACTTCTGGAGTCTTTGGAATGTCAATACACTCAAGGTGCTGTTAGGAAGGGAATTCCAGGACTTTGACCCAGTGACAATGAGAAAACAGTGATATAGTTCCAAGTCAAAGTGGTATGTGGCTTGGAGGAGAACCTACAGTTAATGGTATGCCTCATGTACCTGCTGCCCTTAAACTTTTAGGTGATAGATGTGTGAGTTTGGGAAGTGCTTCTGAAGGAGCCTTGATGAGTTGCTGCAGTGCATCTTGTAGACAATATACACTGTGTCAGTGGTATAGGGAGTAAATATTGAAAGTGGTGGACAGGTGTCAATCAAATGGGCTACTTTGTCTTGAATGGTGTTGAGCTTCTTGAGTGTTGTTGGAACAGCAGCCATCCGGGCAAGTGGAAAGTATTCCATCACACTCCTGATCTGTGGCTTGGATAGGCACTGGATGGAGGTGAGTGACTTACCGTAGAATTCCTAGCCTCTGAGTTGCTGTTATGGTACAGCATTAATGCAGTTGCTTCAGTTTAGTTTCTGGCTGTTGGTAACCTCAAGGTGTTGATAGTGGTGGATTCAGAGATGGCAATGTCATTGAATGTTTAGGGGAGACGGTTAGATTCTGTATGGTTTGAGTTGGTTATTACTTGGCACTTGTGAGGTAAAAATGTTATTTGCCACTCATCAGCCCAAGCCTGGATATTGTCCAGATTTTACTGCATTAGAACACGGACTGCTGCAGCACCTGAGGAGTTGTGAATAGTACTGAATATTGTGCAATCGTCAGTAAAAATCCCCACTTCTGACCTTATGATGGAGGGAGGTCATTGATTGACCCTCTAAATATGGTTGGGCCTTGGATATTAAAATCATAGAATAGAATCCCTACAGTGTGGAAACAGGCCCTTCAGCCCAACAAGTCCAAACTGACCCCCAGAGCATCCCACCCAGACCCGTCCCCCTATAAACCCACCTAAGCTACATATCCCTGAACACTATAGGCAATTTAGCATGGCTAATCCACCCAACCTGCACGTCTTTGGACTGTGGGAGGAAACTGGAGCACCCAGAGGAAACCCACACAGACAGTAGCCTGAGACTGGAATCAAACCCAGGGCCCTGATGCTGTGAGGCAGCAGTGCTAACCACTGTGCTGCCCAGGTATCGTCCTGAGAAACTCCTGTGTTGATATGCCGGGACTGAGATGATTGATTTTCAATGACACAGCCATGTTTCTTCATGCTAGTAAGACTTCAACAGCAGAAAATATCTCCATGGCTCCCATTGACACCAGTTTTGCTTGGGAGCATTCTGTGTACAAATTCTCTACTAAGTTTCCAACATCACAACAGTGACTGCTGTTCAAAAGTAGTTCATTGACTGTAAAGCACTTTAGGAAGTTTTGAGGTTGTGACAAATACTACATCTGCTCACATTCCAACATGATGGAGAGAGGATTGGTGGAAAATGTTGGTTAATGACTGGAGGGGACAGTGTTAGCACTGCATCCATTTCCCCACCCCCTCACAGGCTTAGGGGCTCTATTGATAGTTGTATACATCAGTTATAAACCAGCATGGTGGCTCAGTGGTTAGCACTGTTACCTTACTCACCAAGGACATGGGTTCAATTCTCACCCTTGGGCAGCTCTCTGTGTGGAGTTTATATATGCTCCACATGTCTGCATGAGTTTCCTCCCACTATCCACAGATGTGCAGGTTAGTTGGATTGGCCATGCTAAATTGTCTGAGGATGTGTAGGCTAGGTGGATTGATTGTGGGAAATACAGGGCTACAGGAATGGGTTGGGTCAAGGTGTTTGGATGGGCTGAAGGGCTTGTCTGTATACGGTGGGGGTTCTATGATTCATTTATATTATGAGTGAATTTGATATGTTTCTAAACCAGTTAAACCTCACAGTTTAAATGTGATTTTATAGAATCATAGAATTTTACAGTACAGAAGAAGACCATTCACCCTACTGTGTCTTTACCAGCTCCTGAAAGAGTTACCAGCTAATCCCATTCCCCAGCCCTATCTCCACAGCCCTCGAAGTTCATTACCTTCAAATATGTATCCAGCTCTATTTTGAAACCTACTATGATTCCACCTCCAGTGCTCTCCCAGACAGCATATTCCAAATCCTAACAACTCCATGAGTAAAGAAGTTTCTCCTTGTCTCATTCCTAGCTCTCTTGTTGACAATCTTGAAATTGTTACCCTTACTTACTGATAAACCAACTGATGGAAGCAGAGTATCCATCTTTACCCTGTCAAAATTGTCTGTGGTTTTGAATGTCTCAACAAAGTCACCTCTTAATCTTCTCTGCTCCAAGGAGAATAAGCCCAACTTCTCTAGTTGTTCCCTGCACCTAAAATCCCCCATTTTTGTCATCACTCCAACAAACACCCCTCCTGCACCCTCTCCAGGGCCACGGTGGCTCAGTGGTTAGCACTACTGCCTCACAGCACCAGGGACCTGAGGTCAATTCCACCCTTGGGTGACTGTCTGTGTGGAGTTTGCACATTCTCCCTGCGTCTGCATGGGTTTCCTCCGGGTGCTCTGGTTTCCTCCCACAGTCCAAAGATGTGCAGGCTATGTGGATTGGCCATGCTAAATTGCCCTGTAGTATTCAGGGATGTGTAGCTTAGATGCACTAGCCATGGGAAATGTGGGGTTACATGGGATGGGTCTGGGTGGGATGCTCTTCGGAGGGTTGGTGTGGACCTGTTGGGCCAAAGAGCCTGTTTCCACCATGTAGGGATTCTAAGAACATCCCTCTCTAAATGCCTTGACGCCAATCTTTAGCACTGTCTGAAGTATTCCCTTCAGAAGTATACTTTATTCACAAAATTTGTAAAAGCATGTTAAAAAAGTGTTTTGACTTGAAAAACACAGCAGGTACAACAAAATGCAACTTGTCTTTATACAGCCTATTCCACACTGGGGTGCCTCAATATAATTTTAATATTTTTAGTATCTACAGTACACATTCCATATTAAGCATACAGCCTGGAGACAAAGCTTTTCAAACTGAAAAGTATAGAAAGTGGAATGAAAATAAACTTTTCTCTATATGCTGTGTTCCACTCTGAGGTGCCTCAAATCAATTTCAATTCTCATGATGCTTGCAATGTACATTCCTTGTCAGACACTCAGCCTGAGGGGATCTACAGATCCCAGCCCCTTGGTGCACTGTAAAAACCGAAAGAATTTCAGATACTGTAAATCAGGAACAAGAACTGAAGTTGCTGGAGAAGCTCAGCAGGTCTGAGGAAGGGTCATTGGACCCGAAACATTAACTCTGATTTTTTCTTCACAGGCGCTGCCAGACCTGCTGAGCTTTGCCAGCAATATCTGTTTTTGTCCTCAGTGCAGCATGTCTGAAAGATTTTAGACAGAGATCTTTCCTCATGGCATCTCTTTGTGGCCACTGCCCCAAGCTTTACTCCCTCAGCACATAGTCTTGGACCTTGGAATGTGTCAGTCTGCCACTCTCGGTCATGGTGAACAGTTTGCACTGGAAATCCAGCTGGTTTTGGCAGACCAAAATGCACCTTTTCCCAAGTTGATAGTTCTGACGTGACTGAAGTGTAAATGTATTTACATTCTTTAGAGATTCTATTGGTTGCTAGTTTAAAAAAAAAACTTTAATCCATCCAAAGATGTGCAGCTTAGGTGGGTTGCCCATGCTAAATTGCCCATAATGTCCAGGGATGTGCAGGCTAGGTGGATTAGCCATGGGAAATGCAGGGTTACAGGGAAAGGGTTAGGGGTGGATCAGGGTCAGATGCTCTTCAGAGGTTTGGTGTGGACTCGATGGGCCAAATAGCCTGCTTCTGCACTGTAGTTATTCTGTGATTCTCTATGACTATCTAGCACTGGTACCCTGCCTCGATGATGCTGCTGGTTCTAAAGACGGTATTATTTAGAATGTTATGGCATGGAACTATTGCGTTCGACATTATTGGCCTTTGCTGGTGTTTATACTGCTCATCTAACTGATAGCTGGATGAGAGAACCAAATGCAACATTTTGAAATTTGCTGATACAAAACTAGGCGAGATTGTGAGTTGCAAGCAGGATGCAAGGAGGTGTCAAGTTAATTTAGACAAGTTGAGTGAGTCGGCAAACACATGGCAGATGCAGTACAATCTGGCTAAATGTGAAGTTATACACTTCAATGTGAAAAACAGACAGACAGAGTTGTATTTAAATGGTGGTATGTTGGGAAATGTGGTTGTACAAAGGGATCTGGGTGTCCTTGTAGACAGACAGTTGCAGTAATAAATCAGGAAGGCAAATGTTATGTCGGCCTTCATTGCAAGAGGCTTTGAGTTCAGAAGTAGGGATGTCTTACTGCAACTATACAGGGCTTTGGTGAGACCACACTTGGAATATTGTGTGCAGTTTTGGTCTCCCTACCTAAGAAAAGATATACTTGCCACAGACGGAGTGCAGCAGAGTTTCACTGGGCTGATAGCGGGGATGGCTGGACTGTCATATTAGAAGAGATTTATTTGACCGGGCCTGTATTCACTCAGGTTTAAAAGAATGAGATGGTACCCGACAGAAATGTATAAAATTGTAACAGTTGCAGGGAGGATATTTTTCTGCTGTGGATTCTAGAACCAGGGCTCATAAGTCCATAATATATAGGAACAGAATTAGACCATTTGGCCCACTATTCATCGTGGTCGATATGTTGCTCAACCCCTTTCTCCTGCCTTCTCCCCAAATTTTTAATCCCATTACTAATCAAGAACCTACATCTGTTTGAAATATACTCAATGACTTACTCCAGCCTGGAGTGGCTATGAGTTCTGCAGATTCATCACCCTCTGGCTGAAGAAATTCCTCCTCATCTCAGTTCTAAAGGGTCGACCCTTCACTCACAGGCTGTGCTTTTAGGCCCTAATGTCTCCTACTAGTGGAAGCATCTTCTCCACGTCCATTCGATGCAGTCACAGTTGTAGGATACAGGGTAGATCATTTAGGACTGGGATAAGGAAACATTTTTTCATTCAAATGGTGGTGAACCTTTGGAATTCTCTTCCATGGAAGGCTGTGGATGCCAGGTTCAAGAAGGAGAGAGATATATTTTTAGATTTTAAAGGCATCAAGATGCATGGGGAAAGCAGAAATAAGGCATTGAAATAAGGAACAGTGTTGATCATATTGAATGGTGAAGCAAGCTTAAAGGGCCAAATGGTCTACTCCTGCTCCTTGTTTCTATCCTTCTATGTATATTTCTTCTTACCAAAATACCCTACTATTCCTTTTTGCCTTCCATACTCACCCAGTTTCTTCTTAGGAGTCAATTATCTTGAAGATGCACTTGTCACTACATACAATCCTGACAATTTTCTCCACCCATGTTTTTGACGGACAATCATCTCTACCAGGTAATTACCAATAACAAAATGCATTATGATTGGAGTCAGTTACAAACTGTTGCTCACAAACACAGCAGTTATTTCAGGCAGATTCAGCTGTTCACACCTCATCAAATTCTGATTACCATAATCCCCTGTATTTACCATTATAAAAGTTCTGCAAACCAAACTTCTGGTTCTGAGTATACATGCATCTTGTTTACCTGCACATAGACCCATAGAAATAATACTGCACAAGGGGGTCTATTCAGCCCATCTTGTCCATGCCAACCCAGATGCTCCTTCTAATCCCATTTTCCTGCACATGGCCCATAACCCGACTGCATTTTTTTTTACTATTCATTTTGTGGGATGTGGGCGTCACTGGCTGGCCAGCATTTCTTGCCCATCCCTAGTTGCCCTTAAGAAGGTAGTGGTGAGCTGCATTCCTCCTGCTTCCTCCACTTAAGGTACAGAGACCCTGTGTAAGAAGGTTTTTCCTCACATTCCCCTCTAATCCTTCTGCTACATAGCTTGAATCTACGACCCTGGTTTTTGAACTCTCTCCCAAGGGAAACACTCAGTTTACTTTATCTCTACCCTCACAATTTTGTATACCCCAATCATGTGACCCCTCAGCCTGCTTTGTGCCAAAGAAAACAACGTCAACGTCTCCAATCTCTCCTCATAGATACAATTCTCCAGATTGGCAACTTTCCAATAAACCTTCCCTGCTCCCACTCCAGAGTATTATGTTGTTCCCGTAATGTGGTGATCAGAACTGCACACAATATTCCAGTAGTGGCCTCATGAATGTCTTGTATAGTTTCATTATTATATCCCTACTTTTGTATTCGATACCCATACCAGTGATACAGCAGCATCTCCTCCCTTAGACTAAACGATGGTTCCTTAAGTCTTTCCCATCATGAGAGGCTTAAAAATTGTCACAATCCTTCAGTGGGAATTATGAAAGTCAGGGGTACATGTATACTATGAGAGTGGAGGCCTTTTATAGCAGGAGCACAAATTTTATGACACGAAGATTTGGCGGAGGGATATGAAGGGATTGAGTGAGTGGTTGAAGATTTGGTAGATGGAAAATAATGTGGGAAAGTGTGATGCTGTGTCCTTTGGCAGGAAGAATAGAAGGGCTGAATCTTATTTAAATGGGGAAAGAGCAGCACGGAGGAATTTGGGTGTTGGCATCCAATTTCAGCAAGTAATAGCAAAGGCAAATTCTGATCCTTTTGATGAACTCTGGGTGGGATGCTCTTCAGAGGGTTGGTGTGGACCTGTTGGGCCAAAGAGCCCTGATTTTTTTCTTCACAGATGCTGCCAGACTTTCTGAGCTTTTCCAGCAACTTCTGTTTTTGTTCCTGATTTACAGCATCTGCAGTCCTTTCAGATTTTATGAGGCAAATTGAATGTTGGCCTTTGTTTCAAAGGGAATGCAGTATAAGAGTAGGAGGTTTTGCTAAAACTATACAAAGGACTAGCCAGACTACAGATTGAAGACTCATCTAAGGAAAGATGTACTGGACATTGGAATCAGACCAGAGAAGGTTCATTGGGTTGTTTCCCCTTGTGGGACTGTCTAAGACCAGAGAGTACACTGCAGAGTAAGAGGTCACCTATTTAAGACAGAGTTGAGGAGGGATTTCTTCTCTCAGAGAATAGCCAATTTGTGGAATTCCCAGAGGACTGTTAAAAGCTGTGTTGTTAATTATATTCAAGGCTGTGCTAGACAGGTTTTTAATCTGTAAGGGAATCGAACATCATGGGGATAAGATTGAGGATTTTCAGATTAGCCGCGATCTCATTGAAAGCCAGAACAGATTTGATAGGCCATATGGCCTATTTTGCTTCTATGTCTTACGGTATTATTGTCATACGGTTGAAACACTGTTCGAGTGCCATGTCTCATGACATCACTTGGGGTCCAGGCTCCTACATTGGGGAACCTTGGGTTAAACATTCCAATGACTATTCAAACAACAGCAAGTCCTTTCTACCCAGTCTTTTGACCAATAGGTATCAACTAACTAGGAGCTGAAACCTTATCTGGTCATTATCCCATAAAATATTGTGGGAGCTTGCTATACACAATTTGACTTCTGCGTTTCCTATGGAAGATTTAGCATAAACTTGAAACTACATATTTAGTGACTTGGGCATGCATTTCTTATCATAGGATCATTTCGGTGCCATCACTATCAAACAAGCCTTGGTGTTACACCTAGGTACCATTCATAGAGTTTTGTTAAAATTAATGTTCAAGAGCTTTGCCAACAGAATGTCTGTCTCTTTATTAAGTTAAGGAATACCAGTTCTATGATTCATCCTGTATAGCAAGGAAATTGTGATAACATAAACACATCTACTACAAACAGTGGGGACTGTCAGTGGTACACAGCAGATGCAAGAAGCCATTTAAACTCATTAAATTACACACAAACATCAATGTGCCACGAGGTAATAGCTGGACTGTCACATCACGATGGTAGCAATGTCCTGCATTAATGTAGAACTCCTACAGCAGGCCATTTGGCCCATTGCGTCCACATTGGCCCTCTAAAGAGCATCCCACGCAGACCAAACCCCCTACCCTACCCTATTCCTGTAACCCTTCATTTTCCATGGCTAACCCACCCAGACTACACATCCCTGCAAACAACAAGGACAACTTAGCATGGCCAATCCACCTAACCTGCACACCCTTGGACTGTGGGAGGGAACCAGAGCACCCAGAGGAAACCCACACAGACATGGGCAACATGTGCAAACTCCACACAGACAGTTGCCCAAGGCTGGAATTGAACCCAGGTCCCTGGTGCTGTGAGGCAACAGTGCTAACCACTGAGCTACCATGCTGCCCTCTGGAAAATTCCACTCCAACCCCTCAAGTGATCAAAACCAGTCCAAGCGATCACATGGATTAAATGTTGTGTGTGCATTCCCTTCTAGATGATGTGACCTCTATCCTGATCAGGAATGGGCCCAGATGCCTCTTGAAGGCCTGTAGAGAGCTAATGTCCAACCACACTGGTGACACCATCTTCCAGATTGACGGCCTGTGATGTTTTGGAAAAGGAGATCTATCGCCCATTCAGTCTCTTGCTTTCGTTTTAAACTATATCCGTGATCCTCCCAAATCTCTTAAACTGGATTAATCTATCCATTGAGGGAATACAGCCCTTAATTTATATTTCAGACCCCTAACAGATCATCCCCCATTATCACATAAATAGACAAAAGAACTTAAACCTATGCAAGTAGCTGAGGCACTTTAAGTTCAGAACTATTTGCCAGCCTATGGCTACAATCACCACCGAGGGTTCTTGTAGTGCAGTGGTAGTATCCATACCTCTGAGCCAGGAGGCCTGTGTTCAAGTCCCACCGGCTCCAGAGATGTGTAATAATATTTCTGAGTAGGTTGATTAGTAAATGCCTATTGTCAGTGTTGGCTTCAAATACTGTGAGAGCAAAGGCATCAGGGACTGATTCTAAGGAATGAAGGTGTTGATAAAATTTGTATCACTGCATAACCATGTCCAAATTTGAAATAGTTCCCCACTAATTCTTGTTTACTTTAGTAGTTGCCTCAAAATTAAATCAGTAACACTTGTTAACGTAAAATAATAGCCCATAGAATTGTAGAACCTCTATGATTCTAACAGTTGTTAACTCCTCAATTGATGAAATAAATAAAATAAAATCTCTATGACTCTGCGATGAAATTGGACTGAACTGAGTGTACAGCCAGGCTTGGCAATTATGGCTGAGCGGCATTCAGTCTCACTTGATTTGGCCATTATTGTTATTTTCATGCCTCTCTCTCTCTGCCCCACTTTTAGTTACAAGCTCTTAAGGTCCTCACATCACAAAAATAAATCCCTCTAAAGACTGAGATAACAAGGTGTGGGGCTGGATGAACGCAGCAGGACAAGCATCATCAGAGGAGCAAGAAGGCTGACATTTCGGGCCTAGTCCCTTCTTCAGAAATGGGGGAGGGGAATGGGGTTCTAAAATAAATAGGGAGAGAGAAGGAGGCGGATAGAAGATGGATAGAGGAGAAGATAGGTGGAAAGGAGACAGACCGGTCAAAGAGGCAGGATTGGAGCCGATAAAGGTGAGTGTAGGTGGGGAGTTAGGGAGGGGATAGGTCAGTCCAGGGAGGACGGACAGGTCAAGGGGGCGGGAAGAGGCTAGTAGGTAGGAGATGGGGGTGGGAGGAGGGGATAGGTGGGGGGAAGGACAGGTTAGGGAGGCGGGGACAAGCTGGGTTGGTTTTGGGATGTGGTTGGGGGAGGGGAGATCTTGAACCTTGTGAAGTCCACATTGATACCATTGGGCTGCAGGGTTCCCAAGCGGAATACGAGGTGCTATTCCTGCAACCTTCGAGTAGCGTCGTTATGGCACTGCAGGAGGCCCAGGATGGACATGTCGTCTGAGGAATGGGAGGGGGAGTTGAAATGGTTGGCGACTGGGATGTGCAGTTGTTTAGTGCGAACCAAACGTAGGTGTTCTGCAAAGCGGTCCCCAAGCCTCCGCTTGGTTTCCCCGATGTAGAGGAGGCCTGACCTGAAACGTCAGCTTTCCTGCCCCTCTGATGCTGCCTGGCCTGCTGTGTTCTTCCAGCACCACGCTGTGTTATCTCAAACTCCGGCATCGGCAGTTCTTACTATCTCTTAGCACAGGAGCAAGATGGTTTATTGACTCTGGTGGATCGCAATGTGTTATCCTTATCTGATTGGTTAAGGTGATGGGGGATGAAAGAAAGTTCGTCTAGAGCAGAAATGCTATAATTGGCCAATTAGGCTGAATGGTCTGTTCCTGTGTTGTAAATTCTGAGTAATTTAATATATTTCAAACTCCACATTCAGTTGGGAAAGGGTGAGGCCATGGATGGACACAAGCAGGTACCCGAGTTTTGTGTGAACCCATGTTTACACAGGACTTAAGTTTGGAGAACCATCTGGTGAGCAACAGTCCGGTGCTTTGAAATGCACCACAGGCAATATACAATATGGAGTGATGGATAGCAGCTCAGTGCAGAATACCGGGCTATTCCATTATTTCTAAATCAGATTACAACAACTAGCTAAACAAATTGAGTTGAAAATCTAGTTGTAATTTGTTAATTGGGATGTCATGACAGATTAATAAACCCTATTTTGCTGAGTTTAATTGTCCCCATTAAGCAATTAAGAACTGATTTCAGCATATCAGTGGTCAATAAATGTCTGAGAAGATGCCCATTGCAAATGAGTTTGTCAATTAACCACTTACTTGACCCTTTGTGGTTGTTCTTTAAAAGCAGGAAACTGGGGAGGCAGTATCATGAAGCTAACATCACTGGATTAGAAAGTTTCATTGATGTTCTAAGGATGTGGGTTCAAGGCCCATCTTGGCAGCTGGTGAAATTTGAATTCAGTAAAATCCAGAACATGAAGTTGAGGGGCTCCTGTGGTGATGTGGCAGTCTCCTTACCTCTGACTTAGGAGGTTGAGGTTCAAGTCCTACCTGCTCTGGAGCTGTGTAATACCATCACCTAATCAGCTTGTTTGAACAGGCAAAAATAGAAAATGCTGGGGAGAAAACGCATCAAGTCTGGTTGCAGAGAGTTCAGTTTACAAAAAAAAATAATCATTTAATCCCTGCACTGTGGAAACAGGCCATTCAGTCCAACAAGTCCACACTGCCCCTCCAAAGAGCATCCCACCCAAACCCATTCCCCTAATTTCCCATGTCTAACTCACCTAACCTAAACATCCCTGGACACTATGGGCAATTTAGCATGACCAATCCACCTACCCTGCACATCTTTGGACTGTGTGAGGAAACCAGAGCACCTGGAGGAAGCCCACGTAGACACAGGGAGAATGAGCAAAGTCCGCACAGACTGTCACCCAAAGCTGCAATCAAACTTGGGTCCCTGGTGCTGTGAGACAGCAGTGCTAACTACTGAGCCACCATACCACCCCTAAATAATTTTAGACTCAAAATAGTACCTCCATTTCCCACTGCAGAGTACTTTTCTCAAAAACCTATTTTTCATAGAATTCTTAGTGTGGAAGCAGGCCATTCAGCCTATCAAGTCCACCTGGACCCTCTGACGAGGATCCCAGACCCAAACCACTCTACCCTATCACCCTGCATTTTCCATGGCTAAACCACCTGACCTGCACATCCTTAGATACTATGGGCAATTTAGCATGGCCAATCCACAAAACCTGCACATCTTTGGATGGCGGGAGGAATCCAGAGAAGAACGTACAAACTCCACACAGACAGTTATCTAGTCTGGAATTGAACCCAGCTCCTTGGCACTATGAGGCAACATTACTAGCCACCATGCCATGCCTTGATTTTTCTAACCAAGCTGTTCGAAAATGCTGTTAGACACTTCTGGAGCAGCTCAGACTTGAACCTGGGCCTCCTGCTCCAGGCGTGAGGACACTCGCATTTCAGCATTCCAGTTTTGATTTCAGATTTCCAGCATTTCCAGAGGTTTGTTTTTATTTTAGCCTCTCAGCATCTACTCTGTCAAGAATCTACACAATTTCTCTTCAGAAAATAGACCCCCAGCCTTGGAATCAATCCAATGAATCTTCAGATCACTCTCTCCAAGACAAGTCTAATCTTTCCCAGATAAGCAGACAGAGCTATACCCAGTACTCGTATACCAAAACATGATATAATTGCTGTAAAGACGTCTTGACATGTACAGACCACAAAGTTCCAGGTTTGATTGATTCCACTCTTGCCCCAGAGTCAGAGAATAACATTTTTCCAGTCTAGAAACTTGAGCGTCTAATCCAGCTGACACTCCAATACTGTCAGAAATGCCGTCTTTTGGATATGACATGAACCTAAGGCCTCATCTGCACACCTCGGTGTGATATAAAAGGATCCCACATGGCAGCACCTTGAAAAAGACCAGGGGAAGTCTCATTGTTTCCTGACAAAAAATTATTATTCAATGAACATTAGTTATTGTTGGTGGAATTATCACATTCCTGTTTGTGGAATCTTGCTATGCGCAAATGGGCTGTCGAAACTCCATACATATCAACAGTCATTTCACTTGAAAATTGTTTTATTGGCTGTAAAGTGCTTTGGGATATTTTGAAGTCATGAAAGGCACTACATAAATACAGGTTCATTCTTTCTTGTATAGCCTTGAGTTTGCTGAACACAGCTTCCCACTGATTCACTCCTCCGATAGTCTCTGTGAAGCAAGAGGGAAGAAGAGAAACAGAGCTCTTGATTGCTTTCCAGGGGGACCCCTTGCTATCTGAGTGTTTGCAGGGATCTTCGATGCAGACAGCAGCAGGGGTTGAAGGTGATAGCCCACACTTTACCTTCTTAAGTAAGCTGCCAGCACCTGCTGTCCCATCTTGTGAATAATGGCAATTAACTCAGATGCCAGATGGCTCCTCAGCACCTGTGGAATCACAATCCAGCCAGGGAGAGAAGTGGAAAGAACAGAACAACAACAAGGAGAGAAAATAAAACCTGGCCGGATGATATAATGGAAAGCATCTTGCTTCAAAATGTGTGCTTTTTTTATATATACACCGTAGAATAAAAATTCTTTTTTGCTTTCTGATGAGACATGGTTCCAAAAAATATCCTAATTTACTATCAAGCATTGCAATCTGGAAAGAAATGCTGCACAGATTGGATTTTTGATAGCTCTGAGACCTACAAAACCTTTTTTTTTTGTTGACAGCCAGGTGCAATGAGACAACAGAGAGGATGTGTCCAATCCTCCCAGTGCTTCTTGTAAATATGCCGTTAAAATGTGGCCTCAGAGATTGAATTGGTAATTGGAATTCTTTTGCCAACAGTTTTGTTTTCAAATTAACTTTCCCGAAGAACTCCCACAGCAATGAGCATATCAATTTGTTGACAAACCTGCCTAAGATGGGCAGACTAATGGAAGCTATTCCTGCCTTCTGTTTAGCTGAAAGAATATCATTCAGAGTGAATTAGCATTTATATTGTGGCTGCATTAAATGCACAAAACCCTTCATCATCATTAACTCCTAATCAGGAAGTAATCAGTCCTAAACGCGGATAATATTTAATGTTTCGAAAGCATTTTGTGCTCTCAATTACATTTTGGAAGTGCTTGACACTGCTTTCAAGTATAACAGCCGCACAGAAATAATTAGCTGGCACTCAACCTCCACCTGCCTGATAGTCTCTTTTAATATGATTCCTTGCAGAAGGAATCTGATCACCTCGATTTTCAAAGTTCATCAGCTGCCTTTGTCGAATCAGATGTTGTCCTGAGTCCACATAGACCAGTACATCCCAGCTTCTATCCCTTGCTCTGCGTTTAGTTGATCTTACCCTACAGCAGCACCTGGGCTGTTGTTTCTGGAGGTTCTGGACAAGTGAAGTTGCAAAAATGAACAGCACCAGAATTTGTCCTCTCAGGTAGGGGTGGCAATAGCCAAGTGGTATTATCACTAGCCTCTTAATCCTGCGACCCAAGTAAAATTCTGGGCATGTGGGTTCAAAACCCACCACAGGAGATGGTAGAGTTTGAATTCAATTAAACAAAGATATAGAATTAGAAGCCTAGTGATGATCATGAAACCATTGCCAATTGTTGGGGAAACCCATCTAGTTCACTAATGCCCTTTAGAGAATGAAAGTGCCATCTTTACCTAGCCTGGCTTACAAATGACTCCAGACCCACAGCAATGAGGTTGACTCTTAAATGCCCTCGAGGCAATTAGGGATGGGCAATAAATGCTGCCATTGCCAGTGATACCCGCATCACATATAAATAACATAAAAAAAGTGACACCTGGTGACTGTAGAGGTTGGGTGTTCAATCTAGACATAGAGTTGAATATTTCAAAGATTTTTAACAGTTTGGCTTCACCACCTTGAGCTGTTGGTACTTAATCCCCCAGATGTTTTTTGTTGCAACTTGTCCATTGTGGGAACTTACAAAAGAAAAGGAGGGTTAGAGATTTTGACATAGTGCGCCTCTTGCACTGGCTTGGTGTCTCACGAATACCAGATTCTGAAAAGCGTTACTGAAAAGAAAGATAAAATTAGGAGGCAGCAAGGACAGACGCAGCTATAGTGTAGAAACAGAAAAAAAATCTTCATGGTTCAACAGAATGCAGCATTCCTTTGTTAAATGACATTATCCTCTGCTGAAATGACTGAAACAGCATTTTGCACATTAATTTATTTGTAGATTAGTATCAATATTGATATTGTAAAGTTTTTAGCAACCCTCTCTTTGTAGTTGGTTAGCATATGGTATGCATCATGTTATAAAAAGGCCTGAGGACCCTGGTGCAACTTTGCAATGATGTCACAGAGCTTTATACTACAGGACATAAATAACTGGATAGAGAGAAGGTAGAGAAGTCAAAGATGGCAGTTTGTTAGATTTCAGGGAATTATCATCACTTATGTAATGATAAGTTCGGAAGCTGGTCTATCTTAGTACCTAATGTGCAACAAACGACAACACCTCCCAGTTGCGAACCACTTCAACTACCCCTCCAACTCCCTGGACGACATGTTCATCCTGGGCCTCCTCCAGTGCCACAATGATGCCACCCGAAAACTGGAGGAAAACAGCATCTCATACTCTGCCTTGGAACCCTACAACCCAGTGGTCTCAATGTGGACTTTACAAGCTTCGAAATTTCCCCACCCCCAACCCTCATCCCAAGACCAGCACCCCCTCTCGCCCCCGCCTCCTTGACCTGTCTGTCTTCTTTCCCAACTATTCGGTCCTCCCACCTCACTGACCAACCCCCACCCCCACTTCCTACCTACATTCACCTCTACTAACTTCATTCCTGCCTCCTTGACCTGTCAGTCTTCCCTCCCACCTACCTGCCCCTCCCTCCTCACTGACCAACCCCCATCCCAACTCCCTACCCACACCACCTTTACTAGCTTCATCCCTGTCTCCTTGACCTGTCCGTCTTCTCTCCACCTATTTGCTCCATTATCCACCTTCTATCACCGCCTCCCCCTCTCTATTTATTTCAGAGCCTCCTTCTCCTCACCCATTTCTGAAGAAGGGTCCAGACCTGAAACGTCAGCTTTCCTGCTCCTCTGATGCTGCCTGGCCTGCTGTGTTCATCCAGCTCCACACCTTGTTATCTCAGACTCCAGCGTCGGCAGTTCCTACTATCTCTTAGTACCATATATGGTTGTACATTGTGTTAGCATGCACAAAGTGGAGTTTTACCACGTTTGAAAACAATCTTTGACTTTGGCTTTTTCATTGACCAGTCTGTTCTTGAACCCAAATTATTATATGTGGCCCAAAAAGCACACAAAAGACTAAAATAGTTCGTTAATGTACATTTTTTAGGAAAGAAGACCCAACTTGCTATCTGGAATGTAGGAACTACGTGCTGTCCTTTCCCACCTCTGTCACCTCCCCCACCCTCGCCAGTTGTAGTCTCAGTTGACAATAGCAGCACACTGCTCAGAGACATTGTTTGTAGACCATAAGATATAGGAGCAGCATTGGGCCATTTGGCCCATCAGATCTGCTGCACCATTTCATCATAGCTGATATGTTTCTTAACCGCATTCTCCTGCCTTCTCCCCATAACCCTTAGGCCCTCATCTAAGCAAAAGCCTATTTATTTCTGTCTTAAATGCACCCAATGATTTGGCCTCCACAGCACCCCTGCGGCAATGAGTTCCACAGATGAACAACTCTCTGGATGAAGAAATACCTCCCTATCTCGGTTCTGAAGGGTTGTCCCTTCGCTCCTGGGGTGTGCCTTCATGTCCTAGTCCTTCCAGCTAGTGGAAGCGTCTTCTCTATATCCATTCTATTAGGCCTCTTGTGTATTCTGTAAGTTTCAATCAGATCTCCCCCCATCCTACCAAACTCTATTGAATACATACCCAGAGTCCTCAACCACTCCCAATTTGACAAGTCCTCCACCCCCAGGATCACTCTTGTAAAACTCCTCTGGACCCTCCTCAATGCACAACCATCCTTAGAGTCAGGGCCCAAAATTACTCACAATATTCCAAATGTGGTCTGAGGCCTTCTACTGCCTCAGCAGTACATCTCGGCTCTTGAATTTTAATCTCCTTAAAATGAATGCTAATCTTGCATTTGCTTTCCTAGCAGCTGACTCAGTGTGCATGTTAATCTTAAGAAAATCCTAAAACTAGAACTCCTAAATCCCTTTGTACTTCAGATTTCCAAAGCCTTTCCTCATTTAGAAAATAGTCTACAGCTCTATTCTTCACACCAAAGTGCATAACCGCACACTTTCCTTCGTTGTGTTCAACGTGCCACTTCTATGCCAAAGCTTCTAGCCTGTCTAAGTCCTTCTGCAGTCTCCCCACTTGCTCAACACTGCCTGACCCTCCACCTATCCTTGTGTCATCTGCAAACTTGGCAACCAGATTGTTAATGTATAATATGAATAGTTGTGGTCCCAACCCTGACCCCAATTGAACTCGACTAGGAACTGGTTGTCATCCTGATTCAGACCAGTTTACCCCCACTCTCTGCCTTCTGCCAGTCAGCCAATCCTTTATCCATGACAGTACTTGCCCTGAACACCATCTTACTTAGCAGCCTCCTGTACATCACCTTTTCAAAGGCCTTCTAGAAATCCAAATAAATCATGTCCACTGGCTCTTGTTGGTCTAACCTCCTCATTTGTCAAGCATGACCTCCCATTGACAAAACCATGCCGACTCAGCCCTATTTTACCAAGCACTTCCAAGTCTCCACAATCTCATCCTCAATAAAGGACACTAAAATCTTACCAATGACTGAGGTCAGGCTAACTGGCCTATAAGTTCCCAAATTTGCCTCCCTCCCTCTTAAACGGAAGTGTTACATTATCCATTTACCAGCCCTCTGGGACCTTTCCTGAATCCAGTGATTCCTGAAAGATAACCACCAATGCCTCCATAATCATCTCAGTTGTCTCCTTCAGAACTCTGGGGTAGTCCATCTGGTCCAGCTGATTTATGCTCCTTCAGACCTTTCAGCTTCTCCAGCATCTTGTTGGCACTCAACTCTGCCCTCTGACTCACTTGAATTTTTGGCATGCTGCTGGCATCTCCCACTGTGCAAACGGATGCAAAGTACTTATTTAGTTCCTCTACCATTTCTTTGTTCCCCATTACTACTTCTCGATCCTCATTTTCCAGCAGTCCAATGTCCATTCTTGCTCCTCCCTCACGTCTTTATTGTTATCTTTACTCAATTTTAATACCATTACATCTTGATTCCAGCTTCACCCACTCAAACTGCAGGGTGAATTCCAACATGTTACGTTCACTGCCCCCTAAGGGTTCTTTCACCATAAGCCTCCTAATTAAGATCTGCCTCATTACACAGCATCAAATCCAGAATTGCCTTTTCTTTAGTGGGCTCTACCACAAGATGTTCCAAAAAACCATCTTGTAGACATTCCATAAACTCCTTTTCTTGGAATCCACTACCAACCTTCCACCTGTATATTGAAGTCTCCCATGGTTATTAATAATGCTTTTCTTACATGCCTTTTCTATCTCCTGACTTATTTTCTTCTGTACATCCTGACTGCTATTAGGAGGCCTGTATCTAACTCCCATCAGGGTCTTTTTTCCTTTGCAGTTGGTCACTCAACCCACACAGACCTTACACTTTCTAACTTTGTATCACTTCTTGAGATTGATTTAATTTCATTTCTTACTAACAAGGCACCTCTGTGGCCCTCTGCTCATTGACCTGACTTTTTGATAGGATGCGTATCCTTGCACATTTAGCTCCCTGTCCTGATCTCCTTGCAGCTATGTCTCTGCAGTAGCCGCAACATCGTACCTTCCAATTTCAATCTATGCTACAAGTTAATTTATCTTGTTTTGTATACTGTGTGCATTTCAGTACAGAACCCTCAGCAACTCCCCTTCTCATAGTTGTCCCCTCATGTGCTGAGCCTGAAGCTAGATTCCCTCACCCTTTCCACACTTTCTCTCCTATTTTTTTGTTCTGGAAACTTTAATAACGTCTGCTGAGCCCTCCCGTCCTTCAACTTGTTCCATAATTTTCCATGCCTCCGAACCCATCCCCCCACAATTGAGTTTAAAGCCCTCTCCACACACCTAGTTATGTGATTCACCAGAACTCGGGTCCCAGCATGATTCAGGTGGAGCCCATCCCATTGGAACGTCTCCTTCCTTCCCCTGTACTGGTGCCAGTGCTCCACAGACCCATTTCTCCCACACCAATCTTTGAGCTCCTCATTTACCTCTTTAATCTTGTAGAACCTGTGCCAGTTTGCTCCTGGCTCAGGTAGTAATCTGTTGATTATTACCTCTTCGCTTCTGCTTTTGAACTTATCCCCTGGCTGCTCATACTCTCTCAGAAGAACCTCTTTCCTCTTCCCGCCTATATCGTTGGTAAGTACATGGACCATGAAAATTGAATCTTTTCCCGCCCACTCCTAATTCCCCTGCAGCCCAGATGAGATATCCTGAACTCAGGTACCATGCAGGCAACACAACCTTTGGAACTCTTGATCCTGGCCACCTATCTATTCCTCCAACTTTACTATCTCCGATTACAACTCCATTTCTCTTTTCTCCACCACCTTGAATGGCCCCCTGTACCACTGTGTTATAGTGTGTTTACTCACCTTTCCTACAGCCCCCACATTCATCCACACAGGGAGCAAGGATCTCAAACCTGTTAGATGCGCTCAAGGGCTCAGGCTCTGTCAGCATTACCTCATGGTTCCCTCTACCTGTCTCGCTTGCAGTGATACCCTCCTGTCCCTGACCGCTGACCAAACTCAAGGTAGTTAATCTAAGAATGTGACTACCTCCTGAAACACCGCATCCAAATAACTCTCCCCCTTCCTAGATTGCTTTTATTTCAAAAATATACTATATTCATAAAAATATCTTTATAGACGTACGTAGTCACTGAAGTGGTTTGGTTCTGCATAGCAGTATGTGAAGAAACAAACATTGGAGTTTGACTCTATCCAGCAAACAAACCCAAGGCATTTCTTACTCGATGTGTTGCAGTGTTCAAAGCTCAGCCTCTGAGACTCCAGTTGATCAACTCTGAGCTGGAGATCCTCAGGCAAACAACAAATTCAGGCTACAAATGTGGTCACTACAAACCATAATGGGGTCCATCAGCTCCCAAATCATGCAGATACAACATGTCACCTGGTCCTGCATCTCTATTTTATTTACTTAGTTTTTAATTTAATTTTGAAAAAAGTCCTACTGACCTTTTAGTTTGTTACATGTAAATACTCCCCTATTTAACCTCAATGTGAAAGTAACCTATAATAGATAGTCAAATTAGTTGCTATTACCAACCAATGAACTGACAGTTTTCCTGTGGCGGCTCTCTTTCTTTTGTGCAGGACCCCTGATCCTAGGCTTCAAATTATTCTGTAAAAAGTTCTTCCAAACTATGAGGCAAAAAAAAGCATAATGTACCTCTTCCCCTCTGCATTAAATTCCCATTCTTCCCCCACATTCGCCCTGCAGGTTCATTGTTCCTTGAGAGTGGAGTCCCAGGTAGATATGATTGTGAAGAAGGCATTTGGTCTGCTTGTCTTTATTGATCAGTGCATTGAGTATAGGAGTTGGGAGATCATGTTGTGGCTATTTGGGACATTGCTTAGGCCATTTTTGGAATACTGCATGCAATTCTGGTCTCCCTGCTATAGGAAGGATGTTGTAAAACTTGAAAGGGTTCAGAAAAGATTTACAAGGATGTTGCCAGGGTTGGAAGGATTGAGCTATAGGGAGAGGCTGAATAGGCTGACGCTGTTGTTGATTGTCAAGGGGATCAAGGGTTACGCGGAGAAAGTGGGAGAATGGGCTTGAGAAACTTATCAGCCATGATTGAATGCTGGAGCAGACTCAATGGGCTGAATGGCGTAATTTCTGCTCCTATGTCTTATGGTCTTATTTTCCCTGGTGCATTGGAGGCTGAGGAGTGACCTTAAAGAGGGTTATAAAATCATGAGGGGCATGGATAGGGTAAATAGACAAGGTCTTTTCCCTGGGTGGGGGAGTCCAAAGCTATAGGACATAGGTTTGAGGTGAGAGGGGAAAGATTTAAAAGGGACCCAAGGGGCAACTCTTTCATGCAGAGGGTGGTGTGTGTACGGAATGAGCTGCCAGAGGAAGTGGAGGAGGCTGGTACAATTACAAAATTTAAAAGACGTCTGGATGGGCAAATGAATTGGAACAGTTAGAGGGATATGGGTGAAATGCTGGCAACTGGGACTAGATTTATTTAGGATATCTTGTCAGCATAAGTTGGACTGAAGGATCTGTTTCTGTGCTGTACATCTCTATGATTCTCTCAATGATTCTACTCAGGCTCTGTCTCAGTCTGGATGAGATCTGTCCTTGTTGACTGTGAGCAGCTAATATTGTGTGGAGGTTCAGTGTTGGAACTATTAGTGAGGAGTTAGTGATGATCCTTTTTGTTTTTATTCATTCACAGGATGTGGGTGTCACTGGCCAGGCCAGGACTTTTTGGCCTAATCGCTCAGAGGACAGTTAAGGGTCAGTCACATTGCTGTGGGTCTGGAGTCACATGTGCATCAGGCCAGATATCCTTCCCTCAAGCAAGGAAACAAGAGGTACTTTTTCCAGATGGATTTTCCCTTGACTATCAACAATGTTTTCATCATTAGTGGTTTATTCATGTTACTCAGTAGTAGCAGTGTGTACTACTTACAGGCACCTTCCATCTTGAATGACAAAGGCAGCAGATACATGGGAACACCACCACCAACAGCAAGTGCCCCTCCAAGTCACTCACCATCCGGATTTGAAAATAAATTGCTGTTCCTTCACTGTCGCTGGGTCAAAATCCTGGGATTCCCTCCATAATGGCATTGTGGGTCAACTCACAGCAGGAGGACTGCAGCGGTTCAAGAAGGCAGCTCACCATCACCTTCTCAACAGCAACTAGGAACAGGCAATAAATGCTGACCAGCCAGCAACGCCCACATCACACAAATGAATGAAAATTAGACTCAGACCTTCATTGAACTCAAATTCCACCATCTATCGAGTCAGGATTCAAACCCACATCCCCAGAATATTTCTGAGGAAGGGTCACCGGACCCGAAACGTTAACTCAGTGTTTTCCTTCACAGATGCTACCAGACCTGCTGAGCTTTTCCAGCAACTTTGTTTTTATCCTGGAATGTTAGCCTGGGGCTTTAGATTAATAGCCTAGTTGTAATACCACGAGGCCATCACATCCTCCTTTACTGTAGGGGTAAGGATGTTCCTAGTCTGTGTTGAGCCAGCCTGTGTTCTCTATGACAGAGGCAGTATTCAACACATGGCACTAATGCAAATAATCAAGGAGATTGCTAATTATCAGGGCCATCTTATTGCCAATAATAGAAAAGGCACAATTGTGGATATCAGGATCTGGTCATTACCTGGCATTTGTGTGACATGAATGTTCCTTGCTACTTTCCAGTCCAAGCCTGGATATTGTCCTGGCCTTTCCGCATTTTGATGTGGACTGCTTCAGTATCTGAAGAGTTGCGAATGGTGCTGAACATAATGCAATCATCAGCGAACATCTCCACTTCTGATCTTATTATAGAGAGAAGGTCATTGATGAAGCAGCTGAAGATGTTTGGGCCTAGAACAGCAGCCTGAGAGTCTCCTGTAATTCTCATGTCTGACAAGAGAGACTCTAACCATTGCCCTAGATATCCAATGGTGTTACCATCATGGAATCCCCCAATATCAACATCCTGCGGGTTACCATTAACTGGAAATTCAGGTGGACTCACTAAAAAAGTGTAGTGGCTACAAGAGCAGGTTGGAAGCTAGTAACTCACCTCCTGACTTCCCAAAGCCTTTCCACCATCTAGAAGGCACAAGTTAGAATAATGATGGCATACTCTCCACTTGCCTGATGAATGCAGCTCCAACAACACCGAACACCATCTAGGTAGGGACACTACCACTGTGGCACAAGAGCCCGTTTTCTTTAAGCTCAAGATATTTTCTATTCAACTTGCTCTGTTTGTTATTACGCACCTCTGGAGCAGGTGGGGCTTGAAACTGGGCCTCCTGGCCCTGGTGTGGCATCAGTACTGCTGCACTACAAGTACCCTCTTTGTGCTCAAATGAAATCCCAATTAGTATCTTCCACCTATACGTAGTTCAATGCAACTGGTGTATAATTAACTCAGGGGAGTAGGAGAGAGATGGATGGGGTAATGGAAATGATATGAGGCAAAGGGGGACAGGGGCAGTTTAGGCAACATATGAACAAAGAAACAAAAATTGAGTCCAAAAGAGTTGTTAAATAATATCTCAGTACCTTAATGTCAATGTAAAGAATCTGACTTTGTGAAGCTACAAGAGAGGGTAGGAAGAAAGGTTGTGAGAGAATTTATGAGAGAGGTGTAGGCCAAGACTAAAAGAGACACTGAGGAAAAAATCTGCTAGAGAGGTCATGAGAGAGGCTAAGAAGGAAATTCTGGGATTCCTGGCAGATCCATGTGAGGAGATCTCAAAGGTATCTATTAGTAGGGTCCTTAAGCTGAGTGCAATACTTAGTTCGGCAATGGAAATCTTTCCAGATGCTTTGTAGCACCAGTATCTGTATAAAAGCAATTAGCAGGTAAACGTACAGTATGAGGTCAACACTAAAACACGAAGAAGTCAATTTTAAGCTGAAGTTCTGACCTGTACTTTCTGTTGCATCAAGTTATACATGGGTTGTGGAATGTTTCCTTCTTAGTGGAATTCTGCTAGTTGGTCAGTTATACTTTAAAAGTAATCTTTACTCCTTTACTCCCAACAAAGCACATCTCCCACTGTGAGTACACATTGAGAAATTGCACGTGCATTGCTGTTATTTCTCACACACTAACTCAACTAGATGGAAAACTCAGGGTGGTGGCATATTGGAATTCCCAATCTCTGCTCCCAGCCTAGGAATTCTACTGTATGAATACTAATGATGAAGGTACATACCGGATTGTAGTTACACTGCATTTTGTTACAAAAACACAAGGGCGGTAAGCTGGTTTCCCACCTTTAGTTTTCAATGCCATTTGTCCATCTCACTCTGCGTTTCCTATCAATTTGATGTCGGCGTGCATCTGAACTTGTTTAGCCAACAAAGAAATCTCAGTAGGGTAAGAAGAATACCCCACTCTACTTGATATCCATTCATCATTTATGTTGGAGTACCACTAATTAATAATAGAATATGTTCTTTCTGGATCGCTGGAAATGGAAAGCTAAAATCATTAGGGACCTGGATATGGTGAATAGCCAAGGTCTTTCCCCCAGGGTAGTGGAGTGCAAAACTAGAGGGCGTATGTTTAAGGTGAGAGGAGAAAGATTGAAAAGAGACCTGAGGGGTAAAATTTCCATGCAGATGGTGGTGCATGTACAGAACAAGCTGCCAGAGGAGATGGTGGAAGCAGGTATAATTACAACATTGAGAAGGCATCTGGATGGGTATATGAACAGGAAGGATTTAGAGGGATATGGGCAAATTGCTGGCAAATGGGACTAGATCAGTTTAGGATAGCTGGTCATGTGAAAGTTGGACAAATGGGTCTGTTTCCATGCTGTATAACTCCAGTAAAAACCTTCAAATCCTCAGGGCAAAGTAAGAATATGAGAGCAACAATGGAAAAGAAATGACCATTTGAAGTATAAAGGTCATCCCTCCAATTTAACACTTTTACTATTTGGACTCCATGAGCGAGCCTTGATGGTAATCCCACATATTTCTCATTTTTGAGTAAATAAATGCTTCCAAATTCTGTTTCAAATTTACTTTCCTTTGGGGTGAATTTTGCCTCCAACAATGTGTTTTATTTGATGCAGTGATGCTTATGTTACCTACCATAATAGAAACATAGCACATGGTATTGAAGAATCCAACAGATGTATATTACAAACAGAAGCAAAAGTTGCCGGAGAAACTCAGCAGCTCTGGCAGCATTTGGGGAGAGAAAGTAAACTCAATGTTTTGGGTCCAGTGACCCATCATCAGAACTACAGAACAGAATGTTTTACAACTATTATATACAAATCTTATGTTCCTTGGGCGCGCATGTATTTGGCTAATATTAAGCACTTTGTTTACAACAAAGGAACATGCTTCCAGCAATATCTTACTACAAGTGATCCTGGGTAAGACAGAATATAAGATGTTTATAACTTCAGCTCACATGCTATTGAATACTGATGATCTTATGAGCATGAATCGTAAAGGTACACTAACTGAGCCATAGTACAACATTCACTCAAATAAAAATAAAATACTGTGAACACTGGAGATCTGAAATGAAAACAGAAAGTGCTGGAGAAACTCAGCAGGTCTGGCAACAGCTGTGGAATGAAAAACAGAGTTAATTTTTCAAGTCCAATGACAGCTCTTCAGAACTGAAGAAGAGTGAAGAATGATTCGTCGTCGTCTTCTTCTGCTTCTTTATGCCTTTGGGAGCGGTGGTCTTCATGAGTGTTTCATTGTCCAGTTCCTTAACCTGGTTATTAACCTGCTGGATAACAAGTGCAAATGCCAGGGTAGAGCTCCCCACCAACCCGGTCATACTGTCTTCCACCCTCTTCCATCGGGCAGATGTTATAAAAGTTTGAAAACACGTATCCAAAGATTCAAGAACAGCTTCTTCCCCACTGTTATCAAACTTATGAGTGGACCTCTCATATATTAGAGTTGATCTTTATCTGCACCTTCTCTGTAGCTGTAACACTATACTCTGCATTCTGTTCTATTATATAAGGTATCATTTGTCTGTTTAGCATGCAAAACAATACTTTTCACTGTATCTTGGTACATGTGGCAATGATAAATCAAATCAAATAAAATTAATTTCACCATCAACCTTGAATCAGGGAATGTTATTGTTTTGTGCTCCATATTTTGGTCAAGTTTTCCACAGTCACAGCCAGGTGAGGATTTTGAGGTGTCACTTATAAATTTAATCCTGCCAGCCTAGATTAACTGAAGGTAATGCTTAGTGTTCGCCTTATTTATACAGTTTGATGCTTTATATCCACAGGATATCCCCAATTCTTTTTCCGCTGAATAGGTTTTTTTCAAAATGTTGTAGAAGTGTAACAGCCAATTTGCCCACGGCAAGCTCTCTCTCAACAATGACCTGATAATCTAATTGGTTCAGTGATATGCTTTGGCCGGAACACTGAAGGAGTATTCTCCTGCTCTTCTTCAAATACTGATTTTTTACATTCACCTGAGCGAGTGGATGGTGCCTCACTCTGTTCACACATGCATCTGAAAGATGTCACGTGAAAACTACACCATTCCTCTAGTCCTGCAGCTGAGCTGTCAACCTATGTTATGTCGTTGACTATGTGGCATGGAACTTGGGATGCCCCAAGGTTACTCTACAACAAAAACAAATCTGTGTTTTTATCTCCTTCCTTTAACAAAATAACTCCGCTGATAAGATTGGTCACATGTAAAAGTCAGATGAGGACTCTGGTACCCAAGACAGAATAGATCACTGAAATTTACAGGTAACTATTGATCCCTTGGTGGAATATTGGAGGACAATCATTTTCCAAAGAATCTAATACTACTGCAGAGAGAGAGAGTCAGAAAGTTTAGGAGGACAAAATAAATGCATTCTTTTTGTGGTATTTCAGCTTGAATTAATCCTAAGGACTCCTCATGGATTTAGGAATGTTAATCGCTTCTTTTAGAAAGCTAGAATTGTCTATGTAGACTGCAATTTCTTGCCTTCAGTGATCTTTCAAGATATATCTTACATTAAATTTTCATTTTTACTTGATTCAAGTAAACTTTTCTGGCAGTCGAACAAGTCCAACATCTGGCTAGCAAATACCAGGAGCACCACATCAGTAACTGGCAGAGTGGAGCTACTGGGCTGTCACCCAAGGTCCTCACTGTAGAAGCTCAAAGACATTCCCTCCAGCTGACACCCAATCTTTTCATACAGTACGTAGCCACTCATTGCGTTGTAGCCTGTTCTGACAAAGAAAACGTAGACTTTCATTTATCTAGTGTGTCTCACATCCTTCACTGCCAGTGAAGGACTGTTGTCATTGTTGTAATGGCAGACACACAGCAGGAAGGTTGTATGTTGGATGACCTTGAGGATCTGCTTTAGTGATGCTGGGATTAGTGTAAATCTTTACCAGACAGAAAGTGTAACTTTCCACTCCCTGAGAGGACAGTCAGGGCTTCAGTTTAACATCACTCTTAAGATTGGCACCTCTGACAGTGCATCACTCCCTCCACACTGCACTGGAACATAAGTAAAGCTGAGGTTGCATTGATAAGCCTTGAGTTCCCGAAGTGAGTGATCTAATTGAGTTGTTTGAGTGAAGTAAGAATTTGATGGAGAGTGGCGTAGACAGAAACTACTTCCTGCAGTGGGGAAGTTCAGAACAATAGGACGCACCATAGAAACCCTACAGAGAATCATAGAATCCCTACAGTATGGATTCAGACCATTCGGCCCATCAAATCCACCCTGACCCAAATCCATTACATTAAAGCTGGAACATCTTCGGACAAAGGTTAACAGAAATCTGGAGTCTTCTTTTCCAAACAAAACCTGTTGGGACTGAAGGTCAACTGAAAATTTGAAAATTAAAATCTTTACTTTCTTGTTAAGTATTACTATGGAACCATGATTGGGAGACAAAGTTACACATCCACCATAATCTAACTGAATGATGGAACAAATTTGAGGGACTGAAGGGTCTTTTCCTGTAGCTTTTTTTCCAGGGTATAGCAATGTGCCAGCCAGAATAGCTGCAGTGTGCTAACAGTTAGAGAGCAGGCAAGGGAAAAAAATGTCATCAAATTTATCCTAGCTGGGTTAAAGAGCAATCTGAAATATTTTTGAGAGCCTTGAGTTCTGTAATGTTTCAATCCACAAGGCCTCAGTGGAAAGGCCTGCCTGTGTCCATTTCAATGCCATTTTGTGAAAAGCAGCCAACAGGAGAGATCTACAGACATTTCTGTACAATTTAAGAGGGAAATTCAGGAGGCAACAGTCACATTCTGATGATAATATGTTCTTATTTCCACATGCTTCATAGTGCAAGAATGATTTGTTAACCGAGAATCTGCAAATATCACTACAATAGACTTGGTTATGTCAGTAATATATTTGACTCAGTGATGGAACATTGTGGACTCAAATCCAAATGTTAGATTTGGTACATAATCTGGGTTAACACTCCAGCATCGTTCTGAGGGCGTGCTGCATTGCCATTATGCTGAAATTCGATTGGCTGTTAACCAAGGATTTGAAGGTGAATGTTAAAGGTACCCTGGTATAATTGAAATCCAGCTCTACTAGTTCACGTTTTTACTTTAACAATTGGTAGACTACTCCAAGAGATAGCAAATTTACTCTCAATTATATAGCATAAGATCTTGTATGGGTGCCAACAATCTATTGATGACGTAGCTAAACCACATCACGCTTGAATGATCCTACTCTCACTGGATACCCACACATGTACAAAGGGACCTTGATCAGGTGGGCTGATGGGTCAAGGAGTGGCAGACGGAGCTTAATTTAGATTATTGTGAGGTATTGCATTTTGGAAAGGCAAATCAGGGCAGGACTTATACACGTAATGTTAGGGTGCTGGGGAGTGTTGCTGAACAAGGAGGCCTTAGGGTGCAGGTTTCTTGAAGATGGCATTGCAAGTGGATAGGATAGTGAAGAAGGCTTTATTCAGTGCACTGAGTATAGGAGTTGGGATGTCAAGTTGCGGCTGTACAGGACATTGGTTAGGCCACTTTTGGAATACTGCCTGCAATTCTGGTCTCCCTGCTATAGAAAGGATGTGTGAAACTTGAAAGGGTTCAGAAAAGATTTACAAGGATGTTGCCAGGGTTGGAGGGTCTGAGCTATAGGGAGAGGATAAATAGGCTGGGGTAATTTCCCCTGGACTATCAGAGGCTGAGGGGTGATCCTATACAGGTTTATAAAATCATGAGGGGCATGGATAGGCTGAATAGCCAAAGTCTTGTTCCTAGGGTAGCAGAGTCCAAAATTAGAGGGCACAGATTTAAGGTGAGAGGGGAAAAATTTAAGAGACCTAAGGGGCAAATTTTTCACACAGAGGGTGGTGTGTGCATCGAATGAGCTGCCATAGAAAGTGGAGGAGGCGGATACAATGACAACTTTTAAAAGGCATCTGGATGGGCACACGAATAGGAAGAGTTAAGAGGGATATGGGCCAAACGTTGTCAAATGGGTCTAGATTAATTTAGGATCTCTGATTGGCAGGGATGAGTTGAAACGAAGGGTCTGTTTCCATGCTGCATATCTCTATGACTCTATGTGCTTTCCAGTATTAGCCAATGGGTAGGAATCAGGTGGAGAAACACTGTACAGTTTTCTCTTACAATATTCAGAATCGCTGAGGTGTAATTACAGAGCTCTTAATGGATTCAGGTGAGATACCAACATTCGACCAAGGGACAAGAGTAGGCCACACAGCCTTCAAGCCTGTCCCCCCATTCAATGAGATCATGGCTGACCTGATTTTACCTCAACGCTAAATTCCTGCATATCCTTGATAATCCTTCATCCCTTTGGAAATCGAGAATCTATCTATCTCTGCCTTAAATATACTTAAAGATTCTGAATCCACTGCTGTTTCATGAAGGGAGTTCCAAAAACTCAACAATACTTTGAGAGAAGAAAAGTTTCCTCTTTCCAGTTTTAAGTGGGTGACCCCCTATTTTTAAACTACAACCCCATTTCCAGATTCTCCCCAGAAGAGCAATCATCCTTTCTCCATCCACCTGGACAAGTCTCCCAGGATCTCATATGTTTCAATTCAGTTACCTCTGACTCTTCTACAGTGTATTATAGTGGGAGTAGCAAGATTTTGTCTGATGGAATGGTGATGTATTCCCAGGTCAGGATGATGTGTGGTTTGGAGGGGAACTCCAGGAAATGATTTTTTTTTTGTTTGTTCATGGGATGTGGGTGTTGCTGGATCAGGCCAACACTTATTGCCCATCCCTAATTGCCCAGAGGGCAGTTAAGTTTCAACCACTTTTCTGTGAGTCTGGAGTCACATGTAGGTCAGACCAGGTAAGTAATTTCCTTCCCTAAAGGACATGAGTGAACCAGAAGGGTTTTTCCTGACAATTAACAATGGATTCATGGTCATCTCTTAATTTCAGATTTTTATTCCACCATCTGCCATGACCAGACTCGAACTGAAGTCCCAAGAACATTACAGGGGTCTCTGGATTAATCGTCTATCAGTAATACTATTCTGCCATTGTCCTCCCCTGTCAATGGGTAGGGACTTGGAGGCCCTGCTGGATGGTGTGGTGCAGAGTTGGGACGTTCTCCGCCTCCTGGGCCAGCAACAGAGGCCACAATGACAGGTCTTGCCAGCCTGATTTGAGGTTGCCACCTGAATTAAGTCAGTCTCAGCCATCTGGAGGAATAGCCAGCACTGTATGAAGAAGGTCAAATTCCTTCTCTACTCCACCAGCATAGGTGCAAACATCTTCTCTCTGATTTCAATGAAGGTTGGTGGAGTTGTGGATAGTGTGGAGGGCTGTTGTAAGTTGCAATGGGACATTGACAGGATGCAGAGCTGGGCAAAGAAGTGGCAAATGGAATTCAACCCAGAAAAGTGTGAAGTGATTCATTTTGGAAGATCAAATTTGAATGCAGAATACAGGGTTAATGGCAGGATTCTTGGCAGTGTGGAGGAACAGAGGGATCTTGGGGTCCACATCCATAGATCCCTTAATGTTGCTACCCAAGTTGGCAGGGTTCTTAAGAAGGTGTATAGTGTGTTGGCTTTCATTGGCTGGGGAATTGAGTTTGAGAGCCTTGAGGTTATGCTGCAGCTCTATAAAACCCTGGTTAGACCACACTTGGAATATTGTGTTCAGTTCTGGTTGCCTCATTATAGGAAGGATGTGGCAGCTTTAGAGGGGGTGCAGAGGAGATTTACCAGGATGCTGCCTGGACTGGAGGGCAGGTCTTATGAGGAAAGATTGCGGGAGCTAGGGCTTTCTTCATTGGAGCGAAGAAGGGTGAGAGGTGACTTGATAGAGGTGTACAAGATGATGAGAGGCATAGATAGAGTGGATAACCAGAGACTTTTTCCCAGGACGGAAATGACTATTACGAGGGGGCATAATTTTAAGGTGATTGGAGGAAGGTATAGGGGAGATGTCAGAGGTAGGTTCTTTACACAGAGAGTGATGGCGTGTGGAATGTGCTGCCGGCAGTGGTAGTGGAGTCAGATACTTTAGAGACTTTTAAGCGACTCTTGGGTAGGCACATGGAGGATAGTAAAATGTAGGGTATGCAGGGTAGTTTGATCTTAGTAGGATAATAGATTGGCAGTACTTCCCACCAAAACTCTGCCACCATGAACCCCGTGTGCCATCAGTGCTGCCTACACATTCAACTAGGGCACCTCCCCTCCCACACCAACAGTAATAGATATGCCACCAACTTTTGTCTTCTATAATACCAGCCTCTCTCTCATTCAAGGAGGAATATGACCCCCAGTAGTGCAGAAAGATCATGATGGGCTGACTATCATTTAACTCCTCACCTGTTATGTGGAGGGGATCCTGACTGTGACAGTCCCAAGCCAGGCATGGACTGGGACTGGACACTGTCCTTAACTTGCTGTGCTGAGACTCCCTGAGTGACGGCTAACCCCTTGACTGGCCTGGGACCAGCTGACAACCATGGCAACATTCCTGGCTTTGTGCCTGTGCTAAACAACACAGTAAGACAGCAGTAATATGAGCCAGGTATCTCTGGATAAGAGCACCAAAAGCAAAAAGGCAAAGACAGACAGAGATACGGCGAGGACCCAGTTAGGATCAATGTGATTGACAGTGATGACAGTGAGCACAGAACCCAGAGGTGTAGCTTGGTTCAGTCCATGAGCTGTGCGTATCTGAACACAGCCCTTGCTGCAGCATTATAAATTTTAGGTGCTGGGGTACGCCAAAGTGCGGAAGTGTCTTGTAAGTGGATTGGAGATGTGCTGTGAGGGTTGTAAGAGGCTGGCGGATACTTGGTTCCATTTTGCGGCTAGACACCATGGATTGGGCCCTGAGGTGCTGGTGTCTAGTTTCCAACATGGATGTGGTTGGAACAAGGGGTAAGCTTGTACACACACTGGCTTGCTTGTCGAGTTTGTTAAGGTGGGTGTGACTATTAATTAGGTTACATTAACAAGGCATTTAATAATCAACAATGAATAACAGTTGACATTGCGCCACTGCCTGATAAGAATCTTGCCATGTCGTTCTTGAAATAGATAAAAGATGTAAGAAGAAGGTAATACCAAAGTCACGATGGGCATTGCTAAACTTGTCACCTGATTCTGGCACACATCTCACTAATGGATAACATCAATTAGAATCCTGTAAGATTCCACCCTATGGCTCACTTGTGTAAACCATGTCAAGAAATTTGATTCAATGTGTGAAAACAATGGGGAAACTTGCTCGGTCTGTCAAAAAGTCTTTAATTCCTTGTAACTATTGCATGTTATGTTTTAATTATGTGTTTCCTTCGATTGTATTATTTTGGAATCTTTGAATTGAGACAGAGTGTACATTTTTTAAATATTTGCAAACATATTACCTTTGATAAGTGCACTTCATTTTCTCCAGTACTTGGCTGTTTAGGCTGCTGATGGAGCGCAAGAGATAATTTAATTTGGCAGCTGGAGAGCTTTGACTTTTTCTAAATTAATGTAACATTTTATTGAAACGTGTTTCCACTGAAATACTTGTTAATGTTGAATAAAGATAAATCACAAGACATTGAGAGTGATTTTATGAAGATTGGGCCTTATATTTCCAACTGTAACTTAATCTTTTCTCCTTCTTAAATTGACTGAGTCACACAGGCGCGGGTGGAGTATTACAGTGTCACTGACAGTTTAAGACTCGCGTCCAGCAGATTTTCTGGCCCTTTTAAAACTCACCCTTGTCAGAACATTTACTTGAGTATTCGTTCTATGTTATTTTTGCTCCATCCATAAGTGTCTTTGGGGGCACTGTTGTGTTTTATGCTGAACGTTTCAGATTGACTGGTTCGATAAATTACTTCAAGTCATATTTATGGAAACATTTACAATCAAATTGGTTCAGCTCTGTTGGAGGTTCGGCTCCCAAGCAAGTGGCAATTGCAACCGGATTGTCGTGTTACTTGCCTTTGATTGAATAAGCAAACTAATTCACACCAATAATACACGTCTTTGAAGTTTCAGTGGTTTGAGTTATAATTCTTTTTGAGGATTATCTGATACTGGTGGTGACTTTCTTTCTGTTTCTGACCTACAACAACTACTGATGTGGGAATACAACACTTGTTGCAGACATTGGGACCTCACACATGACGTCTTGCAAATGAGCAGTGGAGAATATGCAAAATACGCTAAGTGAATTTTGACGGGAGATAGTAAGAACTGCCGATGCTGGAGTCAGAGATAACACAGTGTGGAGCTGGAGGAACACAGCAGGCCAGGTCCCAACCCGAAACATCAGTTTTCCTGCTCCTCTGTCGCTGCCTGGCCTGCTGTGTTTCTCCAGCTCCACACTGTGTTATCTTATTTTTAAATGAACTTTGATGTTGCTTCAATTGGATGATATTTGCATGTTTTTCTTGGACTTTTTGAAAAACCAGTCATGGGATGTGGCTGGCCAGCATTTGATACCCATCCCTAGTTGCCCTTGAGGAGGTGGTGGTGGTAAACTGCTTTCTTGAGCTATTACATTCCAACGTGTTATAGGCAGATCCACACTGCCCTTAGGGAGCCATTTCCAGGATTGAGATTCAGTGACAGTAAAGGAATGGCGATATATTTCCAAGTCAGGATGGTGAGTGGCTTAGAGGAGAACCTGCAGTGGGTGGTGTTCCCATGTATCTGCTGCCCTTGTCCTTCTAAGTGGGAATGATTGTAGCTTCGGAAGATGCTGTCTAAGAATCTTTGGTGAATTTCTGCAGTGCTTCTTGTGGTCAATGCACACTGCTGCTACTGAGTATCATTGGTGGATGGGCTACTAATTATTACGCGATGAAGCCAAGTTGGAAAGAATTGCATCATGCCCATCATGATCTAATTTCTAAGAGGATGTCTAAGAAAAGAACCAAGACCAATGGATGCAAACACCCAGCTACATAGAAACATAGGAAACTGGTGACACAGATCAGCCATGATTTTCTTGAATGGAGGAGCGGATTCAAGAGGCTGATTGGTCTCCTCCTGTTCCTTGCTCATGTGTTGGAAGGATGCAACACATCATCAATACCAAGCTACCCAGAACAACTACAAAACTGCAAATTATCTCCGGCTCAGAAACTGATCATTCACCCAACAATTCTTGCCTACTTCCTATGTATGCAACAACCTATCTTTGTATTTCTTCACCATGTCTCTGTCTAACTTCTCCCTGAATGTTAACCACTTCAACCATTCCTTGTCGTAGCAAGTTCAATTTTCCTTCTTAGTTCTCTCAAGGGTTACACACAGCGAAGTGCTGCAGATTTATTATTCAAACCCTGGTGACTCTAGTCCAATTCTGGAGAATTGGCAAACTTATTCCAAATTGCCACACACACTTGTCTTCTCACCGTAGTGTCATTATATTGAAAACAAAATCCACCTCATTGTTTCCTACTTTTATTTTCCCTCAAACCCCTCGACGGATCCCTCTTCACTTGATCTTTTGGTTTTTAGGCTCCAAGTCTTAAGTCATCACTGACCTGTGTCAGTGTCTTGTAGTAAAACTCTGCTCCCTTTTATGGTTTTCAGCTAAACAAATTTGTTTTAGTGGAGATATGGCTCAATTAGCGGGACAGGCATTTGTCTCAGAGTGAGAAGTTTGCAGGTATTTGTGCAGCTCCTGAAGTGATTACTGAGTAATGCAGTAATCTCTGCTTCTGTCTCATCTCTTGAATGAAAGATCTCTTGGTAGAAATCAAAGAAGTCACAGTGCATTCTTCTGCTGTCTTTTATTTTTGATTTTTGTCTTATTTTTAATTTCAAATATATACTTTATTCATAAAAATATCTTTATATGCATACATAGTCACAAAAACATTTTGGTTCTGTACAGAAGCATTTAAAGAGACAAACATTGGAGTTTGACTCTATCCAGCAAAAAGAAAGCTCAAGGCATTTTTTTACTTATACAGGACTATATTTACATATATTTGAGGCACTGGGAGCATCCGATAAACCATTTAACTTTGGCAGAAAAACCTTAGATATGGTTTTTCTCCAATGCACCTTGGAGGCAACAAGCATGGGGCTGGATGAACACAGCAGGTCAAGCAG
>JAHRHZ010000274.1:8532968-8556358 GCA_024137785.1 Ginglymostoma cirratum
ACTACAGGCAATTTAGCATGGCCAATCCACCTAGCCTGCACATCTTTGGACTGTGGGAGGAAACCGGAGCACCCGGAGGAAACCCACGCTGACACGGGGAGAATGTGCAAACTCCACACAGTCAGTCGCCCAAAGGTGGAATTGAACCCAGGCCCCTGGCGCTGTGAGGCAGCAGTGATAACCACTGAGTCATTATTGTAGGCTGTTTTCTCCTAGAGTGAGGAAAAAGGAGCGATTGAGTGAGATGAAAATAGATGGCACAGCAGATAATGCTGATGCAGGTGGGGGAACAGTGGTGAGGTGTCCCCAGTAAGCGAGTAGGCAGCTTCGAGGACATGCAGAGTTAGTGGTGTGGTGGCCACAGGGTTTTGGGTGGTGACAGTGAGAGGGGAAGAAGTTACAGACAATAGTGAGCCTTAGTGGGAGGTGGGTGCAGGAGTAGAGATAGAACGAGGTGGCAAAGAGAAAATAGTGGCTCTTGCCTTGGCAGAGTGGAAGAAATCATTGACTTTCTTCCTTTGATGCCTGGGGTTTTGAGACAGCATTGACTCAGGTGGAAACCCTGGCAAGGTCAGGCCTTATGGCCTCCTCTGCCGGTCCCAGTTGTGAAGGATGTATCTTCTCTGCCCACCAGGACCTTAAGGTTTCTATCTATAATGTGGGCACCAATTTCCCCTTCTCTGCCAAGTCTGAGCCAAATGTGTAGGCCACCAGCAGATTGACAGAGCTCGACCAGGTGCACAATGGCCTTTTAAAGATGGCATCCATGGCAGCAACCCCATGATATCCTGGCAGTCGTCACTGGTGAGTAGAGTCATAGAGTCATACAGCATGGAAACAGGCCTTTCAGTCCAACGAGTCCATGCCAACCATAATGCCAAAATAAACTAGTCCCACTTGCCTGCGCTTGGCCCATATCACTCCAGATATTTCTTAATCTAAGTACTTCCAGCTACAGCGAGTGGTAGGATTGGGTTAGTGAGAAGGGTGCAATAGGGATATGGTAAACAGTTAATGAGCTGAGCTTGGGACAACAGTGTGAGAAAACTGGAGAGAAAGCCTCCATGAAACTTGACAAAAAATGGCACTTTGCAAAAGTTATGGTAAAATTTGGCCCTAAGAGTTTGAAATGGTGTGTGTTCCAATGGCTCCCACAGACAAAGGCACCCACAACAGAAATGGAGGTCACATGACTATGGCAAGCCAGCCTGTACATGCAGGGTTTAATACATCACTCCAAAGATAAATTGGAGGTCAACGCATGGACCAGATACGATAGCAAAGGAAGTGTAAGTGTGGCAGGTGTTTAAGAAACAATTTGATCTTCCAACAGCAGAAATGTCAGATCTTACTGATGTGGCTGATTGGTTGTCATCATCCATTTTTACCCATTTGACAGCATAGGTCCAGGTTTTCTGATGACCAGGCAGTCATTTCTGCATCGTAGATGGGAATTGTGCATCGGAACCCTGCAGAATCCCTGCCATAGCAGTATCCAAGGGAATAGCGCTGACTGTTCCTCCTATGTCTAAGCCTCTAAAGTATCTATTTAAACCAGAGAACTTGGAAGGTTCCACTGCAGTAAACAGTTACTCAGGAAAAGTTAGACTATTACAAAGCTATTCTAACTCCTGAGTAACTATTAACCCCTGAACTCCCAACTTGCCACACACATCCACCAACTACAAATCCCCCTGAGCCTTTCCATCCACCGGACACTGGGCCAATATTGGCTATCCCCTACAACCCTTCTCTTCCCCCACGCCCCAAAGCCCACCTCTCGCCCTGGGGCCCAACATATCCCACGCTGCCTGGGACTCAATGCCATATCCCCTTGTTCTTGGATTTGACACACCTCCTCCTGCCTTGGTAAGGTGTTGGGTTGGCAGAGTCAGTTTGAGGGGAGGTGTGTTTCAGGTTGTGCAGTAGGACAGGGTCAGAAGGTGGGCATGCCAGGTCCAGGCAGGGGTGTGGGCAAGGCTTTGTGGTTGGGTGATTAGTTTAGCCAGTGGTAAGGGGACCCTTGGAAATGAGGGTGATGTCTGTCAGGCTACATGAGTCTTCCAATGACTGCAGAGACCAATGTCTGATCTACAATTCTTTCCATAGTGAGTTCATTTTGTTGCATGGGGAGATGGAATTGGCAGACCTGAGTTGACCTCCTTAGTATTATACCTTGAGGCTAAACATAGGTTTTTAATCCTCTAACATTTCCTGAGCAAGGTTTAAGCTTAAATGTGTCAGAAACCTCTGAAGTTTCTGATTTCAAGGGACCATTCCAGAGGATTCCAGATACAGGGGAACTGTGCTTCAGAATTTTCAATGTCCTGAGCAGTTTCTTTGGAGTCAGCCTGGATTTTCACAAGGCCCTGATATGCAACTCTATTCCATGCTGCAGAAATGAGTACCCAGCCATCATGTTACCTGGGCCAGTTTAAGATGAAAGGTGCAAAGCTGAAAGAGGTACAGCAACCCCAATGTGTCTATATATGTAAGTAGTTGATATTAACTGGACAGGTTGATAGAGCTGTTAATAAAGCAATACTTTTCCTTGGTTTTATTAAAAGGGGCGCAGGACAAGGAAATTATGTCAAATTTATGTAGGCCACCAACTGAACTTCAGCTAGAGTTCTAGAGCTCTGAGTTCTGAGATTAGGAAGGATATAAAGGCATTAGAAGGAGTGCAGAAAAGATTCAAAGACATGGTTCCGGGAATGAGGTAATTCAGTTATGAAGATAGTTTGGAGAAATTGGGACTGTTCTCTTTGGTGAAACAAAGATTAAAAGGCAATTTGATAGAGGTGCTCAAATTCAGGACGAATTTGGACAGAGTGGATAGGAAGAAACTTGTAAAAACATCAGAAATGAGCGGGCACATGTTTAAAGTAACCAGCAGAAGAAACAAAAGCCATTTAAGGGGAAAAAACCTGCAAGTGGCGGAGGCAGGTTCAATTGTGACATTGAAGTGAGAATTCGACTGTTAATTTGAACTGGAGGAATATGCAGGTTAAAAGTAGAAGGTGGGGAAAAGGCACCAAATGAGCTGTTTACTCAAAGAGTTGGTACAAACACAATGGGCCGAATGGCATCCTTCTGCAGAACAAAAGTTCTTCAATTCTGTGAATCCAAAGTAGCTGGTATTTCTGTCGAAGGGTGTCAATGAAAGTACCAAAATTCTGAGTCTTTTGCAAGAGATGTGAAGAAATAGGAGAGTACTAGTGAACATTAAAGTTTATAATACAAACAACAGTTTGATTTGACAGTGAATGCATATTTTTTAAGTTGTAAATGAGTCAGGCCCTGAGTTATGCCCTTGGGTGATATACTTCAGCTAATTTACATTACATTGTTTGTTGCTTTCAGCTAGTCAACCAGTTCTGACTAGTACGTATAAACTCATTAGACTGCTCTGTGTGATTGTTACGTTTTTATCTGTCTTCACTTGCCGAGATTTCTGGTTATTTGTCCTTAGGGCTTTGGTCAAATTGATTATTCAGTAATAAAGCAACTATGAAAATGCAGGAATGGAAGCAAAATACAGCAGGTGTGGGAAATCATGAATAACAAGAGAAAATACTGGAGACACTCAGCAGGTTAGGCTCTGTCTCGCTAAGCATTTCCAACAGTTTCTGCTTTTATTGATGATGATGCAGGAGATGTTTCCCGCACACTGGTAAAGTTTTTCTTCTCTTGATAAAAGTTAACTTTTTTGGTTTTATGGAGAATCAGTTTAACACTTGATTTGATTTGATTTATCATAGTGTCATGTACCTATGTACAGTGAAAAGCTTTGTTTTGCAAGCAGTGTAAGCAGATCATAGCAAACTAGGACACACAGATCATAGGGTGCTTAGACAGAGTGAGGCATACAAGGTTATGGCTGCACAGGATGTATGCAAAGCAAGATCAACAATTATTTGAAGTTAGAGAGGTCCACTCAGCAGTCTAATAACAACAGGGAAGAAGCTGATCTTGAACCTGTTGGTGCATGTGTTCAAGCTTCTGTATCTTCTGCCTGACAGAAGAGGTTGGAAGAGAGCATTACTTGGACAAATATGCAAAATATTTACTGGAGATGCCATTCCTTGTTATCTTTTTGGAAGAATCTGTTGGAATTATTCAATCTCTTCTCCGGTCCAGTGGAATATTTCTCCCAATCATAAAACAGAATCTGGGATATTTCTGTGAATCATTCATCAGGGTGTGGGAGCCAGTCTTACAGCTGTCGTGCCTGTGACTCAGTTGCTGAAGTCAGTAATAACTGAGCCTAACAGCTACCAATAAAAAAGTCATATCAAACCCGAATGTTAACTTTTGTTTCTTTCCCCCGGATGCCGTCAGACCTGCTGTGTTTTTTCAGCATGTTGCATTTCTAATATAGACCAGATGCAAGCTTGACATCCCGTTTGTGAGTGCCTTTGTGTGAAAATTCAGACTGGCGCCCCTGCATTTTTTTAGAGAATATTATGAAATAATAAAAACAACAACTTTTATTTACAAAATAACCTTAACATAGTGAAAGATCCCAATGCGCTCCAAAAATGTGATAACAAACAGAATTTGACAGTAAGGTACATAGAATTTAGGACTGCTTCATCTTTTTTGCAAGTGTGAGAAGAATTAAGGAGATAGAGCTAGTGGGGAATATTCTCCCTTCTGTGCTTTCTTCCTCTCTCTCTCTCTTCCTTCTGTCCTGCTATCCTTTCATCTCTACCTTGGTCAAGAGACAGGATTGAAGGACTGTACTAGGTGAGAGTAGGGACGTGCCAAGGTATAGGGAGGGAATTCCAGAGCTTAAGACCCCAGTAGCTGAAAGCATGGCTGACAATGGTGGAATGATAACAACTGAAGATGTTTAAAATGCTAAAATAGGAGGTGTGCAGAGATTTCAGAGAGTAGCTGATTTGGAGGAGGATGTTGGGGATGTGTAAGACCAAGGAGAGAGTTCAGAGTAAGCCAGAGAGAGTACTACTGATTATCTGGTGACAAATTGATTCTCTGGAATGGTTTCCACTCAAAAGAAATACCTGTCTCATCAAATACTGACCACTCACACTGCAAAGATTCCAACATTTGTTGGTTGAATGGCCAAGATCTAATTTACAATTCACTTTTATGTTTAATTCTGATTCAGTTTCGAAGACAGTTCTTAAACCACTGGGAGCTGAGTGCTTCCGAGCAGGGCTTAGGGAACCTGGTCTGAATTGGAGGGAGCTTAGAAAAGGGAATGATGAGAAGGATGTCTCTTCTATGCAAAAAAACGTCAGCCATGGTGACTGTGGATGTGTGAGAACTGATCTCAATGCCCTTGATTAGAAAGAGAAAGTTGGAAAGATGTCCAAATTTGTTCTCAGCAAGTTGCATGTCCTGAACGTGTGTGAATACTGGGCATGGTCAGGCTTGATCTCTGCTGTTTTTTTCATTCATTCATGGGATGAGGGTGTCACTGGCCTGGCAGCATTTATTGCCCATCCCTAATTGCCCAGAGGGCAGTTAAGAGTCAAACTCATTGCTGTGGGTCTAGAGTCACATGTAAGCCAGACCAGGTAAGGATGGCAGTTGCCTTCCCTAAAGGACATTAGTGAACCAGATGGGTTTCTCCAACATTTGGCAATGGATTTATGGTCATCATTAGACTCTTAATTCCAGATATTTATTAAATTCAAATTCCACCATCTGCTGTGGTGGGATTTGAACCCAGGTCCCTCAAAACATTATCTGGGCCTCTGGATTAACAGTCCAGTGATAATACCACTAGGCCATCGCCTCCCTATACCCCCAGGGATAGTTTGAAGACATTCTTCAAATGGTTTCACACACAAAGAATGACTAAGGTACTGGAGAGAGCAAAGGAGGTGGCAGAAGAGAAAGGAATAAATTTAAACTCAGCCGTCCCTGGGGGAAGACAAAGATATTGGGTTAGCTGAGTATTTTCCCCCACCTGAGCTAACTGTCCACTCACTTCAGTGAAAGAGGACCAGAGAATTGCCTCAATTCCTTCAGCTTCCTGCAGGGAGAGTTCCTGTAGACAAAGCCACACAGCACTGAACAAATCCGGTGGCCATTTTGTAAACAGTGAATAGAGCAGCTGGTGAATGAACTTGTTTGTGAAGACATTAAGAGAGGAGGATTAATGAGGAAAACTGGGTGGACGTCCTGCTTCTCTTCAAATTGATGCAAAGGATCTTCAGTACAACAGTGGTCGCAGTTCAAAAATAATGCCTCGCCCATTTATGACTGAGATGAGAAAACATATTTTGTCTCTGAGATTTATGAGCCTTTGTAATTTTCTTCGTCAAAAAGCAGTAGATGAATAATCATCCTTAAGGCAGAGTTAGATACATTCTTAATTATCAAAGGGATGAAAGTTTATCAGGGATATGCAGAAATGAGGATTTGATGTTAAAATTAGACCAGCCATGATCTTATTGAATAGTAGAGTAGGCCCGAATGGCCAAGTGGCTTACTTCTGCTCCTTCTTTGCACGCTCGAACCTTGATTGTTTACTCAAATCCTAGTGTAAGACTTGAAGCTATAACCTAGTGACTCACAGAGATGTGTTTTGTTACCAAGACATGGAGTTCAAATCAGGAAGCTTTCTGACTTGGCAGACCTTCCTGGATTTAAGGCACACAATCACTCTGGGAGGGCAAGTGTAGCTCAGAGTCAAATTTGCTCACATTGAAGGCAGATGCTAGGTGGCCACGAGGTTGGGTAAACGCAAAGGCCAAAGTTTGTAGGCCTTCCTTCATTTTCCAGTCCATCCCAATTGTAATAAAGCAGTTAGGCCCTCTATGCCTCATTCCTCATACTTCCTCACCCTACACACACCTCTCTTAGACTCCATGCCAACTCATCGAATATTTACCATGGCAGACCACAGGAGCCATGTGGAGATGAAATAAATCAAAAACAACTTCTATGCCAAACTGAGATAAAAGGTACTGCAGATGCTCGAGAATCTGAGATAACAAGGTGTGGAGCTGGATGAACACAACAGGTCAAGCAGCATCATAGGAGCAGGAAAGCTTGACGTTTCGGGCCTAGACCCTTCATCAGAAATGGGGGAGGGGAAGAGGGTTCTGAAATAAATAGGGAGAGAGGGGGAGGAGGATAGAAGATGGATAGAGGAGAGGATAGGTGGAGAGGAGGCAGACAAGTCAAAGAGGCGGAGATGGAGCCCCAACGTCAAGCTTTCCTGCTCCTATGATGCTGCTTGGCCTGCTGTGTTCATCTTCTACTCCACACACTTTGTCGTGAAAAATCCTCCCACTAATTACTGCCTTTTAAATCTCAAGTAATTAATTTCTTTTAAAATTAAACCTCTATTCATACGCCACACCGAAACAAGATAATACTTTAATAATATTTAAGGAGTAGTAGGAACTGTTGATGCTGGAGTCTGAGATAACAAGGTGTGGAGCTGGATGAACACAGCAGGCCAAGCAGCATCAGAGGAGCAGGAAGGCTGATGTTTTGGGTCGGGACCCTTCTTCAGAAATGGCGGAGGGGAACGGGGCTCTGAACTAAATAGAGAGAGGGGGAGGCGGTGATAGAAGGTGGATAGAGGAGCAGATAGGTGGAAAAAGATGGACAGGTCAAGAAGGCGGGGATGAAGCTAGTAAAGGCGAGTGAAGGTAAGGAGTTGGGATAGGGGTTGGTTAGTGAGGAAGGAGGGGCAGGTAGGTGGGAGGGAAGTTGGACAGGTCAAGGAGATGGGGATGAGGCTAGTAGAGGTGAGGTGAGTGTAGGTAGGAAGTTGGGGTGGGGGTGGTCAGTGAGGTGGGAGAAGTGGATAGGTGGGAGAAAAGATGGACAGGTCAAGGAGGAGGGGACGAGAGGAGGTGCTGGTCTCGGGCTGAGGTCAGGGGTGGGGAGATTTTGAAGCTTGTAAAGTTGACATTGAGACCATTGGGTTGTAGGGTTGCCAGGCGGAATATGAGGTGCTGTTCCTCCGGTTTTCGGGTGGCATCGTTGTGGCACTGGAGGAGGCCCAGGATGGACATGTTGTCCAGGGAGTGGGAGGGGGAGTTGAAGTGTTTCGCGACTGGGAAGCTCATCACCCCCACCTCCGCGAGCAAAGATGGAAAGTGTTGGAAATGGAGATAGCCCACCTGTAGCTGGGTGTCTTAGTGGTTTGCACTGCTGCCTCACAGTGCTGGGGCACAGGTTCAATTCCAGCCTTGGTTGGGTCAGTTAGTCATGGAAATGTCAGGTCCTGGGGATAGGGTGGAGGCTGGGTCTGGTTGGGGTGCTTTTTGGCTGCAGACTTGATGGGCTGAATGGCTTCTTTCTGCATGTAGGGATTCTAACTGGATGTTGTTTACTATTTTTGCAGACTGCCCCGTCTCTCCAAATATCTGGCCCAGACACAAGGATACTGCTAAGTGAGCTAAGCTGACAGCTAACAAAAGTTCTGAGATTCAGGTTTATAGACTACCTCGCTGGATACTCTCTCTAATTGCCATTAAGGGATACAATTACAACGACTCTCTTCTGTCAATCTTAATCGAATCTGCAATATGCTTGAAATAAATGTTTTGAGTCTTTTTTATTTGTTGTAATAGAAGTTAGAAGCTGATCAGAACACAGCAACAGCCAACTGTCTTAATCAGCTCTTTATCCTCCGGCTGATGGAACTTTCAATTGTAAATCGATACAACAAAAAGAAGGCCAAATGCACAGGGCACAAAGTACCATTGCATTGCTCTGCTTTTGTGAGCTGCCCTATGTCTCTGGCAGTTTTCTGGGCAGTCAGAATGAAAGAGGATGATGGCCCATTTGGGATGTTGGGTGTTGTACAGGAAAGATTTGATTCTATTCTGGTACCACCTGACTGAACCAGCTGACGGGCACTAAGCTCCCTGGTTTGGACCTGGCAGCTCCAGACAGCATTCAGCTTAGAATCATTCTGCTGTAATGTGAGTTAATGCGCCAACTTTATTTAAAGGGACAGGCATCCAAATTGCAGGGAAGGTTTTTTTTTAAAGAACTGATTCTTTAGCCAAACATCTGGGTTATCTCTGTTGTCTAGATGGATGGTTTGTAAGGACACCAGCATTGCACGCTCATTTCCTGTTCTGACTCAAGTAGACTTGGGACCTGCCTTCTTATTGGCCTCGTGCTAAATGCAGTGTCAAGACCCTGAAGCTATAAAACTAAATACGTCTCTCCCATAGAGAAAGAGATGCCCATGGTCACATGTGAGTCATGGCTAATTACTTACCCACCTGAAATACCCTGGCATGTTTGCTTGGTGGTGACATGAGATTTACCAGCAATTGTTGTTGCAGTCTCTGGGAAAAAGAGGAAGATTTATCGGCCCGTCCTCGTGAACTTTGCAAAAGAAATGGGCTTGGCATTGGCTGCGACCCTTGGCCTGCAACACAAGATGGAGAACGTGGAGAGACCCTCTGCCAACTTGGAGCCAAAATCCTCCCTGGTAGACCAGCTGAGACACCCAGCTTCTCTAATACATATGGCCATTCACTGCTTTCCTGTATACTGTCACATACTCAGGTGAGACTGCTGCAGCAGAACATGGCTGCCATGCGACCTATATAGTGAGTTGACATTGGAACCATTCTTCCTCCCATGTCTGACTCAGTTGGATGACTAATTATGCGCTCATCTCAACTCTATACTTGTTTCTGAAGTAGGTACAGTACCTGAGCAGGTAGCTGCCAGTGACACTTCAAGTGAATCTTCATTAATGCTGTTCCTCATGCTCCTGCTGGGCAGGTTGTAGTTCTCTGACTCAGAAAGTTAGAAGGTGAAGGTTGATATTAGGGAAGACCAGTGGATAAGTATAGGAAGCATGATCACACTGTCCATTCTTTCATTGCCAGACACCAGTGTAAGGACATACCGGGAGCTGAGCAAAAGAAGCAGGCAAAAACATTGCATCATCTTCAAAGCTCTCAGTGACACTGAATGTCATTGATATACAAGTGCCTTACCTTTAAGAGACTTCACCTTTAAGGACAGTGTGCGTACAATGTTGTGACTCTGCCTGCTGGTTAGGCTGTTGTTGGTTTGCAAACTGCATATACAAGAAGCTAATGGTTACAGATATAATGTATGCTTCATAGCTTACAATATGCTTTATGGTTTTAAATAAATGAACCCACAGTGTTAAACAAATCCTGGCAAGCAATTGGTTACTGGATCATTATATGACACCATTGCAACTAATCCCATGACGGGGAGAACTACCTTTTCCAAGAGGTTGAGAAAATGCAGGCTTCTTGTGTCCCCTGCTAGGCCTGTTCTGCAGCTTTTCATTGTATGTCAGCTCATCCTTGCAGAGAAGGGTCAGAATGCCAGGGAGCAATATGGACGAATGATATTCCTACCACGGTGAATAGAAGATGTTTTAATGAACGGTCATTGACCTAAAACTTTGAGTCTGTTCCTCTCTCTCTACAGTTGCTGCCATATCTACTGAATATTTCCAGAATCTTCTGTTCTTTATTTCAGATTTCCCGAGTATCTACAGTGTTCCGCTTTTGAATTACTGCAAATGCAGAATTATCTTTCATTCCCCCTTACACTGACTGCCACTATTGCCATTTTGATTTACTTCTTGACATTTGCCAATTCCTTTCTTTCTTTCATTCTTTTGAAGAAAAATTACGATTCCCAGTATTCCTAACCAGTCCCTTGACATCCCATCCCCAGAATTGTTGCAATGTAGGAAGCTACACCAGTTCCAATAACCAATATAATCACTGTAGGAAAACACTGTAGCTTGGAGCGTAATGAAGTTTCAAATATTTGAATAGTGATCAAACACTGAAGGACACGATCCCTTCTTGTAAGTAAACAAGGTGATCTGAAAGACATTCCCCGGAAAGCTCCAAATACACAGATCCTGTTAATTTAGTCATTTCTTTCTTGCACATTAGCACACACTCAGCACCTCATTTTAAATGATCAAATATGTGCCCATTTGATGTTTGCTCTTGAATGTAACGTCATGGTTTCATTTCTATCATTTCAATCAGGAGGCTTGTAACCCATTGTTTCTTGGGTTGTTATCGAAATCCATAGACTTTGGGAACACCAAGAAGAATTGAGATTAATTTCCCTCTCTGCCTCAGGAAAATGCCTCTCCTTGCTGGGATTTACTGCTGTTTCAATAAAAAGGAGTAGGTGGCGGTTTAATGATAATGTCACTGCACATCCACAGGCCCATACTAATGCTCTTGAGTCATCGTTCGAAAATTCACAATGGCAGAGAATGAAGCTTAAATTCAATTAATGAAACCTAGAATCGAAAGCTAGTCTCAGTCACAGTGACCATGAAACGATCACCAATTGTTGTTAAAAAAAAGGGTGTCATTTAGGGAAGGAAATCTGCCATCCTTACCCACTCTGGCCCACATGAGAGTCCAGGTCTACAGTGATATGGCTCGCTTTAAACTACCCTCTGAATTAGTCACTCAATTGAAAGGTAATTAAGGATGAGCAACAAATACTGATCTAAAGAGGAGCTCAAAGGTTATGGTTAGTTGGAAAAGAGGACAGAGAGAGACAAAAGCAGACTCCATTGTTGGGAATGCTGAAGTTAGCTGGGAAGGCAGCAGAACTACACAGATTCTAAAGGGGACTCAGTGAGGAGTCCAGAACAACTTGATGGTCCTGGGCTGTTAGAACTCATGAGGAAGCTCTAAAAATTAGTAGGCAGCTAAATATTGGAGTCAGTACTCATAGGAACTGCTGCGGAAGTGAAGAAGTGGAAAGTCACAGTCTGTATCCTGGAGGAAGCTGTGGGTAGGTCAGACGAAGCCTGCAAGCATTAATACTTCAGTGCAGCTGAGAAAGGGTGTTGGAAAGCTCACAATCATTATTTGCTTGATATAACTGAGCAAGATTGGAGTTCAGGGAAAATCCCAAGGGTTGGATTAGCTTGCTGAAGTTGGCCTTGGGTGAAGAGTTGGAGTTGAGCTTGTGAATGGGTACTGAAGCACAATTCCACACACCAGGGAAGTTGCCATCTGATGTGCTCATTTGGTGTTTGATCACAGTCTACTACATGTAACACAACATGTTAATTCTGGGTGTTGGAATATAAGTTGTATTGTAAATTGTTCTAGCATTGAAAAGTTTGCTGCTTTTTATTGAAAACCTTGGAAAGTGTGGCTTTACTTTCTTAGTAAGTCCCTTGGATTCCACACTTAGTGTATTTCAAAAGGTCATATTATTGCCAGACAGTAACTGAAATTTTGTGGTGTGATCTGTGATGGTAACAGTAAGAATTCTCAAACGAATGCGTGCATTTTTGCTCAACAATGAAGCTTTCAGAATCTTCAGGATGTAGCGTAGCATTGACTTCTTGTCCTTTGTGTTTAGGTTTTATGGTGATTTACCCACACACCTGAAGATCTGTGCCTCCTGGACCTTGAAGTTTTGTGTTATTTGGTCTGACTTTCAGAGACACCAACATGACAAGCTGTCTGCCAGTATGAAAGCAATCTGTTTCCATACTAAATCCACCTTGGATTGAAGAAAGTCTGACAACTTCCCATTCCTCACATTGACCATGATACGATCTCTAAATATGTCAATCCTTCAAAGTACCGAAAGTGTCCTGATAGACAATACAAATTGGTTAAAAAGATTTTTATTGACTCTCCCAAATACTGAGGTTGCTGATTGAATCTTGCCTGTTCAAAACTGTAGATTGAATCTCATAGAAGTCTGAGCAACGTGCACTATGGTGAAACGTGTGGCAGAATCAGGTGACAAATGTATTGTAGATGGGTAAGTCCCAACATTGGGAGCAATGTACACCAACTCTCATAATTTTCTCACGTGGCCAGATTCTCATTGGGCAATGGCATGATGCCAATTTATGGTCATTATTCATTGTTGGACACGTTGTGAACAGCCCAACCAATCAATTCATTAACATTCACACTTCCATCTTATCAAGCTCAGCAAACAGCATAGACATCGGCAATGTATAAAAAGAGAAACAGAGTGCCTACCCGGCAGATTCAGCTCACCACTTGCTCCAAAAGATCTCCATGTTGTAGCCCAGGGCACAATCCTTGGGCACCTGCCACACACACCCCTCTTCCATGGACATTGGCACCTTCCATCTGCCAGCCCATCACAATCCTCCTGGCACATCTACTGTACACTTGCAAAACACTTCTGAAGCACAGGAGGGCACACCAGCAAATAGAATGGAAAGGCTTGACGGGGAGAGGGTCACTTCGTACACAGTGATAGACTGGACCAGGCTACATATCAGCGACGTTTGCCTGCTCACCTAGCTTTGGTTCACTTAGCACCAACCTGCTTGTTCACAGCATCCCTGCCTTGCCATGCCAATTAGCGCAGTCAGTCAGGCAGCTTGCCTTGCTGCCAGGCACTCCTTAATTTAGAGGGCATACTTCTTGTGGTATGGCATCATGCTACGTCAATCTCACACCCACTCAAAGTGCCAGCAGCTTGTGCAGCAACACACTTCTTATGGAGTAAGCAGGCAACCATGAATACAACTCCAATGGGTGTAGTCCTCAATGAAGTCCATGGAGGGATCCAACTAACAGGAAGTCTTTCCACAATAGGTCAAGGCAATGTCCGACAGCAGGATTTTGAAAGGGGGCAGCACTGTAAAGCAAAGCTGGGAAGGGTGTAATGAGTGGGGTTTGGGGTTATCCATGGTCAGGAGCATCCTGGTTTCAACTGACAGTGAATGACCACATTGGGCATGGTAGACTAATACACCAGTGTCTGGCTGGGAAGAGTAGCCAAATGTTGTGGACAATTTGAATGGGGACTTGTGGAATTGTGGCCCCTTTGGGATTGGCTGGATGGGCTTCTAGGATGGGGATGTGGCTCTTTGATGTTTCACCAACACCATCAGACTGAGGCTAGAAGCAGGTGGGCACAGAGCACTCATTGTCACCTTCCAATGTGCTGGAAACCGAAAGTGCACAACTGGAAGAAAATGCCTGAGAGTTCACTCAGTCTGGACAGGGTAGCTCACTTGAGGGATGGGCCTGCAGCAAACACCCAGCCTAAGGATTTTAAAAGGAAACAACATAGATCACACATAGGCCCATGAAAGGCCTAGCACATGTAGGCCGCCTACTCTCTGGTCATCCGACAGCACTGACCATGTCTGTAAGTAAAAGCACAACCATTTCTGCAGAACTGGCAGTATTTGTGGAGTGAGAAGAAAAGTGAACCATTCGAGTCCAATCTGACTCTTCTTCAGACTCTTCCCCACAGATGATGCCAGACCTGCTGAGTTTCTCCAACATTTTATGTGTTTGTTTCAGATTTCCAGCAAATGTGGTATTTTGTGTTTACTGCCGAAGAGTGCTCTGGCAGCCACACCTTTGGCCAAGCATTGTCAATCTTAAGCCAGGAGGTGCAAAGGTTTCAGCAGCACACATCGCCATACGGGTCCATCAGTCATCCTGTTTGTAACTGATGTATTAAGCTCTCAATACAGTTGGATGGTTTGAAAATGCGTTAAACATGGTGACTCAAGAGCAGGTGCATCAAAGTTAGTCATCGACAGTTATGTACAAAGTTCAGTCAACATGAGAATCTTCTTCACTTGTACCATCAAAATGGCATCACTAAGCTTTTTTCTCTTTCCCTCCCATTACATCTCAGTGCATGACTGACAACTGGGGCCCTAAAAGAAATTATCGAATCAGAGGGTTTTCCCCCAGTAATCAGCAACAGATTCATGATCATAATTAAACTCTTTATTTCGGGTTTTTATTGAATTCAAATTCCAAAATCTGCCGTGGTGGAATTTGAATCTGGGTCGCCAGAACATTACTTTGGGTGTCTGGGTTAATAGTCGAGCAATAATGCCACCAGGTCATTGCCTGGTTATGTTGCATTGCCACTTACTGAATTCGGCTCTCTTCAGGCTTGGCTAGCTCAGTTGGCTGGACGGTTGGCCATTGATGAAGTGTGGCATTAATGGTATGGATTCAATTCCTGTACTAGCTGAGGTTACCAGGAAGAACTCTCCTTTTCAAGCTCTACCCTCCACTGACCCTCAGGTTAGGCCACTACCAGTTGTCTCTCTCACTAACAAATCAGCTGTATGGTCTGGTAGGACTATGGTATCCTTACAACTTTCTCATGTAGTGTCTAAGATCTCTCTCTTTACATGCTCATTCTACACAGTTGGCTTCTCTCCATCTCTATTGCTGATATTAGAGTCGCACCATCACTTACATCACCATCGTTTACATGTATCATTATGTGGTAACCCCTGCCTCTTTTTCATGTGGAAAGGGGGAATATTGGTGGTGGAGTTGTTTGGGGGGAGGTTAAGTGAGTTACAAAAGGGTTAAACAAAACAGGAAAGCATCATCCTAGAGATCTGCCGACTGTGACCTGAGAGACTAGAAACTGAAGAAAAATCTTTTTTTTTGAAAAACTGCTCATTACATTTCTTTATAGGCCCTCAATGACATTACATTGTAGCTTGTAATGGGTCTTCTGTGGTGGCTGGAACATTCTGGAAGACATTTTGTGAACATTTCATTTTTTTCAGCACAATCTAACGAGGTCGACAGGGGGAAAATAACTGGGTTGAATGACCCCAGTGCTCAGTGCGGCGCACAAGGTGTCAGTGTAGTAAAAACCACACTGCTGAAGCCATAACTTCGAATTCATTAATATCATAGGATTATTAATTTTCTCTATTATTCAGAATTTCTGGACAATATTGGGATAACTCTGCGTGGATTGCATGCTCAGCATGACCCTCAGCCAATTAGACTTGCTCTTTATGAATATCAGAACCTTAAGAAGAATATTGCTCCCTTGGCTGCGAGAGAGACGTGACTGATGCATTTTGACTGAGTTTAATGCTGTGAGGAAGCAGGGCTAAAATAAAAAAGGTTATGTTATCAATAAGGGGCAGATGTTTCCTCATCTGAGAGGGAGCTCTCACTTCAAAATGAGCCGACTTAGAAAGGAAGTGGAGGGGAATACCTGGGAGGTGGCGGGGAGGGGAACAGGGATGTTTCCCTTGCTTTACTATTTGCTAACCCATGTCTAAGTATTCGGGCCTCAGGTCAATGTCCATTCTTAGGGAGTGGATGCAACGCACTTCATGGAAAATGCAACTGTAATTTGTCTGTGAAATAGTAAGAACTGCAGATGCTGGAGTCTGAGATAACACAGTGTGGAGCTGGAGGAGCACAGCAGGCCAGGCAGCATCAGAGGAGCAGGAAAGTTGACGTTTCGGGTCGGGACCCATCTTCAGAAAAAAAATTTGTCTGTGTTAGATTTGGGGACACACCAGCCCCTGCGATGGGTTTCAATGTATCTCAGGTAACTTGAACAAGTGGAAAACAAATACAACAGCGGAAGTAAATTGTGTTGTGACAAGAGAGATGGCCAATTGCTTTTCACCTTGACTCCTAATAATTCAGAGCATCCTGTGCCAGCAATGCATAATGACACTTTGAGAGTGTCCTGCTCCAGGGGAGCCCAGAGGATAAAAATATTTTGTTGGTCTAAGGAAAATGAGGAAAGTTAAACAACCTAATTCAATTAGATGGATAAAGAGTCATGGACCTTGCACACCCAAATGTTCAAACGTCATCTGCCCTGTATGTGGCTGACTGATCAGCCATCTCAGAGTCCATTAAACTGGAGTGGAAGCAAGTAAAATCATAGTCATAGAATTTGACAGTCCAGAAGGAGGTCATTTGACCCATCGTGCCCGACTGTCTCCCAAAAGACGTACCCGTCTGGTCCCATTCTCCAGCTCTTTCTCTGTAGTCCTCGAAATTGTTTACTTCCAAATATATGTCCAGCTGTCTCTTGAAATCTCCTGGGGAATCTGCCTCCACCATTGTTCCAGGCAGCACACTCCAAATCCTAACTCCTGAGTAAAGAAGTTTCTCTTCACTTCACTTCTAGCTGTCCTGCTGACAAAATTGCAGTTGTGACCCCTAGTTATTGACACGCCAAGGGACTGCCTAAAAAGATGTCTCACCATAATGTGTGCCACCCCACTAAAGGGAGCTGCACAATAAAAACAAAACAATTCTGGAAACCCTTGGTAGCTCATGATTCCCTCTATGAAGAGAGAAGCAGAGCTAATGTTTCAAGTTAATGACCTTTCATCAGATAAAGAAGGTATTAGCTGAGCAACAATTCCTGAAGAAAGTCTAGGTGGAAGTAAAAGCTGAAAAGGTGGTGAGAGGAGTGGGTGGCACAGAGGCTCGGTGGTTAGCACTGCTGCCTCACAACGCCAGGGACCTGTGTTCACTTCCACCTTCGAGTGACTGTCTGTGTGGAGTTTGCACATTCTCCCCATGTCTGTGTGGGTTTCCTTTGGGTGCTCCGGTTTCATCCCACAGTCCAAAGATGTGCAGGTTAGATGGATTGGCTGTGCTAAATTGCCCATAGTGCTGAGGGATGTGTAGCTTAGGTGGGTTTATAGGGGGATGGGTCTGGGTGGGATGCTCCAACAGTTGGTGTGGACTTGTTGGGCTGAACGGCCTGTTTCCACACTGTAGGGATTCTATGATTGCGTGGCACTGGGGGTAGAACAAAATGAAGGATCTGTGATAGTGTAGAAGGATAAATAAACCAAAAAATGGATGGTGGGGGAAAACAAAAGAGGAAAAGAAGGCAGAAGATTGGTCTACACACCTCAGTTAAAAACACCCTTATTAGGTGGTTTGGAGCCAAACTAAGAGTTTGAGTTCATTGCAGGGCAATGAAAAAGCAAAGTCAAGAGCTATTGTCAGGTTTAGGCTTTGAAGTAATATTACTTATTACACACTAATACCAAAACCTGGTAGACTTCATAGTCATAAACATACCAGGCTCTGACTTATAGTTACATTAGGTAAGGACCAATCTATTTCATGTCTTCGTGGGTATTTGCTCTCAAGACTCTTTCTCTTTTATTACAGAGTGTTCTAATCCCACCCACACTGTTATCTATACTCAGCAACGTGCACCTCTGTGACATCATCACAAGTTTGCTCCTGGGTCCCAATCCTCTGACACAACAAATACACCCAAACATTTTCAGATTTGCTTTTCACGTCTCGTATTTGAGGGACAAAGAAAAAGTTACTAAATCACAAAATAGACTTTAAAGCAGAAGTCCTTTGGGCCACATTATTTTTTTCCCATAGTCTTCCTATTCTACCTCCGACATTTAGCACTGGTTTGAACAGTTTCTTCAACTTATTTAAATCTTCCAATCATTTTCAGGATCTTATTTCTGCCATATGTTAGAGCTGCCAATTTGATATCAGATGCACATCTCACTGCCAATCCAGTTGCAGATGGACAATACAAACCCCGAAAAGCTTGCCATTGTTGATAATGACAGCCTACGCCAACTCCAGATCTATACAGTGGACCTTCACTTCTGACAAATGTAACATGACTAGTTGCTACACCTGATACATAAAATAAAGCTCCATTCCATGCAGGCCTGTACAATCCAACTACTACGGTCAGGCTTTTCAAAGTGGTGGTCAGGATGCCAAGTGCAAGCTGAAATTTTCAGGTTGGAAGTTCAGAAACAGCAGTAGCCATTGTGTTGCTTTCCTCCACTTTCTCTCTCAATATTGTATTTTGGTGATGGTACTGAGATTAGTTGGATTGTTAAGTCAGCAATGTACTTAATTGGATGAGTTTGTCACCTTTCTATGTCATAAAATACAGAAGGATTTGTGTTTATTTTGAGGCTTTTTTTGACTTAGTCCCTGTCTGCCAATAACAAATTGAGTACACTGCTATATCTGGGTAATAATGCTGTTGTCAGAACACTAAAATCTTGTAAAATATGCTTATGTAAAGCAATTGGGCCATAAGGCATAGGGAGGCAGAGCTACAAGTGATGCCTAGAGTAAGAATCTCTTCCAGTTCCATCACACTGCATATGGGATAATCCCCTGAAGCCACATAAACTCCACATATCTTGTTCACAGTTTTGAATGTAAGACAATATTAAGTTTTAACATGAGCCAATATTTTATATTTACACCATCTCCTTGGCTACTGAGATAATCACTTAACGTCCACAGACATTACCAATAAAGGGAACATTTAAATATCTGTTAAAAGAGAATTTCTTGATGAGTTATAGAGGTTGAATGACACTTCTGTCTCAGCCTCGTCTTCAGCGATGTGTAGAACTCTTTCCAGGGCGTTCCAAATCATTGCCTCAACTAGTCCTTACCTTCTGACTGGGTTTCAATAAATGTCACATCTAGATCACCATTTGAAGGTGTCTCACCATGCTTCAGTATGCTTGAGTGACAAGGCATTGAAACCTAATGGGTACCCTTTAATGCTCAAATTCACTGCATATATGTTGTAGGTTCTTGTCCAGGACTAGTCTTGATTTTAAATGTGACTTCAGTTAGCAATTCTGCATTTGAAACTGATGGACATTAATTGCATGTTTTACATAGAATTTCTTCAGATTAATTTTGACTTTTGTCACCGTACTTACCATTGAGAATGCTGCAAGTCTTTCAGAATTTAGATTCACAGCTTTACATTTGTTTTGATATAATACTCCATTTAACGTGTATCCTGTTACAGTTATAAATGTGGGTAATTTGGATTTTGAACTGTAACATGAAATAGGAAATATGGATTGAACCTATTATGAACCTTTACTGATTTCAGTTTCCAAAATAGAAGCACAGATCAGGAAAAGAAAGGAAGTCCTGTCCATTTCTGAAGAAGGGTCTAGGCCCGAAACGTCAAGCTTTCCTGCTCCTGTGATGCTGCTTGGCCTGCTGTGTTCATCCAGCTCCACACCTTGTTATCTCAGATTGTCCAGGATCTGCAGTTCCTACTATCTCTGAAATAATTTTAACCCCACTGCGAAGCCATTTCTGAAGAAGGGTCTAGGCCCAAAACGTTAAGCTTTCCTGCTCCTATGATGCTGCTTGGCCTGCTGTGTTCATCCAGCTCCACACCTTGTTATCTCAAGTCCTGTCTTTATATTTTTACTTTTCATGACTGCAGGGCCACTTTACAGCTAATGAACTACTTTCTGAAGCACTATAATGTATGGAATATGGTAAACTCCAACAAATGTAAATGTGGTAACAACCATAAGTGAGTGGGTAGGTGGAGATGGAGCCCAGAGACAGAGAGAGAGAGAGACATGTAAGGGGTTGGCAGGCAAGGGGATTGTTGATAGTAAGCCAGGAAAGAAGAGAAGCTGAATAAGTAATAACAAGAACTCAAAGTAGGAGGAAATGGTAGGCTATGCTGAAAGCAACCAATGTCATGATGGGGCCAGGATGCAGACTAGGTAAAAGACATGGAAGGACCTAATCAGACTCTGAAGTTATTTAACTCAATGTTGAATCCTAGAGGCTGCAGGGTCCCCAAATGAAAGATGAGATACTGTTCTTCGAGTTTGCACTAAGCTTCGCTGGCACACCTCAGCAAGCCTGAGACAGAAATCGAGGCCAGGGAACACGGTGGTGAGTTGAGGTGGCAGGAAATTGGCAACTTGGGGTCATTTGTACAGACAGAACGCAGGTGTTCTGCAAAGCTGCCACCTAGTCTGCATTTCGTCTTCCCAATGAGAAAGTTTTGTCTGGGGCCTTGGAAAGTGAGGAGGGTGGAGGCAAATGGGCAGGTGTTACACCTTCTGCGATTCCATGGGAAGCTGCTGTTGGGGTTTGGAGAGGTGTTAGGAGTGGAGAAGGAATAGACCAAGATGTCCTGAAGGGACTAGTCCCTGTGGAATGCACACAGGGGAGGGGAGCGGAATATGTGTCCAGAGATGGTATCCTGCTGGAGGTGGTGGAAATGGTAGCTTATGATCCTTTGGATAAGGATGCTGTTGGGGTGGGAAGTGAGGACTAGGGGTCTTTATCATTGTTGTTGGGGGGGAAGAGGAAAGGTGAGGGCTGAACTGCAGGAGGTGGATCGGACACGGCTAAGGGTCCTGTCAAACACAGTGGTGGGAATACTCAGTTGAGGAAGAAAGTAAACATTTCTGAGTACACCCTGTGGAAAGTGGCACCATCAGAACAGATGCAACAGAGACAGAGAAACAGGGAGAATGGGATGGAGTTCTGATAAGAAGCAGCATGTGAGGATGTTTATTATGGTACAGGAAGAGATCATTTGGCCCATTTTGTCTGCACTAGCTCTCCGAAGAACATCATGACTTAGTACCATTCTCTCACAGATTCCCTGTGACCCTGAATATAATTCCTTTCCAAATAATCATCTATTAAGACCTTGAAAGCTACGTTTCAACCTGCCTTCGTCACATTTCCAGGCAATGCATTGCAGACCCGAATTATCATTGTGTGTAAAAGATTTTTCTCATTCTTGCATTTATTTCTTCTGCAAATAAAAACAAATCTGGGCCTTTTTATTCTTGATCCTTTCCTATCATTCCTACCTTTAAATAGGGATTGCATTATGGACTCCTTTACAAGCCTGAAACTCCTCCTATTTACATCGGTCCAGCTTCTCTGTAAATATACTTAGCCCTGACTAAATCATATCTGGAGTTTCTGTCTTCAATCCTGGGCACCACACCTTAGGAATTGGTCTTGAAGGGATTAGAACATGGATTTACAAGACTGATATTGGACTCTAAAGGTTAATTTACAAGATCGGTTTACACGTGGCACGGTGGCTTTGTGGTTAGCACTGCTGCCTCACAGGGTCAGGGACCCAGATTTGATTTCAGACTTGGGTAGAGGTTACATGTTCTCCCATGGGGAGATTCCTGACCCCCGTCTCACTCCCGAGAGTATGGGAGGCAATGGCCTAGTGGTATTATCGCTGGACTGTTAATCCAGGGACCCAGATAATGTTCTTCAGACCTGGGTTCAAATCCCGCCACGGCAGATGGTGGAATTTGAATTCAATAAACATCTGGAGTTAACAATCTAATGATGACCATGAATCCATTGTTGATTGTTGGAAAAACCCATCTGGTTCACTAATGTCCTTTAGGGAATGAAACTGCCATCCTTACCTGCTCTGGTCCACATGTGACTCCAGGCCCACAGCAACGTGGTTGACTCTTAACTACCCTCTGGGCAGTTAGGGATGGGCAATAAATACTGCCTAGCCAGTGACGCCCTCATCCTGTGAATGAATAAAGGAGAAAACAAAATGACTGTGTGGGTTTTTTCTGGGGGCTCTGGTTTCTTCCCACAGTCCAAAGACCTGCAAGTTAGATGGATTGGCCATGGGAAATTGCCCTGCAGTGTCCAGGGATGTGCAGGCTAGGTGGATTAATCATGGCAAAGGCAGGGTTACAGGGATAGGGTCAGTCTGGGTGGGATGCTCTTTGGAGGTTTGGTGTGGGCTTTATGGGCCAAATGACCTGAATCCACCCTGTTATGATTCTACACACTGGTGTCATAATAATTAGAAAACTAAGATATGGTTTGATCAAAATTTTCAAGAAATTAAGGGGAACAGATGGAGGAAACAGAGAGAAACATTTTACGAGCAGCAGAGTTAGGAATCATAAAATTTTGAGACAGCATTTTCAGGACTGAAATTAAGAGCAATTTTTCGTGAAAATTATATGAGTGCAAATGGTGCACAATTAATTATTTTAAATCAAAGATTGAAAGATTGGTGTTACTAAATGAGCTATTGGACCATTTTTAGCCTGTATGTTAGACTGAATGATAGAACAGACTTAAAGGGTTAAATAGCCTCATCCTGTTCTTATGTTTCTATGGATTTCTTTTTCTATTTTGGGCCTGAAAGTGCGGAATATATCTTTCTATTCCGGAACAAAGTGACAGAGGAAGAAACACAATTTGAACATCATCTATAATATCATTTTTTTGAAAGACTAATTAAGACTTGCTCTGCAACAGGATTTCAAAACCCAGATCAGTCGAAAAGAGGATTTTGAATTTGTCCTTTTTGATTCCTGACCCCGTCTCTCACTCCTGAGAAATCTCTCATAGATGTGTCACTGTAGTATCCCCATGGATACAACGGATCAGTGCTCTGAGATAATATCACTGAGTCTCTAGCCACTCTTTGAGGACTTTCTTTCCAATTTCAATGCTGGTACAAATGATTTTGAAATGACTATGAAAGAAAGAAAAGAGTCATCTGTCTTCATAATCTAACAAGTGCACAACTGGGCAAAAGGCCCAGGAATGACAACAGAAGGAGCAACAGCAACTGTTAACTCATTAGGAATACACAGAACATTTTACCAAAATGAGGAGATCCTTGGCTACTTAGACTAAATTTGATGCATTATTTTATCAGTTTTTAATTCACTGATGGGACTTGGGCATCGCTGGCTGACCATTATTTATTGGCTGTGATAACAAGCATGGGGCTGGATGAACACAGCAGGTCAAGCAGCATCATAGGAGCAGGAAAACTTGACGTTT
>JAHRHZ010000274.1:8563641-8583973 GCA_024137785.1 Ginglymostoma cirratum
AGGAGCAGGAAAACTTGCCGTTTTGGGCCTGAACCCTTTCTGATGAAGGGTTTAGGCCCGAAACGTCAAGTTTTCCTGCTCCTATGATGCTGCTTGACCTGCTGTGTTCATCCAGCCCCATGCTTGTTATCTTAGAAAACCCATCTAGTTCACTAATATCCCTTAGGAAAGGAAACTACCGTCCTTATTTGGTCTGGCCTACATATGACTCCAGACCCCCAGCAATGTGGTGGACATTTAACTGACCTCTGGGCAATTAGGGATGGGCAATAAATGCTGTCCCACATCCAATGAATGAATATAAAATACAATTGATCAGTTAACCATCCAACTCAATCTGACTACAAATGGAGCACAAGGTGCAATCCCATGGATCAAACAAATGTCAATCCCTTATTCTGAAGTTGGGATCCTGATCACGAAATTTTCTAGTCAGTCAGCATGAACACTGTCAAGTCCTTTAAAAATTTTATGATTTGAAGAGACCAACACTCTTTCTTCTAAGGTCCAGAGAATATAAGAATAGACCATTCAACCTCTTGTCTAAGAACAATCTGCTCAACCCATGAATCAGTCAATTGGAGAGGAGGCCAAACCTGCATACATTGTTCCAGGTGTGGCCCCAGGTCTGTATAACTGTAGTAAGATCTCTTTACTCTTACAAGCAAACTCTTCATGACAAAAGCTAAAGTTTGTTTTCCCAATCTCTTGTTGTGTTTACCTATTAACTTTCTGTGATGCCTGTACAGCACTGTCCCCCAGCCCCTCTGGGTGCAAACATTCCCAGAAGGGTGGGATAGGACAAAAGGTTTAGAGGAGATGTGAGGAAAATCTTTTTCACTCAGTGGGTGGTGGTAATCTGGAACTCATTGCCTGTGAGGGTGGTCGCGGCAGAGCCCTCATAATATGTAAAAGTACTTAGATGGACACTTGCAATACCAAGGCATGCAAGGCTATGGGCCAAGTGCTGGGAAATAGGATTAAAATAGTTGGGAGCTTGCTTTTGATAAATGCACACTCAATGGGCCAAAGGTCCTTTTTCTGCACTGTAGATCTTTATGGGTCTATGACTCTATGACTCTTATCATTCAAACAAAAAACCCTCCCGCAAATGGATAGCCTCACCCATTTGTCATGGTATATTTCATCTGCCACATTCTTGCCCATTCACCCACACTCTACACAATCCTCTGTGGCTTATTCACTTACACCTGATGGTTCACTCTGTAAATACAGTGATGTTGGTGTTCCTCTGACCTAAGGGAAATAGATCTGTGGAATACATAATACCAAAGGTATAGTAAAGCTGGCTGCAACTTAGAGGCGCAATTATATGTTTTTCAAGGTTGAGGAAGCATTCAGGAATAGATGCAGAGTAAAGAAATAGATAAAATTGTGTTTTGGTGAGGGCTTTTAAGATTACAGAATGCGCCAACCCACTTCACAGCCACTGAAGCACTTTCAAAGTCTCATCATTGTTATAATAAAGGAAACATGGCTGCTAATGTGTACGCAGCAAGATCCTGCAAACAGCAATCCCATTGTGATCACGTAATCTGCTTCAGTGATGGTGATTTAGCTGATCAAGGGATAATGACTAGCTGGATGTCTGAAACTGAAAACAAGCTTATAGGTTAATGACAATAGCTTATAAGGTGCGAGGGAAACTCAGCATGCCTGGGAGTGGAAAACAGCACTACAATTTCAAGTCCAGTGTGACCATTCCTCGGCGTTTTTCCAGCACTTTTTGTTTTTGTTTTTGTTTTTGTTTCAGGTCTCCAGCGTCTGTAACTTTTTGTTCTCATCTTTTCTCAAAGAATACCCTTCTGGAAAACACACTTGCAAAGTTCTCAAATATGCAAAATAAATTCTCGACAGTTTTTGTCTTTTCTTTTAATGTTAAAGTTTTAGTACTCATGGACATTGTGATAGCAAAGTTACACTTTGCCATGTTCCTTTAAAACTGACTGCTCGCTGCAAAAGTAGTTTTCAGATGTGTTAGGAAAGGACAAAAGGGCTGGCCTATGTTTTAGAGAAGGCTCCCAATGACATCTATTGTCAAGATGGCCAGGTTGTTGAAGCAGAGATCAAATTTAGGAATACATTCGCAGTTCTGACCTGTGATCCCAGACCCTGTACTCCAGCTGTGTGATTGGCAGTGATCAGGAGGGTAATGTTTGCAGAGGTCAGTGGTATGGAGCACGACACAAAGTATGTGTTTACAGAAATAAGTCCTCTTTGCTAAAATTCATGAATATCTGCATACCAGATGGTGCTAATGCAGCGTTGTTAACAGGTAGGTTGACTTAACTCTAACCCACACCACAGGGGAATAACAATCATGCCACCACATGTTAAAATGATACAATGCGAAGGAAGTCTTGCCTGTTGCAATTACGGGAACATTTGCATTTTGCACTCAGTAGTAGTGCTATAGTAAAGACTTACATTGATTTATTATCAAATGCCCCAAACACTACTCAGCCAATGAAGTATCTTAGGAGTTGTCTACATGGTTGTAATTTAGGCAATGTGGCACCCAATTTGCACACAGCAATATCCTACAAATTGCAACATAGTAATGAACAGATCATCTGTTTTTTGGTGATGGTGGTTACAGAATAAATATTGGCCAAGAAACTAAGGAGGTCTTTCTCTGCTCTTCTTTGAAGACGAAGCCTTGAGATCCTTTGTATCCACCTAAGAGGGTGGACAAGGTCTCAGCTTAATATCTCATCTGAAAAGCTGCACCACTTTGCTAATTTAGTATTCCCTCAGCCTTGGTTTTTCTACTTAATGTTCTCAATTGGAGATTGCATTCACAATATGCTGATACAGAGGCTATCACTGGGTATGACTGATGCCATGGTTATGTCCTACAGTGTGTCAAGTCATGTGTCTGTGAATGTAATATTTATATGTATTAGTGAGTGAAAATGTATGTCTCGTGGTAGGCCCAGAGACTGGACTCTTAGCAGCCATGGTGCCCAGAGCGGGACTCCTGGTGGTGGCAGGCCCAGAGGCTGGACTCTTGGCAATGTCAGCGAGGAAGCAGAGGTAGCAAAGTGGGCTTTTGGGGCACTGGCATCGTCATTGCTGTTCCCGGAGCGGGACTTCTTGAGGACTGAAACACCTTGCAGAGATCTTGCAGAAGCCCTGAAGCCATTCTTGAGACCCCAGTTTGGACTGAAGATGAACTCTTTTTTATGTAATTTTTTTTATCCTTATTGTAGCTCAAAATAGGGCCAGATTGAGGCAACAACACATTTTTCACTGTATCTTCAAGACATAGGTGACAATAGATCATTCATTCCTTCGTTCATTCATTCATTCATGTCTGTTGGATCCTTCGATACCATATTAACCATGCTCAGTCTTTTCCATGTTACAATGGATAACCCCTAAATTTTGCCATATCAGGTAATATACCTTGCTGGAAGCAAATCCCACATCATATTTGAAGATAATCATGAGCAATCCAATAAGGAATTCAGGAGGAGCTGCTTTATGAGAAGGACAGTGAGAATGTAGAATTTGCTTCCAAATGGAGTGGTTGGGGTGAATGGCATTTCTTCATTTAAAGGGAAGCTAGCTAAGTACAAGAGAGAAGAATAAGATGGGAAGAAGGTGAAAGGAGGGTTTTATGCAGCTTGAAAATGACCATTGTACAGTTTCGGTGCTTTAAATTCTATGTTATGCTTCATGTTCAGCATTAATGACTATTTTCAAAGAAGGGACATCAAACCTCCAACATATAATGCTGTATCTTTACTCAAATAATGGGTAGATTTTGATGCTCTCCTGGGACAGAGTTGGAAACATAGAAGATACAAATGGGAGTATTGGCCATTGAGCCTGCTCTGCCATTCAATATGATCAGGGCCGAGCAGTATCTCAACCTTATATTCCTGCCTGCTCCTCTTACACCTCGATGTTTTCAAAAGCTAAACATTTATCTGTCAGTTTGGTGGTGGTGGAAGGCTGGAGGGCAGCATTTAATTGGGCAAGAGGTTGTGATGTGTGGACTCCACTGCCCTCCTGCTTCTGTCCAATTGAGCCCAGGGCAGTATGAAGGCTCAGACACAGCCTCCTGGGCCGACTGGTAAATGGAACCCTAAAGAGAGCAATACATTTCAATGGTGAGTGGAGAGGAATATGTCTGTTTGGGGAGCCTGACAAACCAAACTCTTTAAGGTGAATCTGTAGTTCTACTGGAATGGATTGGGGGATGGAGGAGAGTTGGTTGTCATTGAAAAGCAACACCTGATTAAGAAATCCTGAACTGGAAAGACCAGGGCCCTTGATAGTCACTCATAGTCCACTCCTCTCACTTGACACCCACTCTTTGACCACACCAAAGACCCCCATTTTACCCTCTATTCCCTGGAGTGCCTAGTTGATTCTGGGCCCCAGGTGAGTGAATTACCAGATGCCAGCATCTCTTTCAATAACTCTGATGGGCAATAGAGAGTTCCTAAACTTGATTCAGTCATTACCTTGTGGGGTTGGAGTGGGAAAGTGCCCCTTCAATTCTCAGTGGCCACTTAAGTGGTAGCAAAAATAAACTCCCTGATATGAGAAACTCATACTTTCAGAAGTTGCTTACATTCAGCAAGGCCAGAATAAATCATGTACATTTTCAGAAAATAAAGCTGACAGCAACTTTGACCTCCCTGTCCCACTCGTCATTAACTCGAGAAACAAAATGCAAACTCATTTATTGGAGAGATGAAAGCTGGGTACAACCAAAACTGCTGTATTCTCAGTGCCACCGGGTGTCACTTCTCAAAATATTGTCGTTGGATTTCTTTTCCCTCCAAGCTTTGAAGAAGTTGATTTTGATAACATTCCTACGTAAACAGATTATTTTTCTGGCTGTAAATTGGTCAGAGATTTTTCAAGTGTTCTTGCATTGTGGCAACACTGACGTCATTGAGACTGTAGCATCCTGCATTTTTCTGGGCTCCAGTTAACTCTGCATGCAAAGTATATTTGGATAAAATCTGCTTGTGCGTTGGAGTCACAGATCATACCTTTCAGTGCATCCTGGATTTACCGAGTCTTTAATAAAAACTATTGGTATATTTCCAATGACGGTTGATGAAAGTTTGGTGTGGTGAGTGCTAATTAAATCTGCAGTTGATTCTCGCCAACTTCAATTGTTTTACTTAAGGAATCAGATTTCAGTTGAGAATAATTAGATAATTTGGCTTGATTGTGTGCCAGAAAGCCCCCTCAAAAATGATCTATAGCACATGTTGGAACAAAAGCTCTGTTCTCTGCCAAGGCTGCAAAAGAATGTTGGTATGTATATAATTTTGTAGGCAAGTGTGATGCTTTTGCTTCAGAGATGGGGTATAATCTGCATATTTTTGACATTTTTTGGCCTTATCTCCATAACTGTCGATGCCCTTAATGATTAAATATCTGTTTATCTCAGCCTTTTTCTCTTATGTTGCTGTAAATACATTTTGCCTCCAAACTGATGCCAACAGCTAGTGGGGAAACATTCCGAGGAAGTCATGGCAGCTGCCATTTTGGAAACCTAGGCCTGAACTAACTGTCTCTTCAATAAACACAGCTGCACACGCAGGAAATGCCACCCTCCACCTTCCTCTAATTCATCAATTGTTTCTATGTTGGGTGTTGACGACTTTGAATGGTCGTTCCTGATACTGTTCAAATGTGCTGGTGCTTTCTAAAGTTTCTAAAATTGGTGAAGTCAGCTACCAGTGTTACATCAGCTGCTGCAGGACCTCGTCCTGTTTTTAAAGATTCTGCCTAAACCACTTGCTTGGGTGCAATAGTATGTGTTTGCCTTAGACTACAGTAATGACAAACTATGTAGAGGTTACATGGAGAATGACAAGCTGCTACAAGAGGGAGGAGGTTTAGCAGGCGAAGGGATAGGGAAAAGGCAAGAAGTGCACACTTAAACCACCTTCTAAATCAGAAGTGATAATAGACTAAGGGGGGAAATCAGATATGAGGAGGAAGACTAGTTGTGAGGATTTCATCATCTTTGGCGGTTATAGCTCTGCCCTTGAATACGGTCTTAGCTATAGTTATTCTAATGATGATCTCCACTGAGGTAAAGACTTGCTGTCCCCTGCTGATTAGATCTTACTACCTCTGCTCTGATTTTCTTATTTCTAACATTGAACGTGACTGGCTTGCTTTAGGCAAATGCCATCAGCCATCAGAGTCACCGCGTTAGTTGTATTTCGACCGTCCAGCTGTCATTTGTGTGGGTGAAAATAAACACACATTGCAAAACCAGAAACCAGTGCAACTTTCACTATTACTTTGCCTTTGATTCTTGGTCCCACAAAAGTTTTCATTTCTCACAACTACTTTCAAATCCAGCATTGCCCCCATCATTCCCTATTACTGTAATCTCCTACAAATGGCAAACATACAGTCTTGGAGTCATAGAGTCATACAGCACAGAAACAGACCCTTTAGTCCAACCAGTCCCTGCTGAACATAATCCCAAACATAACTAGTCCCACCTGCCTGCTCCTGGCCCATATCCATCCAAACCTTTCCTATTCATATATTTATCCAAATGTCTTTTAAACATTGTAACTGTACCCAAATCCATCACTTCCTCAGGAAGTTCATTCCACATGCGAGCCACCCTCTGTGTAAAAAATTTGCCCCTCATGCCTTTTTTAAATGTCTCTCTTCTCCAATTCTAGCATCTCGTACATCCTCAATTTCCGTAATTCAATCACTGACAGCCATTTAGTTATCTGCTTAGGTCTTAAGCTATGGACCTGGCCTCAACCCCCTCCCCAAACCCTCCACCTCTCTCTCTCGCTCTTTCTCGCTCTCTTCCTGAAAGTACTCAAAGCAAACTTATCTACTTGGTCCTGTGTGATAATATTTCATCAAGTGACTCAGTGTGAAATTGTGTAATATAACACTCCTGTGCAGCATCTGAGATGCTTCATTATGTTGAAGATGCTGTATAAATGCAAGTTGCTTTTGTTGACATACATAAAATGTTGTCAGGCTAAACTGCGGCAGAGGTAATTGTGTGGAACAGTTTGTCACGAAAGTGGCTAATGTGTGGCACCTAATGTGAGGTATTGCATGATTAAGACACATTACACATATCCTTGACTTTTAACTGCCCTGTCATGAAAGCAATGGCATTTGGTGGAGTTGCAACTGGAGGCATGAAGGCAAATGAACAACAGCTCACTGCCCCTGGAATCATCAGGTACCGCCCCTCAAACCTCATACAATCACTGACCATCCAATTACAGTGTTAGTTAAGTACAGCCCCAACTTGTACTGCCAACAGGCCACCAGTGTAGACACCGATATAATTAATTTGCAAACTTTACATATTACCACATTCTAATTAACGTAAGTTATCACATTTTGTAATTGCACAAGCTTCTGGGCTTGGGGGAGTCTAATTCTCCTGGTAGAAAGTATTGAACCTGCCACCAATATCAGTGTGACAATATGTCAATATGTAGCTGTAATCTCGAGTTAATTTTGGAACAAGCAATAGTTGACTTGGGAATGGTTTGCATAAGCCGTATTTAACGGCAGTCATTTCTCAGACTCTGAGTGGTAATAATTTTTGATAGCAGTCAGGGGTCTAATTTTAATTAAGAGGAATCGCTTCAGTTTTTGTAATTTACTAACAATGAACAGCCGTGGTGAGTGTTTGCTCTATGGCACTGTCGTGCAATTCCGCCTTTCTTATTTCGTTTTGATATTTGATCCTTTATTCGTTTTTTTCAGTGCACAGAAGAACAATACTGACAGCACTAATTTCATCAGCTTTCATTATAAAATACCTACCTATCTTCTAATGTGGCTCACCTGCAATAGGCTCTGTTTGCAATCCAAATATGAGAAAATCATTTTCAGAATAATAATCTTGTGGATTATCACTATGCTTAATAGCCCCCAGTTGACTCTCTGACTAATTTTGCTCTATGCCACTGATGGAGGTCAGTTCTCTGTTCTTAGCTTTCCTGTCCTGGCTTAGGCACCAGGGATGATATATGCTCATTAGGTGAATTTTATCCCTATATCAGACAGAGTCCTTGTATATACTTAAGGCTGGGATAGATAGATTCTGGATCAATAGGGGGATCAAGGGTTATAAGGAAAATGCAGAAAAGTGCTCATAGGGAATGTCTGACCAGCCACGATCCTATTGAATGGCAGAGCAGGCTTGAGGGGCTGAATGGCCTACTTCTATTCCTACTTCCTATGGGCTTATGATCTTTAACCTGCAGAGATGTTTCAGAGAGCTTATCTGTGTAAGATTTGTTATGGACCAGACCAGACACTCTCAAAATATATTAAGAATGTAGCCTACACCCTACGTTTTTCTTATTTTAAATGTAAATGTGAGGTGTTGTGTTCCTGATGCAACTCGATTGGTCAAACTACTCGACGTTAAGCAAAACACAATTTGTTCAAACACTTTAGTTAAAATACAATAGGAACATGGAATAACATAACTCTATTGGAGAATTTAACAGAATAATAGATTATTTTACTACTAAACAGTAACTATTACTAATTAACTATTCCAATATAGTAACATCCAATAAGCTACCATTGGAAAACGGCAAATTTGGAACACAGAATGCCTCACAAGCAACCCCAATAGCAGTCCAGGTGGAAAAACACCAAGAGAAAACTCAGAGAGAGAGTGTAGCAGCCAGGACAGATTCACTGTCTTCCAATCCTGTTCAGACCACAACAACAACTCTGCAGCTAAGCCTAAATCCCTGGTTCTGTGAGTGGGAGCTTGACCACACCCACTCAGGCTGCTTCTATTGTCCCAGCTTCACCTCTTCCCCAATCGGTCTCTGGAAGAAACCAGGACAAAATACACCTCTTAAAGCCACAGCATCATCACAGATTATATCGGATATATGGCACAGAAACAGGCCATTCAGTCCAGCCAGTCATTGTTGGGATTTTTGCTTGAATTGAGCACTTCCCACCTTTCCTCACATAAGTCTATCACCACTACCCTCTATTCCTTTTCCTCTATTTGTTTGGTTAGCCTCCCCATAATGTCTAATGCTTATTTGACCTGTGCGTGATTATGTTATTCTGTTGACTGATCTATATTCACAGTACCTGATTGATTAAGCCTAGGTGTGTTTCTGAATGCTATAGAAAACAAAGCCTTCAAGAAGCTATGAACGTGTAGAAATTCTGTGATCACTGATGTACTTTAGCTCATTATAAACAAACATGCTGCATTCTTGCAGCATCCCAGTCATGTCCAAGGCAGCTCAAATAGCAATATCAATGCTGACCTTTTAGATGTCAACACCAAGTGGAATGCAAGATGCTTGATAGTGAGCAGATCAGGATATTTCAAGGTTGATACAGTGTGGACCTGGAGGAGCACAGCAGGACAGGCAGCAACAGGGGAGCAGGAAAGTCGACATTTCAGGTCGGGACCCTTCATCAGGACTCCTCAGGATATTTCAAAGACAGGAATGATAAAGATACATTTCCTTTTCATATCAGTGATACTGACAATCCTCCTCATCAGGTTGATAACAGAGAACCACAACATTGAGTTTGCAGATCTACTTAGAAACCATTGTGTCTCAAAAATCATTTCTGTACATAGATGAAATAGATAAGCTGAACTCTAAGAAATAATATGACATCTATATTTGTTGTTTAGAATAATTTGAGTGAAAACGAAATCTTTAATGGTCTGTTTTTAATCCATGGTTGGATTTACTCTAGTCTGATCATTGATCCTTGTGTACTGCTTGATTGCTTAAGCTTGTGGATCAAACTAGTGAGTCATATGCTTAACTCCAAGAGAGCTTTGAAGACAGGGATACCAAAAAAATGCGTCTAATTGAAATTTCTGTAAAGTTTTAAGATATTTAAAGTTTTGTAAGTAAACTGTGTAGATTTAGAACTAGTGTCATCTCTGTATTGCTCTGAGGTAAATCAGATAAATAAGATAGACAGCAACTCTAATACTCAGAACTAATATCATCGCTGTATTACTCAGAAGTAAATTTAAAACATACAACAAACCAGCAAAGACACAATATAACTCTTAAATGAATCTACAGAATTTAATTCAAACACTTCCTGTGGGACTGAGCTCCACTTTTGTCTGGAGCTGTTGCTTGACATATGATTGTAAGTTGTAAGCTCTCCTCCCCACTGCTAAAAGATAAAGCAATAGATTAGTCGAAGTCATAAACTAAAGTGAAACAATGAAAGTATTGTTCGAACTTTTAATTATTCTCTTGCCCTTGGAAATCACGTCCATGTGTCCAGCTAATGATGTGCTAGTCCATTAAGTAAATGTGCCTACAATGACTGCTATTACTGGCTTTAAAGGTAAGACTTCACCACCACTCTCCTCTGCCCTTCCACCCACCCCAAAGCTAAACACCCCCACTATGTGTAGCTTTCCTTATCAAACTGAGAAGGCACAGTAACCTGTCAAGGGTCATTCTAGACTTTAAGAAAACATAACTTCTGGCTCTTCATTAGGGAGTCTTTAGGGCGTTGTCATCACATGGGCTGCTACCACTTGCGTTGTCAGCTACTAATAGTCCCTACTAGTTCGTTCATTCTCTCAGGCTGACATTTACCCACTCCTTTTCTCTGCCCAACTGTTCTTCTCCCTCTTTGAGCTCAATCTCCACCTCTATCTTGTTTACTCTGCCCCTTCCCCCACCCCATCTTCTGCATAAATACCATCCCTTTCCGAGCTCTCATCAGTTTTGAAGAAAGGTCACTGGAACCAAAATGTTATCTCTGCTTTCTAGCCACAGATACTGCCAGACCTGCTGAGTTTTTCCAGCAATTCCTGTTTTAGTCTCTGATTTTCAGTACCTGCAGTTTTTTTTGTGTGTGTTTAGGGAGCCATTGCTTGATGAGTAACACTCTTGATTCTGAGTCAGAAGGTTGTGAGTTCAAGTCTCAATCCAAAGATGAGAGCGGCACCTCAGCTGACACATCAGTGTAATTGCTGACAGAATGCTGCACTATCAGAGGTGCCAATTTTGGACATGTTGATAAAATTAAGTGCCGTGTGAGATGTGAAAAACCCAGAATCATCATTTTGAAGAAGAGCAGGGAATTATCCCAAATTACTTAACATTAATGCTGTTTGTGGGAGCTTGCTGTTCACAGAACGACTGCCTGAGTTTGTATGTAACAAGTGACCATACTTCAAAACTGCTTCATTGGATCCAAAATGTTTGTCACATTCTTGCAAAAGGTATGACACAGATGCAAATTTTTCTTTTCTCAGGCACAATTCCTTTCTCTGTTTCCTTCCGGATGCTTGGATAAGGAGCACATTCATTAACAAGAAAAAAATTCATAAGGGAAGGTTAAGCAATTGCCTGTTGTATCCACGTAGAACCAAGAGGTGTTGGTAACAAAATCATTTCATTCATACGGTACCCTGTACCATCTCTGATCCCCCAAAGCAGTTTACACCTAAAGTAGGACTTTTGAAATGTAAATTGCAAAGTCACCCCAGCACCAGAGGACAATTCTCTCATTGGAGAGGGACACAGCTGATGGTGAATTCAAACCTGAGGGTCACCACACTCCAGGTGAAGGGTGAGGTGAAGAAGGTCGGATCTTCATGGTACCCTCAGTCGATGTGTAAATCAAACCTGTGCCGTTGGGTAACATTCTGCATTTCAAATGACCCATGCAGCCACCTGAGCTAACCAACCACTTTTTGCAATGCAGTCACTAATGTAAAGTTGGAAACGATTTGGCTACAGGCCTCGCTGGAGTAACACCAAGCTTTGCAAATGATACCAGATATACTGTTGTAGATATCGCCATCTTTAAAGGAGGCTATTGAGAAATATTGACAAGATACCGCAGAATGTGACATGTTCAGCTCTCCAACCACTTCTTTTCTCAGTGATTCATGTGGAACAACTTTGCTAAGCAAGACCTCCTGGCAGGCATCCTTTGGGATCATGTTAGCAAACACAGAAAGTTAATGAAGAAGTGACAGAAGATTGATGAAGACAGAGCAGTGGACATTGTCTATATGGGCTTCAGCAAGATGTTTGACAAGGTTCCGCATGGTAGATTGGTTAGTAAGGTTAGATCACATGGAATACAGGGAGAGCTAGCCATTTGGATACAAAATTGGTATGAATGTAGGAGGTAGACGATGGTGGTGGAGGGTTGTTTTTCAGACTGGAGGCCTGTGACCAGTGGTTTGCTGCAAGGAACAGTGCAGGGTCAACTGTTTATTGTCATTTACATTAACGACTTGGATGTGAATATCGGAGATATGGTTAATAAATTTGCAGATGACACCAAAATTGGTAGTGTAGTGGACAGTGAAGAAGGTTATCTCAGAGTACAACAGGACCTTGATCAGAAATGTGCCAATGAGCTGAGGAGTGGCTATGGAGTTCAATTTAGATAAACGTGAGGTGCTGCATTTTGGAAAGGCAAATCAGGGCAGGACTCATACACTTAATGATAGGCCCCTGGAGACTGTTGCCGAACAAAGAAACCTTGAGGTGCAGGTTCATAGTTCCTTGAAGGTAGAGTCACAGGTAGGGAGGTTAGTCAAGAAGGCATTTGGTACGCCTGCCTTTATTGGTCAGTGCATTGAGTATAGGAGTTGGGTCGTCATGTTTCAGCTGTATGGGTCCATTGTTGGAATACTGCATTCAATTCTGGTCTCCCTGCTGTAGGAAAGACGTTGTTAGACTTGAAAGGGCTCAGAAAAGATTTACAAGGATGTTGCTGGAGCTGAGGGCTTTGAGCTATAGGGAGAGGCTGGCTAGGCTGGGGCTATTTCCCTGGAGAGTCAGAGGCTGAGAGGTGACCTTGTAGAGGTTTATAAAAGCATCAGAGGCATGGATAGGGTGAATAGGCAAGGTCTTTTTCCCAGAGTAGGGAAGTCAAAAACTAGAGGGGGTGGATTTAAAGTGAAGAGGGGGAAGATTTAAAAGGGACCTTAAGGGCAACGATTTCAAGCAGAGGGTGGTGCGTTTATGGAATGGACTGTCAGAGGAAGTGGTGGAGGCTGGTACAATTACACTGTTTAAAAGGCATCTGGTTGGGTATGTGAATAGGAAGTGTTTCAAGGGATTTGGGCCAAATGGTGGCAATTGGGTCTAGATTAATTCAGGATATCTTGTTGGCAGGGGTGAGTTGGACTGAAGGGTCTGTTTCCATGCTGTAGGGCTCTATGACTCTATGACAATTTCCTTACAACTTTGAAATACAGTGAGAGTGATGCTTGTTAAACAGGCTCAGGAGAAGTCAGAGAATGTGTGCCGTCAACCTCCACTGCTGGGGTCTCAGTACAAACCCTTAATACAGTTTTGGAGAGACTCAGTCAAAACTGCGCGTTACCAAGGAGTGTCTCCTTTACCACATAAGTAGTGGACTCATCAGCTTGAACTCAGCAAACGAGGTGGCCATACACCCGGCTTTGGAGTTTTGCATTGATTAAATAAAGAAAGTTAAAGATATTAAGTTGCATGAGCTTTTCCACTGAAATGGTTTGTTGCTGCAAGACCACAGCATTGGGATTAGGCTGCCTAGATAATCAGAAAGCTTATCATTGATGCAATCCAAGTATGGAAGTTAGTTATCATTGGGCTTCGAAATCAGGGATCAACAAGCTGAGGAGATGATGGTAATGTGAGTGGATAGGTAATCAGGAGACCCAGCCTAATGACTTGGGAACACAGGACCAAATCCCCACTGTGGCAGCTGGTGGAATTTAAATTCAATTAATAAAATCTGGAATTGATAGCTAGTCACAGTAATAGCAACCATGAAGCTATCATCAATTGTTATAAAATGGAATGTTTGTTCCGAATGCAGAAAATGGCTGCTGTGAGCCCCTGCATGGTTGCACCTGTTTTAAGGGAATCGATCCCCGTTCATGGGAAATATTCTGATTAATCTTCAGTCAGAGCCAAGTGCCCTTTGCTGGAAACAGGGAGCTGAATTAAGTCCTCAAGATGTCCTCTGTAATTATCCTACTCCAGGCTGTTAAACTGCAGAGAATCACTGTTCATAAAATGATGAATCAGTGAGCATTTTAAGAATTGAGGCAGGGGACCATTTTTGCTAAAAGCAGCCACATTACAATCACTTTAGGGCCTGTGAAAATAACAGAATAATAACAGTATCCAGCACAATGTAAAGACGGCTGAGTGAATTACAGGTCGTATGGGTTTTTAGGTCAGGACCCACATGTGACTCCAGACCCACAGCAACATGACTGACACTGAACTGCCCTCTCAAATGGTTTTGCAAACCATTAAGCTCAAGGGCAATTAGAGGGATGAGCAACAATTGCTGTCCTTACCAGTGATACCACATCTAGATTTATGGACAAATGCAGATTTTTAAAATTCTGTTCAAATTTATTGACTCTCAACCAGGTTAGGTCGCTCAGAACTCTTTTCTTTTAGCGTTCAAAGTATGTTGTATAATATGCCAAGTAACAGGAAACATCTATGTCCAAGGACTTTGGCAATCAACCTAAAATCATTTAAACAACTCTGTTAATTCAAGCCAACTGTTTAATACACAACAGCAGTTCGGCATCCAGGAATCAGCAGCTTGTTCCAAAGGAACCAAATCTATCATTTGCAGGAGATGGGGTCTGAACTGGAAGCCTCTTAGTTCTCAGAAGCAATCTTCTCGGTCTGCCAGAGGAGGGTAGAAAGAAGGACATCCAAATGCGTTCAAGTTTCCACAGCTGCAGACATCACAGCACCAATAACCATGAGTGGGTTACAATCAGGAACTGTTAAATTGACAATATTACCCAAAAGGAATGAGTGATCAGATTGACTCCTCGAATAAAAGTCTACATTTTTTGGTCCAAACTGAAATAAGCGTGGGTGCTAGCATTGGAGTAATGTCAGGGACATGGTTTCAATAGTCATTTTAATGCATGTTTTAAGTTTAAACCTTCCTTGGTCTCTTTTAGATTTCCTGTCGTCATGCACTGTTCAGCCCTCTGGGCTGACCCCTCAATCATCTCAGGGCACAGCAGAGATAATTCACGCAGTGTTGGGCCTTGAATATGAATCGTGTACAATGAGTTTGAGTGCCAACATGTGTCGTTGCACAAGACACAAATGGAAAGAAAATTACATTTATATAGCATCCTTTACCAGCTCAGGGCACCCCAAAGCATTCTACAGATAACAAACAAAAGCAAAAATTGCTGGGAGTACTCAACAGGTCTGGCAGCATATGTGGAGAAAAAGGCCAAGGTCACATTTTGAGTTCAGTGACCCTTCTTTAGAACCGATTGTAGTTAGGAAAAGGTTGGCATATATGCTGATGACGTGGGGTGGAGAGGAGTAAACAATAAAAACTGAAAGAACTGCAGTTGCTGTAAATCAGGAACTAAAAAGAGGTTGCTAGAAAAGTTCAGCAGATCTGGCAACATCTGTGAAGAAAAATCAGAGTTAACGTTTTGGGTCCGCTGACCCTCCTTCAGAACAATAGAAGGAGATGAAGCCTAGAGAGAGAAAGAATAACATTTGGATAGACAAAGGAATGGGTAATGGTCAGCCTAGGGAATTAATAGCTGCTAATTGGGACCAGTAGTAGCTGACAGTGGGATGGTTCTGGTCACAGCCCATATGATGACAAGGCCTGGTGTGTGGGGGTTGAGGTAAGGACATGGGAGAAAGTGCTCAGGCCCTAAGATTATTGAACTTGATATTGAGTTCTGAAGTCCCAAGTGGAAAATGAGATGCTGTTCTTCCATCTTGCACTGAGCTTCACTAGAACACTGCAGCAAGCCTGAGAGAGATGTTGGCCAGGTAACATAGTGGTGTGTTGGAGTGGCAGGCAACAGGAAGCTCGGGATCATTTTTGCAAGCAGAACATAGGTGTTCTGCAAAGCGGTCACCCATCTATATTTTGTCTTCCCAATGTAAAGGAGACCACATTGTGAGCAGCAATACAGTATGCTACATTGAGTGAAGTGCAGGTAAATCGCTGTTTCAACATGAAGGTGTGTCTGGAGCCTGGGATAGTGAAGGAAGGGGGAAGTAAACGGGCAGCTGTTAACACCTTCTGCAACTACATAGGACTGTGCCATGGGGATGCAGGGAAGCACTGGAAGTGCCTCACACTTCTCTGAGATAACGAAACAATTTAAAGCCTAGAGAAACAGAAGTACCTTTTACAAAGTGAAGTCACCATAGTCTTTCTAGACCATAGGACTGCTCTCTCTCTCTCTCATTAGAAAGATAACTATTGGTAATTTAACCTGAAGACCACCATACCTCAGGTGAGGGAGGAAGGAGAGCTCTTTATGTTAGCCTTGGCTGGTGTTGGGTTTGAACCCATGTGGTTAGCATCAGACTGCTTTGCAGACCAACAGTCCAGCCACTGAGTTAAGCCAAACTCCTGTTTGCAAAGTATTGACAGAGACAGGACATGCTGAATGGCCTCCTTGTCTACTCTACCAGTCTATGAATCAATGTAAAAAGGCAATACAAAGCTATTGCTAGATCATTGTTTTAACATGTTACACCAAGAGATCTTATAGGTGACATTTCATAACCTGAGCAGGTTCAGACTGACAAAAGGAAAACTGATACTGCACTGTTGCTGGAGTACACTTAATGTGGCCTGGAAATGGATTTGAATATGTTGTTACTGTAACCCCCCTCTGTTAATTGCAGAGAAGAATTAAGTGCTTCACTGGAAAATATTGATACACTCATATTACTGCTGATTAACTCGAGCCCAAAGCCTGCAATTAGAGCCGCAGAATCATATGGCTTTAATTCAGCTTCTGTGACTGACCCAGTGATCATTTCCCATTGTCATGGATAGACCAAATAGATCATTGTCTACACATTAGCAACCAGCTGGGTGGAAAGAGCTGCCCAGTGCTTTAAAGAAAATGTGCACTCTATATAGCTCTTAATATTACTGAGCAATTATAGCACATGAATACTTAATACATTCCAACAAAATTACACCATCCTGAATGAAGATAGCCACTCATAAATCCAGTAAGGAATTCAGAAGAAATTTCTTTCCTCAGGTGGTAGTGAAAATGTGGAAGACATGACAACAGGAAATGGCTGAGATGAACAAAAGAGGTGGGTTTGGGGGAAACTTGTCGATTGCATGAGGGGGAAAGGAATTGAAGGATTTGCTGATGGTGTTGGATGGAGCAAAATGCGTAAACACTGCCTAAGACCTGTAAGGCCAAATAGCACTTTTCTGTGCAGTAATATATGATATAATTCGTCAAGTGGCTTAGCAGTTCCGTTTTAATGTTAGCTGCTTTGTGTGAGTGCACTGTGTGTGAAATTCAACCAGGCTGTGAATGAAAATAAGCAACGACAGAATGGTAACTCATTTAACATTCCACCCAAAGTATCCCCCAATGCGTAGTTAATAAAGGAGAGTTTAAAACAAATTGCTGAGTAAACTCTCTTTCTCCCCACTTTACATTTTAACTCTGACCACACTGTTGTTAATGGCAGCCATGATTTTGGTGGCACCTGATTTTGGGGGGAAAGGGAGTGGAGACAAAGAATGCGAGAACGCTGGGATTGAAGAGAAATTTAGAGTATAATAATTGAGGAACGTTCAAGGCAAGATGTTTGTCAACAAAGACAAACAGATCACCCTCCCTGAAGCAGGAGCTCCATTCAGTCATTAGCCTGCTGACCCCTGACAGGCAGACTGGCCATAATGGTGCCTGCTAATTAGCAATGAACTCATCGCAATGTGGTAACATGCACTCACGCTGGCTGCAAGCTTAGTTCCGACAGCCTGTTGGCAATTTTTTCTCCACTCCAGCCTTAGGCCTCTTAACCCATGCTATTTGCCCACAGAAGTTGAGGAAGGGGGCCAGCATAGATAGAAAGAAAGGTTTATCATTTACACGATGTAATATCAAATGAAGTCTCAAACATTTCCAAAATCACCATAGACAAATTAATTATCTTAAAGTGGAATAAAAGGCTGCTTTTTTCACACAGCAAGGCCCTATACATGTCAAGGGCCCATTTAATTGGCTCTGGTAGTATAGGGTTTGTGTTGTGTTGGGGTGGGGGAGGATGTAGAAAAATATTGGCTCTGATAAAAGAAGAGTATTTTGCTCTTCATTCAGCATAGATTCCCTGCAGTACAGAAAGGGGCCATTCAGCCCATTGAGTCTGCACCGACCTTCTGAAGAGGATCCCAACCTATCCCCGCATTTAATGTGGGCTAACCCACTGAGCCTGTATATCCCTAGACCCGACAGGGCAATTTAGCAATGGCCAACCCACCGAGCATGTACATCTTAGGACTGTGGGAGGAACTCCACACAGACGTAGGGAGAATGTGTAAACTCCACACAGGTAGTCACCCAAGGCTGGAATCAAACCTGAGTCCCCAGTGAGGCAGCAGTGCTAACCTCTGAGCTACCATGCAGTACTGAGTTTATAGCTGTACCAGTGCAACCACTGGGCAGGGACCCTGACCTCAACTGAGCTGACTGCATCTCTAGGATGTAGCAGTCCCAGGGGGCTGTGCTGCAGTGTGGGCCCAGTTTATGGATTCTGTTAACAAAATAAAGTCTGTGATACGGGGAAAAAATTAGACTTGACTCTAAACCTTTTGACCAGGTGCTCTAGTCTTCTACACCGCTGTGAAGTGAACTAAAGCAGAAATGAAAAGATATTTGTGGTGACAAATTACAAGCCACTCATGTGAGCAACCATAATAAAGAAAAAGAACACTTTACTTTGAATTAAGCATGTATTGTCATTTATTCATTTTTTTGTCAATTCTACAGGGTATATTTAAATGTAAATTGCTCCTGATTTTCTGATCTATTACCTTGTAAAATTGCTTCCTGATCAAATAATCTTGTTAATTTATCTCTACTAACACAACAATATACACTAGCTTGCAAAAGTGGAAATGTTTAATTCATGTAAGTAATTTTTTTAAAAAAATGATTTATTCCTTTGAAATGAACAAATCTGTGAAACTTCCTGGCTGGTTTATTCCCCACAGTCAATGAACACAAAGGTGCTGATTCTCCATGTAATTGCTTGCAGTAAGGACATTGCCCATTGTCTGTAGAGGCTGAGAATTTGTGGGCACCATGCCAGTGAGTTCCCAGTAGACACCACGAGCATGTGACATTTCTCATTCTCATTGTCAGCACCAAACATTCCTTACGACCAGTGTGCATTACTCCAGACAACTGTGTACAATTTTGGTCTTCTTGTTTAAGAAACGACACCATTACATCAGAAACAGTTCAGAGGAGGTTCACTTAACTGAATCCTGGGACAAATGCATTAACTTATGAGGAAAAGTTGGGCAAGTTGGGCCTGTGTAAAAGAATGAGAGGCGATCTTATTGAAACATGTAAGACCCTGAGGGGATGTAACACAATGAACAATGAAAGGACATTTCCTCTCGAGGGAGAGATTAAAACCACAGAGCACAGTTTACCAGTGAGGTGCGTCACATTGAGGAGTTGGGGGGAATTTTTTCTCCCAGAGAGTGATATGTCTGTGAAATTCTCTCCTGCAGAGAGTGGTGAAGCTAGGATCATTGATTATTTTTAATGCCAAATTATGGACATTCTTGACTAAGAAGGGAATGGAAGGGTGTAGGAAATAGACAGGAGAGTGGAAACTTTAGCCATGTCAGCCACGATGCTGATTATGCTAGAACGGCTGAATGGCCGGTTCCTGCTCATAACTCACATGTTGGATGTTTATGTCAGTGCGTAACGATTCTCACTGTCTGTGCATAACGATTCTCACTGTCAGCGCATTAGGATTCTCATTGTCAGTGCATAAGGATACTCACCGTCAGTGTGTTATGTTTCTCACTGTCAGTGCATAAGGATTCTCACTGTCAGCGTGTAATGTTTCTGACTGTCATGCGTAACGTTTCTCACTGTCAGTGCATAAGGATTCTCACTGTCAGTGCATAAGGATTCTCACTGCCAGTGTGTAATGTTTCTCGCTGTCAGTGCATAAGGATTCTCACTGCCAGTGTGTAATATTTCTCACTGTCAGTGCGTAATGTTTCTCACTGCCAGTGCGTAATGTTTCTCAGGCTCAGTGTGTAATGTTTCTCACTGCCAGTGTGTAATGTTTCTCAGGCTCAGTGTGTAATGTTTCTCACTGTCAGTGCATAATGAGTCTCACTGTCAGTGCTTAAGGATTCTCACTGTCAGTGCGTAATGTTTCTCACTGTCAGTGTGTAATGTTTCTCACTGTCAGTGCGTAATGTTTCTCACTGTCAGTGTGTAATGTTTCTCACTGCCAGTGAGTAATGTTTCTCACTG
>JAHRHZ010000274.1:8591932-8612077 GCA_024137785.1 Ginglymostoma cirratum
AGAAGGGTTTAGGCCTGAAACGCCAGCCTTCCTGCTCCTCTGATGCTGCTTGGCCTGCTGTGTTCATCCAGCTCTACACCTTGTTATCTCACATTCTGGGCTTCATTGTGTTGGTAAACCGACAGAGACAGGGCAGTGGGAGGTGGGTGATCCTGAAAGGAAAATTCCACGGAGATGTCAAAGCAGAGCTGATGACCCTGAAGGGCTAGATTACATCTCTCTCTCTGGGCTTGTACCCTATAAAACGTTACGTGCAATATTTGAAACTCAGTAAGAATCTCAAGGTTTCGGGTTGCTGAAAGCACATTTAATAGTGAGCTACTTGTCGTCAGCTGTTGCAATGAGACATTATGACCTCACATCACATTATGCAAGTTGGCTGAACAGGTTTGTTGCTTCATAACGGTAATTACAAGGCTGCCATGTTCCAGACACAGGGACGGTGCCACATCCTGCCACCTTTCTGTACAATGAAGTGTCACTTGATGACCTTTACTGGTTCTTGTGTCACTGACTTTTGTGCTTCTCCCAGCTGTCTGCAGCAACGGAGGCCTCTGTATCTCTCACAAACCATTGCTTCCAGTGTGTATTAATTCAGAAGGTGCACAAGCCAGACTGAAATATGCGAAGTGCCAAAGCATTAAAATGGAATGTCAAGCAACTTTCCTTTATCCTTTAGAAACGGCTTCCCATTCATCAAAGCAGTGATAATGGAAAATTTGAACGCTGTCACATTTATGATGGCAACCGTGATACCAGCTTAAAAAGCCAAATCACAGTGTTGTCAGTCTTTTATTGCTAGACGTGTCATATTGAGCACAGCGGAGACCGGGTAGCAATCTGGAATCACAAGCAGTGCACTCACTAATCAAAAACAAACACTTGCATTTATGTTGCATCTTATCACATCATCAAAATAACACAAAGGATTTCAGGGAGTGAAATATCTTTGGAGTGCAGTGTTGACAGACCTGCTAGCCGTTCTGAACCTGTGACATCCTCTAAGCATCGTAATGAGCCAATGACCTGTTAATGTGGCAGATATTTCTAAATAGTCCTGTTGCAGCACTGTTGTACTCTCGTTTCCCAAAGCCAAAGCCCCTCTCTATCGCTGTAACCTCCTCTAGCCATCATCCCTGTGATATCTCTGCACTCCTTCAATTTTGGCCTCTTGTGCATCCCAATTTTAATTCCTCCCAGGAACACTTTGAAGATAAAATTCTCGTCTTATTTCTCAAATTCTTTCATGATTTTGTTCCTCCCCATCTCTGCAATATCCTCCAGCCCTCAAACCCTCTAAGGTATCTAGATTCATCTAATCCTGACCTTTTGGAAAGTGACAGATTCATGACTTACTTTTAAATGAGAAATGATCATGTTTCGGATAAGTTGTTGCACTTTATAAGTGTAGTTCGTTGATTACCAGGGAAGACAAAGTGGGATTTCACTGGCATGTCAGGGGGAACACAGTGGTCCAGGGGTTTGCACTGCTGCCTCACAACACCAAGGACCTGGGCATCAATTCCAACCTTGGGCATCTGAGTAGAGTTTGCATGTTCTCCCTATGTCTGCGTGGGTTTCTGCTGGGTGCTCTGATTTCCTCCTACAGTTCAAAAATGTTCAAGTTTGGTGGATTAGCCATGCTAAATTACCCTGCAGTGTGAAGCCTAGGTGGATTAACCACGGTAGATGTGGGGTTATAGGGATCGGTGGGTTGCTCTTAGGAGGATTGGGACAGATTCAATGGGCCGAATGGCCTCTTCTACACTGCAGAGATTCTATTCCTGAGTTAAGGAACCACAAAGGAAAATAAACCTTGATCTCTGTTATGTACAGGTTTCCTAGCAATAGTCAGAATGCGGGGAAGAAAATAAATGATGAGATTTAAAAAAGAAAGCACAATTACAATAACCATGGGGGATTTCAATATGCAGGTGAAATGGAAAAATCAAGTTGGTAGCAGATCTCAAGAAAAGCAATTTGTGGAATGTCTACAAGATGTCCTTTTTTTGAAGCAACTAGTGGGAGAGCCCATTAGGGAACAGCAATTCCAGATCTGGTGATGTGTAATGAGGCAGACTTGGTTATGGAGCTCAAAATGAAGGAATCCTTAGGGGGGCAGTGACCATAATATAATAGAATTCACCCTGCAGTTTGAGAGGGAGAAGCTGGAATCAGATGTAACAGTATTACGTCAGGGACACACGAAGGAGGAGCTGGCAAAAATTGATTAGAAGGAGGAGTTGAGGAGGGAAATAGTGGAGCAACAATGTCAGGGTTTTCTGGGGGTAGTTTGAGAAGCACAGCAGAAATTTCTCCCAAGGAAGAAGAAACATACTAAAGGGAGGATGAGGTAACCATGGCTGATGCGGGAAGCCAGGGGCAGCACAAAAGCAAAGAAAAGGTATACAATGTAGTGAAGATTAGTTGGAAGCCAGAGGATTGGGAAACTTTTATAAACCAGCGAAGGACAACTGAAAAAGCAATAAAGGGGGAGAAGATGAAATATGAGGATAAACTAGATGATCATGAGAAAGAAGATTGAAAGAGATTTTTTCAGGTATATAAAAGGTAAGAGTGGATATTAGACCATTGGAAAATGAGGCTGGACAAGTAGTAATGGGGCAACAAAGAAATGGTGGAGGACCTGACTAGGTATTCTGCACCAGTCTTCAAGATGGAAGACATCAGCAGCATACCCGAACTTCATGAGAGTCAGGAGGGAGAGGTAAGTGTAGTGGCCATCAATGAGGAGAAGGTGCTGGGGACGATGAAAGGTCTGAAGGTAGGTAAATCACCTGAACAATATGGACTACACCCCAGGGTACTGAAGGGGCTAGCTGAAGAAATTGTGGAAGCATTGGTGTTGATCTTTTAGGAATCACTGGAGTCAAGGAGGGTCCCAGGGGACTGGTAAATGGCTAATGTAACACACTTGTTTAAGGGGGGAGGCAGAAGAAAGGAAACTATAGGCCAAGTTAGCCTGACCTCTGTCGTTGGTAAGAGTTTAGTGTCCATTATTAAGGATGAGATTGCAGAGTACTTGGAAGTGCATGGTAAAGTAGCGTTATGTTAGCATGGCTTCTCCAAGGGGAGATCATGCCTAACAAACCTGTTAAAATTAACGAAAAATTTACACAAAGTAGAGTCAGTGAACAAGATCTATTTGAATTTTCAGAAATTCAGAATTTTGACAAAGTGCTGCACAGGAGACTGTTAAGTAAGATAAGATCCTATGGCGTTAGGGGAAAAGTACTGGCATGGGTAGAGGATTGGTTGGCTGACAGAAGGCAAAGAGTGGGGATAAAAGGGATTTTTTTAGGATGGTAGCTGGTGGCTTGTGGAGTTCCATGGGGTCAGTGCTGAGGCAGCAAATCATGTCGCACATTAACAATCTGGATGGAGGAACTGAGGGTATTGTCGTTAAGTTCGCAGATGACCCAAAGATAGGTAGAGGGACAGGTATTGTGAGGAGGTAGGGAGGCTGCAGAAGGACTTGGACAGGCTAGGAGAATGGGCAAAGAAGTGGCAAATGGCATACAATGTGGCAAAGTGTGATGTTATGCAGAAAAGTAGAGGCATAGATTATTTGCTAAATGGGGAAAAGGCTTCAGAAATCTGAAGCGCAAAAGGACTTAGAAGTCCTGGTTCAGAATTCTACTAAGTTTAACATGCAGGTTCAGTTAGCAGTTAGGAAGGCAAATGTAATGCTGGAATTCATTTCAAGAGGACTAGAGTGCAAGATCAGAAATGTACTACTGAGGCTGTAGAAGGTTCTGGTTAGGCCACATTTGGAATATTTTGAGAAGTTTAGGCCCCATATCTAAGGAAGGATGTGTTGACATTAGAGAGAATCCAGAGGAGGTTTACAAGAATGATCCCAAGATCCTCATATGAGGAACAGTTGAAGACTCTGCATCTGTACTCAATGAAGTTTAAAAGGATCTGGGGATTCTGATTGAAACTTATAGAATACTGAGAGGCCTGGATAGAGTGGATATGGTAGGAGACTGAGAGGACCACCTCAGAGTGAAGATGTGACCCTTTGGAACTGAGAATGGGAGGAATTTCTTCGGCTAGAAAGAATATGTGGAATTCATTGCTACAGAAGGCTTTGGAAGCCAAGTCATTGAGTGTATTTAAGAGAGAGATAGATTTGTCCTTGAAGAGGCAAGGGATTAAAGGTTTCAGGGAGAAGGCAGGAGAATAGGCTTGAGAAAGCAGTACTTGGGGTGGCACAGTGACTCAGTGGTTAGCACTGCTACCTCACAGCACCAGGGACCCAGGTTCAATTCCACCCTTGGGCGACTGTCTGTGTGGAGATGTCACATTCTCCCCATGTCTGTGTGGGTTTCCTCCCACAGTCCAAAGATGTGTAGGCTAGGTGGATTGGCCAATGGAAATTGCCTGTAGTGTTTAGGGATGTATAGATAAGGTGGGTTATATGGGGACAGGTCTGGATGGGTTGGTGTGGACTTGTTGGGCCAGAGTGCCTGTTTCCACACCATAGAGATTCAATGAGAAACATATCAGCCATGATTGATTGGTAGAGCAGACTCAATGGGCTGAATATCCTAATTTTGCTCCTATATCTTATAGCCTTATAGAAATCTCACAATGCCTTGTATAACTGTAGCAAGTCATCCATACTTTTAAATTCCATTCCACTTGAAGTAGTCCCATTGTAATTGTCTCCCTAATTCACCTGCATGTGAACTTTTTCCAGGACATGGAATACATGTGCCAGGACATCCAGATTCCTCTACACCATAAGAGTTCAGCCCCATCCATCTGTCAAATTCTTTCCCATTCACTTAACCCTATGGTTTCTTCATAATTTAGTGTCCAACACATCTTTGTGTTCAGCAAATTTAGCAAGCATTATTAATATAGATTGTAAATAGCTGAAAACCCAGCATTCATCTGGTGCTACTCAATTCATGGCACCCTTTAGAGTTATGTACTTATAAGAAAATATAAGCTAATCGTACCTAATCATGTTGAATTCCTTCTGGTGCCCCTCTCCCAGCCCAGTCAAGATGTCCTGAAACCTAAATAATAATGCAACTTTCCCTAAAATGAAAATTACTGGCAGATAGGCTTCTCACTTGAACCCTCAACTGACTACTTGGACATCATGGAGATCATGATAAAATAGTGAATTTTTCGTATTTGAGTTATAACATTTGTGCCGGTTTATCAAAAATCTAAGAGTGCCAGACCATAACCATAGAATCCCTACAGTGTGTAGGCAGGCCATTCAGCCCATTGAGTCCACACCAACCCTCCAAAAAGCATCCCACCCAGACCCACGCCATCCCTGTATTTAGTTAATCTACCTAGCCTGCACATCCCTGGACTGTGGGTGGAAACCAGAGCACCCAGAGGAAACCCACACAGTCACGTGGAGAATGTGCAAATTGCACACCGACAGTTGTCCGAGGGCGGAATTGAACCCAGGACCCTGGCGCTGTGAGGCAGCAGTGCTAGCCATACCATCCCAAGGTGATGGTTAAAACAAAGTTTGCTGTATTTGCACCTGAAATCACTGATACTAGGCAAGGGATGCAGTAATATTTTTTAATCCCCACATTGCATCATGAGGTGAGCTGCAAATTTTGATGGAGGCTTATTCTTAGAAATCGGGACATGACTGAACATGGTTCCAATTGATGCACAATGGTAATATGTTCAGTGTCAAGTGAAACTTCCACATAAACTGCTTTCTTTCACACTTCAACCACAAATTGGATTTGGTGTAGTCTGAGACTCAGAATATTAATTTACAATTAGGTAAATTAAGTTCTCTCCAGCATTTCAATAATTGCAAAGCCTGGAGTCTAAGTGTGATCTGGTTCAAGTAAAATCAGATTTTTAGGAGCCTAAGAACAATCACAGACAGGAAAAGCTCGTCAGCCCACCTAGCCTGTCCCACTCCAATGGAGATATCTTGTACATTACCAATAAAGACACGATCCATATTACATAAAAGCATATTACCTTCTGGAAGAAATGAAAACAAAGATCATATTAAAGGTCCAGCTTAGTACTAGCAAAGGGAAAAGGGGCTGGTTGTGGAATTCAGGAAATTCCAATAACAGATAAAGTCTGGGAGATTACTTTGATCCTGGGAGAATTTGGGAGAGGTTTGAAATTCAGGAGTATCAGTGGGATGGTCAGATAAATTACCATCCCTGCAAGTGTAATCTGTAGAAGGTGCAGCAGTCATACATTTCTCACAGTGAGAAGGGACTTGGGGATAAGTTTTGCTCAGGGTAGCTTTTATGCGACACCTTAATTATGCTGCTCCTTAAAATGGGGAGGCAGTGGCTTGCTGTTAATGTCACTGAATCAGAAGCTCAGGCCAAAGATCTGGGAACGTGCGACCACCCAGTTTTCATTACCTATTTGCTGGCATTTGGTCCATATCCCTCCATATCTTTCCCATCTATTTACCTGTCTAAATGTTTCTTAAATTATAATATTGTACTCGCCTCCACCACTACCTCTGGCAGCCCATTCTAGACACTCACCTCTGTGTGAAAAAAATTGCCCCCCTGGACCCTTTTGTATCTCTCCCCTCTCACCTTAAACCTGTGTCCTCCAGTTTTAGACTCCCTGACCATGAGGAAAATCTGTTGGCTATCTATTTTATCTATGCCTCTCATGATTTTGTCGTCCTCTATAGGGTTATCCCTCAGTCTCCTATGCCTCAGGGAAAAAAGAGTCACAGCCAATCCAGACTCTATTTATAACTCAAACCTTCCAGTCCAGGTAGCATACCTAGTAAGTTACTGTCACACCACTGTTCGTGGGAGCTTCCTGTGAGCAAATTGGCTCCTATGTTTCCGACACGACAACAGCAAAGACACTTCTTAATTGGCTGTAATGTGTTTTACATTGTCCAATGAAAGACACAGTATAATTGCAAAGTTTTCTTCTCATTCTTTCATTTTGTTTAAGCAGGACAGTCAGGCACTAACACTGGACTGTTCATCATGAAGCTTAGGTTAATTCTTTGAGGACATGTGTTTAAATTCCCCACATGCATCCCCACCATTCCCCACCCTCCACCAACCCACACACCAGCAGCTGGCAAAATATAATTTAAATTAAATGAGTAAATTTGGAATTATGTGGTTAGTGTCAGTAATCACGCTGTGAAACTATCAAAACTATCATTGATTATTCTGAAAAAAATCATTCTCATTGATAAATAATCATTAAAGATCGAAATATGCCACCTTGACCCGATCTGACCTACATACAACTCCAGGTCTATGGTTAATACTAACATGCCCTCTAAAATGGCCTGGTAAGCTACTCAGTCCCAGGGTGAACAGGGTTGGGAAACATCCAATGATGCCGACATCTCATTAAAGAATAATGAAAAACAAGAACATATTTTGGAAGTCTTTGAGTGAAAGGGGCGGCAATTAATGTCCTGAGGAATGGAAACTTTATGTGTGGGAATCATTATTAGATTATTTGAACCTAATATGATGGATCTTCTCTCAGGTTGAAGATCACAATGAATCTGACATCCCCACCCCCCAGAGCACTGAAGGATCAACTGGAGCACACAAAATGGATCTGTCATACTAAACCAAATGGGCATAAATTGTTCACAGATCACTGGCTTACACCTGTTCAAAGTATTTCCAAGAGGTGTCTATGCAACAAGATTAAACCATTTTGAACAACTTTAAAAAAATTATTTTTATAAAACTTTTAATTTTATTTAATGAAACCAAATATCACTATTCATGTTGAAGTGGCAGTATGTTGGTTCAAAGGTTCCAATAAATTGAAACAGATTTCTCTCTCTTTTCAATCATTTTTCATTCCCCTACACTGCATTTCTTGACCACAGATTCAATTTTCCCAGTCCTTGATTCTGTTTCTGGTCACTTTAAGAAATATTCTTTCATGAATTGGTTTCCACTTTCAGCCTGTGAGTCACTGCTTCTCTGACTGCTTCTTCTGCACTCTTCTATATTTTCTGTATTTTTTTTAATTTCAAATTCATTCTGAGAATTTATAACCAATCACTATTTGTGCAGGTTTGATATAACTGCATGGTTAGATATTGGTCTCAAGACACCTGGGAGAGGGGGAGGAGGAAGAAACCAGTTAGCTGTGATTCCTTTACAATGTTCATTGCCATCGCAACATCTTTCCCAAAAACTGCCGAGGGCTGTTGACTGAAGGCAGAATCGGAGAATCTTACAGGAGGGAAGAGGCCCTTCAGCCCATCGAGTCTGTTCTGCCAAATCTACACTAAGTGTACACTCATTCCACTTTCCAGTAATAGACCCATAGCCTTGAATGTTATGACATTTCAAATGCTCGTCCAAGATTTTTTTAAAAAGGTTGCGAGATCACCAACCTCAACTAGGCAGCGCATTCCTGATCCCTGGATGAAAAGTCTTCCTCAAAGCCCCTATAAATCTCCTGCTCTTTACCTATAAATTATGCTCTTGTTATTGACCCCTGATGATAAGAAAGAATTGGGTTTAACTTTTGTTCTCTAATAATTCTTACAGTACAGGCTTGCAGATGGTAAAGTTCCATCTCATGGACTGACGTCATACGGGAAGGTGGCTCATCCCCACTTTTTTGAATTGGGTAATCAATGTTGTCTTCGGCAGTAATGCCTACATCCCATGAAAGAACAGCAAAAGTTGAGTGCCTGCTCAATATACACCACACTACCTTTCAAAGTCATTAGGATGAAATTCAGAGGAGCAAAATAAACTACTAACTACTTTATTGAAAGACAGACGTGGCTAGTACCAAATTCGAAATCCGCATACAATCCCTGACACTAACTGTGGATGAACACTGGGGCTTTGATCCCATCATGGACAATCTGTATGCATGAGCATGCATTCATACTCGAGCTGCCTTAATTAACATTACCATGAATTTTTCATTCTTATCTTACATAATTACACTTCCTTGAGCCTTAAAAATGATTTGGTGATTTTCATCCTGTTGTCTAGCTTATAAATATTCACTGAAACATAAGTTAGTCTAAAGATAACAGCCATAAACCCTCACAGACGGTATTTAGCCAATGCACCACTTGTATTGGTATTTCGTTAAAGCTCTGCAATGTTAAATGTCAATACAAACCTCAGATATAGCTCAGGATTGATGCTGACCTGCTTAGTGCATTAAAGGTGAGTGAAATTCTATTGTGAGGGTTCTTCACCCAGTTTGTCATGGCAGTATAACTGTGAGGTCACCTTTGAAGCCTTGTTGTAACCTGGGGTCCTGAAATGCCACAGAGGTACATCCAGTCTCCTCCTGCAAACCACTGTGGGAGACACCAGGATCAGAACCATTTGCAATCATTTCTTGGGTGTTTGACCAGAACAGAAATGTAGTGCTTCAGCACATGGAATTTAGAAATATGGATATTTGTAATGTTAGCATAGTTGTCACTGCTCTCTACTTACACAGAAGTCTAACCACAAACAGAAGTATCAGATGAATTACAGTCCAGTCGAGTACTGGCCCAATAGCTTGCTATTCCCACTGCAAGGCAGGTAGGATAGCCTTACTCAGTCGGATGCACCTTCAACAACAACAACTTGAATTTATGAAGCATGTTATTTGTAGCAAAATGCCCTGAGGTGTTTCACTGGATAATTACCAACAAAATGTAACACCTGGTCACGTAAGGACATATTTTGAAAGCTCGGTCAGAGGGGTAGATTTTAAGGAGTGTTTTGAAGGAAGAAAGGAGAAGTAGAGGGGCAAATATGTTTAGGATTGCAAACATTAGAGCCTATGTAACTGAAACAATAAAGACCAACTGTGGACCAATTAAAGTTGGGAATATTCAAGAGCCCAGAATTGGAGGCGCCCAAGACGTTGCAGAAATTTATAGGTCTGGAAGAGGTTACAGAGATAGGCAGGGATGAAGCCATGAATTCAAAAGCAAAGTTGGGAATTTTGCAGGATTGGGAGCTAAGGTAGGTCAGCAAGTATAGGAGTGATGGTTGAAAAGGAATTTGCACAAGTTAAGACAAGGGCAGCAAAGTTCTGGATGAGATCAATTTTATGAAAGGTGCATGAGAGCTGGAGAGTGTGCTAGAGTAGTCAAAGAAAAAGTCAAATCGCCTGGAACGTAAAGCAGGAATGAGGGTTTCAGGAGCAGGTGAGTGAAGGCAAGAGCGTAGTCAGGTGATTTTATAGAGATGGGAGCAGGTTGTCTTAATGATGGTATAAATACATTGTCAGAAGCTCATCTTGATATGAACAATCCGTTAAGTCTCAGACAGTTGTCAGCTGGAGAGTCAGTGACCAAGGAACGGGGTTTGTGATAGGGCCTGGAGTCAAAGCGAAGAATATTGTGGATGTGACAGGGGTCTTAGCCATCAGCCGAGAAGCCCCAGCCTCACGCTCGTTCGGAAAGTTGCAATTTTGCATGTGACCCACACAGGCACTTGAGAGACCCATGGCAGAGCTTCCTCTCAAAATCAAGGACTTTGGTGCAGGAAATGCAGCCCCATTCAGAGCTGTCAGCCAATCAGGGCTACCATTACAGGAGGGTGCGGTGGGTGCTGCCAGTTCAGTACCTGCTTGGGGGCCTTAGGATCATTGCCTTATCCCAGGACAGTTGTGAGTGAGTGATGGGGGCAGGAGGGGATAGCTGGCTGGAAGGAGATGAAGTCAACATCAAGGGCTGAGGGGGTTAGCTGTCAGCCAGCCTTGCATCAACCCAAAAACTGCCAGCACCCCGCCCACTCCACCAATGCCTGACCCTCCACCAACGCCTGACCCCCTCATTCAGGCATTGAGTGCCTCTGGAACACCATCCCACCACTTGAGGCTTGCAGGAAGGATTAACACAGTGGCAGCAGGATGGGGTTTTCAGTTAACGTCAATTTCCCAATTACAGGTTTCCTCAAGCCTTCCTGCTGCAGGCTTAACTAGGCTGGGTGTGGGAAGGAGGAGCCCCTTATTCTCCGGCCTGATTAAACACTTAGCACCCCCCAATCCCAATCAACAAGTTGGTCACTGGGGAGGGCACAAGGTTCTGAAGTGTTGGCTTGGGGCCTGCCAGCACTTGGTACTGGCAGCCTGATGAGCAGTCTGAAGAGATGGTGCACGAGTTGAGAGGTGACAATCAGAGCTTAATTTTTTAACATGTTAAAGTTCCAACGCAGGACTTGAAAAACACCTGAGCCGATTGTACAGTGCAATACTGAGGCAGTACCACTTTGTTGGAGGTGATGCCTTTAGCACAGCATTCAAAACCCCGACATGAACCCCCTTTCAATGAATCAACTTCTTGCAAGTACCTTTGTGGCACCATTGGCAAAAGATCAATGAGTTTTTAATACCAGATACTCCTTCAGTCTCGCCAGGTCAAAATTCTGGTACTCCTTCCCTGGCAGCACTGTGGGTGCCCCTACACCCTCAGTTGGCTGGGCGGTTGATTTGCGAAGCAGCGTGATGCCAACAGCATGGGTTCAATTCCCATCACTGGCTGACATTACCATGAAAGACTCTCCACCTCAAACTCACTCCTTGCCTGAGGTACGGTGACACTCAGTTTAAATCATCACTAGTCATCTTCCTCTCTAATAACAGAGCAGTGGGCTGGTAAGACTGCGGTGACACAATACAATACACCATCTGTACTATAGCAGAGATAAAAGGTACTGCAGATGCTGGAGAATCCGAGATAACAAGGTGTGGGGCAGGCCAAGCAGCATCATAGGAGCAGGAAAGCTTGACATTTCGGGCCTAGACCCTTCATCAGAAACGGGGGAGGGGAAGAGGGTTCTGAAATAAATAGGGAGAGAGGGGGAGGCGGATAGAAGATGGATAGAATCACAACAAACAACTGCACCTCCCAGTCGCGAACCATTTCAACTCCCCCTCCCATTCCTCAGACGACATGTCCATCCTGGGCCTCCTGCAATGCCACAACAATGCTACCCGAAGGTTGCAGGGAACAGCAAATCATATTCAGCCTGGGAACCCTGCAGCCCAATGGTATCAATGTGGATTTCACAAGCTTTAAAATCTCCCCTCCCCCAACCGCATCCCAAAACCAGCCCAGCTCGTCCCAGAGGTAAAAGGTACTGCAGCTCCTGGAGAATCCGACATAACAAGCATGGGGCTGGATGAACACAGCAGGTCAAGCAGCATCATAGGAGCAGGAAAACTTGACGTTTCGGGCCCAAACCCTTCATCAGAAATGAGCTGGGCTGGTTTTGGGATGCGGTTGGGGGAGGGGAGATTTTGAAGCTTGTGAAATCCACATTGATGCCATTGGGCTGCAGGGTTCCCAGGCTGAATATGATTTGCTGTTCCTGCAGTCTTCGGGTGGCATCACTGTGGCATTGCAGGAGGCCAAGGATGGACATGTCATCTGAGGAATGGGAGGGGGAGTTGAAATGGTTCGCGACTGGGAGGTGCAGTTGTTTGTTGCGAACTGAGCGCAGGTGTTCTGCAAAGCGGTCCCCAAGCCTCCGCTTGGTTTCCCCGATGTAGAGGAAGCCACAACGGGTACAGCGGATGCAGTATACCACATTGGCAGATGTGCAGGTGAACCTCTGCCTGATGTGGAACCGCCTCCCTAACCTGTTCTTCCTCTCACCTATCCCCTCCCCCCACCTCAAGGCACACCCCCATCTCCTATCTACTAACATCATCCCACCCCCTTGACCTGTCCATCCTCTCTGGACTGACCTATCTCCTCCCTACCCCCCTACCTACACTCACCTTTACTGGCTCCATCCCCGCCTCTTTGACTTGTCTGCCTCCTCTCCACCTATCCTCTCCTTTATCCATGTACTATAGCAGTGCAAGATGACAGCTCACAACCACCTTCTGCAGGGATGGGCAATAAATGCTGGCCCAGCTGGTGACACCCACATCCCACAAATGAATAGAATAAAATGATGTTCTATGAAAGATCCTTTGCTGAATTTTAAAAAAAATCAGCTAAGTACAGATTAACCGGTCATTAAATTCCACCGAGTCAAAGGAAAATAATTTATAGAAAAGTGTGTTCCAGCAGGCCTGAGCAGATGAAAAGAAATAATGATTGGTGATTGCTGCTACAAATGGGATTGTACAATTTAATTAAGTTGGGGGGACCAAATTCGAACTTTCCCAAGATGATTCTGAAAGGCAGATGAACACAATTAAGATTGGATCATTTAGGTAATTTAGAATAGGTTTAACAGATTCAGAAAAGTGCAGTTGATATAATTAAATCTGCTCTATATTCAGCACGATTAATGGCCCCTCTTGGCACTGGTCTTCAGACGGGAAAATGAGTTGAGTGCAGCAGAAAGTGCTGTCAGGAAATCTGAGCGCAGAATTGATTAAACATTGTCATCTATTGGATATCAAAGTGAAATTTGGATAGTGAATCATGACATAAACAGCAAGTAGTAAGAAGGTGCAGAGATTTGACCCAGGCTTAATGCTGGGACTAATGCTGTCCCATCCCACCTGACCATAGGATCAAGGACTATACGAGGCTTCACAGATGTTGTCCACTCAGCCTGGTCAGAGACATATCTAATGTAAGACTTTTGTTTGAACCTAGGTCCCCTAGGCTCAGAGGTAGTGTTCCTAACACTGTGTTATAAACTTCCTATTATAGTAGACCTTTATTCCCACAGATTGAACTCTTAGCATCTTTGTTAAATTGCTCAACACTAATGACTGATCCACGAAGCAATCTGTTTTATTTCAGGCATGTCGGTTTTAATATTAACTAACCAATAACGATAGTTTTAACCAGCCTGTTATGACACATCTCTGGAGCAGTTGGGGCCTGAATGCACGTCTTTTGGTCGTGAGATAGGTACGCTATCACTGTACTTAAATGTTGGTGTTCTACTCTTCCTGATTTTACTGTCATTGAAGCGATTGGACAGCAATGGCAAGCACCCAGATTAAAATTAACTCGAGGTTTTAAATAGGATCAGAACTTTATTTCAGATAAATGAGTAATGTAATCAAGTCATTACATCATACAAGGAGTTCACTTGGCCCATTGAGTTCCTATTGGCTCCCTATAGAGCAATCCGATCAGTCCCATTCATGCACTCCAAACTTGCAACCTTATTGCCCCAATGGCCACCCAATATCAGAGGGTCATTGAGTCCTACAGCATAGAAATAGACCCTTCAGTCCATAATCCCAAGCTAAACTCTTCCCTCTACCTACTCCTAGCACGTATACCTCAAAACCTTTCCTATTCATGTAGTTAACTAAGAGTCTTTCAAACATTGCATCCACCACTTCCTTAGGAAGTTCATCCCACACGCAAATCACCCAGTGTAAAACATTTGCCCCTCATGTCTTTTCTAAATCTCTCTCCTCTCACCTTAAAAATATATCCATAGTCTTGATATCCCCTATCCTAAAGAAAAGACAAATACCAATAACCTTATCCATATCCCTCATAATTTTATAAACCTCTGTAATGTCACCTCTCAACCTCCTACGCTCCAGTGAAAAAAGTCCCAGCCTATCCAGCCTTTCTTTATCACTCAAACCTTCCATACCCGGCAACGTCCTGGTAAATCTCTTCCGAGCCCTCTCTAGATTATGCCTCACCAATGTACCGTGCAAGCTCAACATGACTTCCCAACTCCTATACTCAAGGACTGAGCAATGAAGACAAATGTGCTAAATGCTTTTTTAACCACCCTGCCTATATGTGACTTATGTACCTGCATCCCTATGTTCTTCTGTACTACAACACCACCCAAAGTCCCACCGTTACTTATGTAATCGTTAGACGTTGCCACTTCTGCAACCCTCAGACTCAGTGAGATCCTGCATTCTCAGCTTTCCTCTATATAATCTTCAGCTGCTTGCAATCTGGAATAGGGGTCTAAATGTATCATAAACCATCCACTGGGTAATTGATAGAATCAAATCAACTCCCCATTTCACACACTGTCCGATGTTTGCCGACTTTTGCTTGAAAACACTCTGTATCACTGTATTGGGATAAAGCATATTGGTAACTTGAGAAATGACATGGGCTAAGGTTAGGATGAACAAGTGACTTTTCAACAATAATTTCTATATCTTTCCAACATTAATAATTTTCCTCACCTCAGTTCATCAGCTTAGGCTCGTGAGTGACAAGTAACATTCATATCACACAAGTACCACGCATTGATCATCTTTACAAGGCAGAGTCTAACCATCACCCCTTGAAATTCAATAGCATTAACACAATAGAATCACCCACCATCAACACCCTGCGTGTTACAATTGACCAGAAACTGAACTGGACTAGTCATATAAACACCATGGCTATAACAGCAGGTCAAGGGCTACGAATTCGGCAACGAGTAACTCATCTCCTGTCTCCTCAAAGACTGTTCATCATCCACAAGACACAAATAAGGAGTGTATTGAATATTGTCCACTTACTTGAAAGTTTGCAGATCCAACAACCTCAAAGAGCTCAACACCATCAAGGACGAAGTAACCCACTTGGCACTGCATTCATCATCTAAAACAAGCCCTCTCTTCACTATCAACAATGGCAAAAGTACGTACAAGATGCACTATGTTGGCTCACCAGGGCTCCATTGTCAACAGCTTTCAAACCTGTAGCCTCTACTACCTAGAAGGACAAGGGCAGCAGATACATAGGAACACCACCATCTGTAAGCTCCACACCAAACTATTCATCATCCTGACTTGGAATTATATCACCCATTCCTTCTGTGTCACTTTGTGAAAGCCCTAGAACTGCCTTCCTACCTGCACTGTGGATGCACCTACATCATGTAGACTACAGCTGTTCAAGAATGTGGTTCACCAATGCCTTTTCAGGAGCAACTAGGGATGGGTAATGAACGCTCATCCAACAAGTGATTCCCACATCTGATGAACGAATAATTAAATTTAAAACAGTGTGTTTAAGGGTGTTGTCGACTAATTTATAGGGATCGGTTGTAATGATTACAGTCAACATCTGCAGTATGATTGAGTCACGTGACTACTAGTTTGGCAGAAGATGAACAAGATGGATAGTGAACCTTTCTTAATTAGTAATTGCTGTGTAAAAAACCATTTTGTCAGAACAAATTTGAGTATTGCTGGAAGAAAAGACATTTTGTTGAAGTTTTCATCTTGTACTCATCAGGACATTTCACAAGAATACCAATTTAAGGGCCAAAACTTCATCAATTATACTGCATGTGTAGAGAGTGTTGTCTTCTTTCTGCAATATGGAAATTGCTAAGTTACTGAGTCCAGGCTGTAACAATGATTGGTTGAGTGATCCATATATTTTGCATGTATTTCTCACACAGCCTCTCTGGAGGACTCCAGTGACAGTGTAAAAGCCGAGGGTCTATAGCTAAGTAAGCAGACCATAGGTTGGGCTAAAAGTTGATTGAGTAAAATGTCTGAAGAGCTCTGAGGTGTGTTTCTCACTGAGTCATTATCTATTAGAGGGGAGTTGGAGGAATCTTGGTTAACAGGCCAAATTTTCCTCTGAGTGCTATGACATTGCCTTGCTTCTGTGTTTGCAAATTTGAAAAAGAAATTGAGCCTGTCAAAGGTCCTGGCCCTGGATTGCAGGAGGCTGTCATCTGATTGGTGCAAAGAGATTCCCGATTGGGCCATCAGAAATTGGGCTCAAGCAATCCTCTTGGCCCAGAAACATAAAGGTAGTTCAGCTTCCAGATTACCAAGCTAAGAAATGGATCTAGCAATAGCCCTTTGGGCCTGAAAACATCCAATCCCTCCTGATTTCAGAAACCAAGCAGACTTGGGCCTGGTTAGCACTTGGTTGGGAGACTCTTGGAAATACCAAATGTAGTCAGCTTTAGAATTTTTGTAGAGCAGCAATAGTTTCCCTAAGCCATAACCAGACGGCGTGGGTTCAAGTCCCACCTTCTCGAGAGATGTTCCATAGCATGTCTGAGCAGGTTGATTGACAATGTTGAGATGTTACCATTTCAATGAAATGTAAAGGCACAGGAAGGATCAGGGGAAAGGAAGTGATGGGTTATGGTTTGGTACGCAAGAAGAATGATGCAAAGCAGGAGAGCTGTTTGAATTTAATACGTCTATTTGTAATTGCATGGATTGCCTCAATTTTTTTTGTTTAATGGCATGTAGCTGGCTGGTTTTGCATTTGTTATCCATCCCTCATTTCCCTTAAGACTATGGTTGCAAGCTAACTCGCTGAACTGCTGCAGTCTATGTGGTGTGGGGACACCCGCAATGCTATTGAGAAGGGAGTTCAAGGATTTTGACCCAGTGACTGTGAAGGAACAGTGATGTAGGCGGTGTTCCCGTACATCTGAGGCCCTTGTCAGTCCAGGAGGTAGAGATGATGAGGTTTGGAAAATACCATCGATGGAGATTCAGTGAGTTACAGTTGTCCTAGCAGTTTGCTTACTGATTATTTTGACACATGTATCTGGCTCACGGTGTCTGTTAGCTGTTCCCTTCATTTCTTCAAGAGGAAGATTTTATCTCTGTAAAGCGTGGTCAGGATGTTACTGATATTTCTTTGCATGGCAGTGGAAATAAATTCAACAGTAGACTTTAAAAGAGGGACCTGACTAATTATTTTAAATAGAAGAAAGAATACAGGAATGTGGAGAAGTGTGTGAACTCAGTTACTCTTTAGATACAGTATTGATGGACTGAATGGCCTTCTGTGCTATGCTTTTCTATAAGTCATAGTTACAGATCTTTATGTTGCTTAATTTGGGGGACAATCACAACAACGGCAAGAAGTGGAAAATAATTATTTCAATGTTCCTGCTCTCTGAATTCATTTCTTAAGTGGTGGCACATTGACTCAGTGGTTAGCACTGCTGTCTCACAACACAAAGGACCTAGGTTTGGTTCCAGCTTTGCACGCCTATCTATATAGAATTTGCAGATTCTCCCCGTGTCTGTATCAGTTTTCTCCCACAGTCAAAAAATGCGCAGGTTGGGTGTACTGGCTGCGCCAAATTGCCCATAGTGTCCAGGGGTGTGCAGTGTAAGTGGATTAGCCATTGGGAAATGCAGCGTTGCAGGATGAGGTGGGTCTGGGTGGGATGCCCTTTGGTGGGTCAGTGTGGGCTGAATGGCTTGCTTCTATACTGTAGGGATTCTATGATTAAATTCCCAGCTCCTGGTCTTACCTCAATTTTAGAACTTTCCTCAAAATCTATTGTTTCATTCAGTGGTTTCAGTTATCTCTTCCCTCTTGTTTTCTAGGTCTTTTCTTTTTTCTATCTGCTTTCTGGTGAATACCCCTGGGATGGTTAGGGAGTGGATCGTTTGCTACAGCGCATGTAACTCAGTGGCAAAGTAAAGTCTACAGTCACAATTGTGGCTGTCAAGTATTTTATTGAAATAATATAAGCAGCGCATGCTTGCAATACTGACAGGTCCTTTCTTGCCACTTCACTAAGAACTGAACCACAAACCCCACCTACCCCCGACCCCACTTCAAACTAACGGTCTGGTGATTGAGCGGTAGGTAGGATCCAGATCCTACTTGTGTTTGCCTTGCTCTGTTGTGGACAGGTCTATCAGCTGAAATTGTCCCAAATGAGCCACTGTATTTAACGCTCGTGACTGCAGCATTGTTTTGCAACCCAGTACTCTGTATAATGTATCTTAACTGAAAGGGTATCCATTACCGGTTCCCTCACTTAAATGCAAGTCTATTAAGAGCAATTTCCTCCTCAGGGCAATTTCAATTCTACTGTTTGATTTCCTCTGGTATTCTCAGTTGTTTGAAAACAGTTTTTTCTCCCCCCTATAACCATCTGCTTGTCTCGCCCTATTTCTTTGTTTCTGTTCCCCCCATCTCTTTTCACTGGCCTTCTCATTTTCCAAATAAATAGAGTCATAGAGTCATACAGCACGGAAACAGACCCTTCAGCCCAACCAGTTCACACCAACCAGGGCAACACAGTGGCTCAGTGGTTAGTACTGCTGCCTCACAGCGCCAGGGACCTGGGTTTGATTCCAACCTTGGGCGACTGTCTGTGTGTAGTTTGCATGCTGTCCCCGTGTCTTTGTGGGCTTCTTCCAGGTGGTCTGGTTTCCTCCCACAGTCCAAAGATGAGCAGGTTAGGTGGAATGGCCATGGGAAATGCAGGGTTATGGAATGGGTTGTTCTTCGGATGGTTGGTGTGGGCTGAATGGCCTGCTTCCACACTACAGGGATTCTATGTTCCCAAACTAAACTAGTCCCAACTGCTTGTGCTTGGCCCATATCCCTCCAAACCTTTGCTATTTGTGAACTCATCCAAATATCTTTTAAATGTTGTAACTTTATCTGCATTAACCACTTCCTCCTGCAGTTCATTCCATACATGAGTTGCTCTCTGTGTAAAAAAGTTGCCCCTCATATCTTTTTTAAATCTTTCCCCTCTCACCTTAAAAATATACCCAATAGTTTTGAACTCCCCCACCCTAGGGAAAGGAAACTTTCATTCACCTTATCAAGCCCCTCATAATTTTACAAACCTCAATAAGGTCACCCCTCAACCTTGTATGCTCCAGTGAAAAAAGTCCCAGTCTTTCCAGTCTATCTTTATATCTCAAACCCTCCATTTCTGGCAACATCCTGGTAAATCTTTCTTGAACCTTCTCCAATTTAATAGTAGCCTTTCTATGGCTCGGCAACTAGAACTGCACACAGTATTCCAGAAGAGGCCTCACCAACACCCTATACAACCTCAACAGTGCATCTGAAGTCCTACACTCAAAGGTCTGAGCAATGAAGGCAAGTGTGCTAAACTTTCTTAACCACCCTGCCTACCTGTGACAGTTAAAGGAAGATTTGAATTTATATGGTGCCGCCCGCGACCACAGGATGTCCCAAACCACTTTTAGCCATTAATGTGATGTTGAACTGTCGTTACCACCAGAGTTGTGACAGTTTGTGTACAGGCAGCTCCCACAAATAGCAATGTGAAAAGTATCAGTTGATCCAATTATTATGATGTTAATTGAGAGATTGGCGTTGGCCAGGATATTGTGGATAACATCCCTGCTTCATCTTCAAAAGTGTACAATAGGATCTTTTACATTCAGAGATAGTACGAACTGCAGATGCTGGAGAATCTGAGATAACAAGGTGTAGAGCTGGATGAACACAGCAGGCCAAGCAGC
>JAHRHZ010000274.1:8617077-8650166 GCA_024137785.1 Ginglymostoma cirratum
GCAGGAAAACTTGACGTTTCGGGCCTAAACCCTTCATCAGAAAAAGGCCCGAAACGTCAAGTTTTCCTGCTCCTATGATGCTGCTCGACCTGCTGTGTTCATCCAGCCCCATGCTTGTTACCAGGTATTAGTTAACTCAGTTGGCTGGATGGATGGTCTGTTACACCAAAAAGTATGGATTCAGCTCCCACACTGGCTGAGGTTACCATGGAAATCCCATCTTGTCAACTTTGCCTGTCACCTGAGACATAGTGGCCCTTAGGTTAATCCACCACCAGTTGTCTCTCTCTCTTTCTCTCTCTCTAATAAGCAAGCAGAGTATGAGTATTTTGCCTTACTTTCACCAAGCAAATTACATACATTCCAACTCAGCATATGAGGGCTAATCTGTTGCCCTTTCATTGCAGTATCCTTATCCATGCGTGTTCCAGCTATCGCCGTCATATATGCTCAGGAGGTGATCCTTTGCAGATAACAGAAATGCAGGTCTTCTCATATCAGGACAGGATGGATCTCTTTGGAGGCGGGGGCTGAGTGTAGAGGTGATTTAATAAACATCTTTACAGTTGTGCAAGGTTAAAATTTAGATAGGATGGACAGAGAGAATGTTCTTTTACATATTTGGAGGTGTCAATATAGGGTAGTCACCAAGAAACCAATGAGGGATTTCAGAAGAAACATTTTTTATTTGGGGGCCGGGTGAGAATGTGGAACCTGCTACTACAGGGAGCCAATGAAATGAATAGTGAAGATGCATTTAAGGGGAAGCTAGACAGACATTTGAGGGAGGAGGAAATACAGAGTACATCGGTAGATTTAGCTGAGAAAAGATGGGAGTAAGTGGAACATAAACACTCATGGGCAGTTTGAGGTAAATGGCGTGTTTCTATGCCATGTTTCCTGTTCCCCTTCTGTTCTCCATTTATACATTGAGGATGAATAACCAGGATGGGTCAAATCATGATGACCCAACAATCTTATCTGTCTAACTCATTGCCATATCCTTCAAATCACCTCTCGCTTGGAAAACACGTCTGATTATTTCATTCATGCATGTGCCCCCTTTACTGCAATAGCATTCACTCATGACTCCTTCAACAATTCAACGATTCTTTCTTTGAAAGATTTCTGCTAACTTTCTCATGTTCTACCTTGTCTTTAACTTGTGTCTCCTGATGTTTCAACCCTTTGTCACTGTGAACATTTGCCTATATTGGATTTCTCAATTCTTCACACAATTTTGAAAATTTCAGTTAAGATCCCATAACACTGCTTTCGCAAGAAAAATCTTTTGCAATCTTTCCTTGAGATAAATACAGGGAATTATACTTTGTTCTCCTCCTTATCTCCTCATTGTGTCTTAGAAAAAAATACTACAAGAGGTGGCTATTTGGCCCATTAAGTCATTGTTGGCTGTTTCAGCAGATCCTACTAGAAAGCTAATGCAATACAGGCTTTTATATCTAGAGGATGGAGTACGAGGATGCAGAAATTATGCTGCAGTTATACAAAACACTGGTTAGAGCCCTCATGGAGTACTGTGAGCATATCTGAGCACCACGTCTAAGAAAGGATATATTGGCCTCGGAGAGAGTAAGTTTACAAGTTCACTTGCAGAGTTTCTCCAGCAATTTCTGTTTTTGCTCCCCTTAGCTTTCTCTGCTTTAAGGAGAGATTCCCCAGCCTCTCCAATCTATCCATGTAGATCCATTGAATCTCAAGGCCAATAATATCAAATCCACGCTTGTAAGCGATCAGCCTGGCAGTAAGAATTCCAGATGGCATTTGACTACTACCCCATGCAGCAAAATAAAAGCCTCAACTCACTCAAAGTGCACCGCTTAGTAGAAAACAGAGGCAATAGTGGCCTTCAAAGAGAACATGAGAAAAAAAGTCACAACGGCATTCAAAAAGAGACAGTAGATGAGACTTGGAATTTATCTTGGAAAGTTGGATCTGCAATATCAATGTCATCAGCATGTTACTTCTCATTCTTTATTGTATGCAATTATGGTCTGCTGGTTTCATAGACATAACATACTTCCTTCTTTGGATTTGTTAGGTTATCATGCTGTCTTTGCATATCATGCATGACTTTCCTTGGCAATGTCTACGGTCCTGGGAATACTGCTTTAAGAATCCTTTGGGATCATAGCATCCTATCTGCTGAAGTGGGAATCTAGAAATGTTTTTAAATACATGTCTGTAAAGACTAAATAGACAGCGACTATGATATCCAGTCTGCAAAAATTCTCTTTTGTCTCTGTTTTGTTTCCTCCCCCATCTCTTTAGGTTATTAATGCAGACAAAGGCACAAGCCAGAAATTGCTTAAAGAAATCATGATGCTTGCTGATATTAATGCACAAATTATCCAACAACCAGTGGCGCTGTTCCTACTGCTGATCCAGAAGGTCTGCGTTCAACAGTCATCTGCCTCATATCTGTGCATTAACATGTTCAGAGGGATTGATTAAAATTCATCTGAAGGGGTCTTGTGGCACATCGATAGTGTCGCTACCTCTGGACCAGATGATCCTTGTTCAGGTTCCACCTGCCACAAAGCCAGTTATAATATGTTCAAATAGGTTGATTTTCATAAAAACTCAGAGACGTTTGTTGGCACTGATGGTGCCAGTAGGTGGCAATGGTAAGGGATTGCAGCCCACGCAGTCATGCCAGGACTTCCAAAGGCAGGTGGTAACAATGAGGAAGAGCATTGAACAGGGCAGCGGAGGGTATGCAGTGGAGGGCTCTGTATGTGGAGTTCTCCCACATCTTATCAGAGATTTGGCTGGGAGGGGGTTGCGCACAGCAGTCACATATAGCCACCGTTTGTGGTGGCTCACGGACTCGCAGCCCAACTATTTATTTTGCTGGGCTGCGGAGTCCGTGGACAGTGTACATATGGGTTGTGGGCATTTGCACTCCCCTTTTAGTTATTTAACAAAATCTTTTGTCTTTCTGGATGCCTTACTTCATCTTTGAGCACCTTTTGCATCTTTGAGTGTGGAGGGCTGTGGATAGATCAGAAGACCTCCTCGTGGATCTGTTCCTGGGCCTGGCCAGGCTGGCTCTAAACAGATCCAGGCAGCGGGCTGTGGAGGGGGTCATAACTACCAATTCTCTGCCCCTTTTCCACGGTTACATTTGTGCTTGGGTGTCCTTGGAGAGACAATTACCGGATGTCAATATGAGAACATGCGCTGACGTTTTCACTGCTTGATAACTTTCAGGATTTTGTTGGAAAAAGTTGAACTGCTGAAGTTACATACCTACAAGCCCCATTCGGTGGTTAATGTGGTATTATGGTCAGGAGGTGATGATGGGAACAGAGGTTTCAGAGTGGGCTGTGCTGTTCACAAGGAGCTTCAGCTACGAGTAGTTTACCTCAGAGAAACTGAAGTACTAGCATTTCACTGCCAAAATGATATTTTAGTAATTGCTTTGCTTAGATGAAATTTTCCTAAATGATTTCTCATGTCATTTATCATGTTTTGATAAATTGTTGGAGCTGCTAAGCGTTTCTAGCAAGAGATCCGAGTATGGAAGCTTTCAGTTTAAATAGCCCAATTGCTATGTTCAGTAAATACAAAGGGCTCCTTGTAACACATCCCTCCTTTCTGATATAAAAAATAGGAAAATCGATATGCCACATTCAAAAGAGTAATGGAAATGTATTATGCACCAGGCATTTCTTAAGCATTGCACTCTAGGCTGAATTTCCTTTGCAAATTGATGTGATGTGAATAGAAAAGCAAGCAGAATATATAAACAATATATTGGATTGTGTGAGATCTCTTTAATTTATAGTATTACTCAGTAGACTGGCCTTCCCAGGAAATTCAACAGGAGTGCAAGAGGCTAGCTTAGTTCATGCATTTTACATTACATACCAGACCGGGTTTCCCATTAAAATTACATAGGGCAGTGCAAAGGTCAGTTTGATCTAAATTTAATGTTATTTCAAACAAGACTGCCTTTCCCTTCTGATCAACGGTGGCACTAGAGATTTGCCCATTAGGTATTTTGAAACCTGATGCGTTGGCAAAAGGCATCATGAAAATTGCGCAGAGTTAGATTTTGGTTAAGTAGCTGCCCAGCATTCCAAAGCTCTTCCTTTGAAATCAATGACAGTGCAAGAAGGATGGTTCATTACTTATTCTAAAATATAACACACTTTACAGGCTTTACTGTTGAAAGCATTCTGACTGAGAGAGATTCCCTTCAGTGCATCACGTGTGCTGACACACGTGAGACAAAGCTTTACCACTGAAGTTAATGATGGGAGCACTAGGTCGTTCAGTTTTTTTTCTTGTTCTTGACTTAGATAAAAGTGTAATATTTATCATCTTGTTCATTTCTGCTTGGAGCACCACGTGATAGAAATAAGGGAGGAACAGCACAAGATGCTTTCTGAATCACACTTCCTTTTCACATTGTACATAGTCTTGTTTATCACCAAAGCCCCATGAGAGCAACTTAATTTATGATGAGATAACAAGCGTGGGGCTGGATGAACACAGCAGGTCAAGCAGCATCATAGGAGCAGGAAAACTTGACGTTTCGGGCCTAGTTCCTTCATCAGAAAATGATTAATTTATGATGAAATTGTTTTCCCATTGCATATGTCAGAAGAAAGAACCTGCGATTACATAGCCCCCTTCACACAGTCATAATGTTTCAGAGCACTTTGCAGCTATTGAGCTATCTTTCTAAGTGTAGTCACTGTCACACAATTACCCAAATTACCCAGTGTCAGACCCGGCAAACAATGAGTGTTGATCCAGGGATGAATATTGACTTCCATTGTTTTTCTTCAAAATAGATTTTTGAGATTGTGAAAGAAGTTGGGATCTTGCATTAAGATTTCATTTGAAAGCTGGCGCCTCTGACAAGGCAGCCAATGCTCATAGCTATTAAACTGTGCAGCTGCTTCTCAGCCATTGCCGTCACAAGAATCTGCCTGACAATGCAGAAGCTGATATTCAAATGTAAAATGCCAAACTTAGGAGTCATGAATGTATGATAGTCATCAATAAATACAATAGAAAATTCAGGGGAAACTTCTTAGCCCACTTCTTTTTTCTCACAGTGGTTAGAATGTCTCTACCTTGTGGAATAGTTGAGGCAACTAACATGGATGCAATTAAGGGGAAGCGAGATTTGCACACAATGAAGGACAGTATAACATAATTCTGATAGGAATGGGTGAGATAGAAAGCCTGCTTGGTTGGCACCACATCCATAAACATACATACTTCCCATCATATATTATAGCAATGTGTACCATTGACAAGAAACGCCACAGAAATTCACCAAAACTCCTTGCACAGCACCTTCCAAACCCATAGCCCCTACCATCTAGAACAATAAGGGCAACAGATACATGGGAACACTTCCTCCTGCAGTTTCCCCTCCAAGTCTCTGAACAGCCTGAGTTCGAAATATGTCGCTGTTCCTTCAGTGTTGCCGCATCAATATCCTGGAAGTTCCTCACTAGCAGTGTATCCACACCTAATAGACTGCTGTGATTCGAGAAAGCAGCTTACCAAGGACAGTCTCGAGGAAAATTTGGTTTGTATTTGGCCCGGCCAGCAATGACAAATCCTCTGAATGAATATAAAAATAGTAAAAGGAAGCTAATGAGAATCAAGTGTATGTTATGGAAATGGTGGCTCAGTGGTTAGCACTGCTGTTTCACAGAGTCAGGGACCCCGGTTCGATTCCACCCTCGGGTAACTGTGTGGAGTTTATATATTCTCCCTGTGTCTGCTTGGGTTTCTTCAGGGTTCTCTGGTTTCCTCCCACAGTCCAAAGATGTGCAGGCTAGGTGGATTGGCCAGGCTGAGTTGCCCATTGTGTTCAGGGATGTGTAGATTAGGTGGGTTATAGGGGGATGGGTCTGGGGGTCAGTGTGGACTTGTTGGGCTGAAGGTCCTGTTTCCACACTGTAAGGGTTCTATGAATGTAAAATAATTTAGGTAACTGCATAATTCTGTCTCCTGACTTGTGCTATTATAACAAAAACCTGAAGCCTGTAAATAAACTGTCTGAATCCACAATAAATTGAATCCTAATGAAGAAAAAGAATATAGGGTGGTATAAGCCAGTTGGAGAAATGGTGATGTGGTGGTATTGTCACTGCACTGACAATTAAGAGGCCCAGGCTAAATCACTAGAAACATGGTTCAAATCTCACCACTGCAGGTGATGAAATGTAGGTTATTGAACTTACAAAGTTAGAATTTACAAAGTTACTCTCAGTAATTGTGACCATGGCAGCCATCATCAATTATCATATAAAACCCATCTGGTCACTAACATTTTTTAGGAAACAAAATTCTGCTTTTCTTACCTGGTCTGGCCTACATTTAACTCCAGATCCATAGTAATGTGGTTGACTCTTAACTACCCTCTGAGATGTCCCAACCAGCCATTCAGTTCAAGGGGCAATTAGAGGTTGGCAAATCTGCAGGCCTTATCAGCAACAGTTATGCCCAATGAAAGAATAAATAAATTCTGCACTGTAAATTTGATGGATTTTGATGAGCTGTTCTTGCTGTGACCAATATAAGCCTCCCCTTCTAACAATGTGACAGAAAAGTTAATTACTTGAAGGTATTAATATTTACGAAAGTTGCCTTAGGACTGTTTCAAGAAGGGGAAGGTGCATAAAAGATTTACACAGATGATATCAGAAATGAGAGATTATATCAATCAGAATAGATTGAACAGCCTGAGGCTCATTTCTCTAGAAAAGAGAACACTGAGCAGTTGACCTGGTCTTTAAGATTATGAAAGGGCTTGTTAGGGAAAACATTGAGATGAAGTTTTGACTTGTGGGACCGGCACCAAAACTACAGGCTATAAAATATAAGATAATCACTAATAAATCCAGGATAGAATTCAGGATAAACCTCTTTTCCAGAAGAACGGTGATACCCACTGCTGCGATTGAGCTAAATAGTGGAGTTGAATTTAAAGACAAGCTAAATCATTACGTGAAAGAGGATGGAATTGTACACGATTCTGATAAGGTCAGATGAGGTGAGATGGGATCTTAAAGGCTGGTTCAGAGACCAGTTGTGTGAAATGGTGTGCTTTAGAGCCCTAAACCCTGATGTGTAATCCTATTCACTATGGGCAATATTTATGCTGATGAGCCAGTTAAGTACGTCTGCAGCCAAGCATTGAATGAGACCAAGGAGAAAGGTGGAGATCACAACGGGTCAGGCAGCATCCGTGGAGCGAAAGCAAGCTAATGTTTTGAGTCTAAATGACTCTTCATCAGAAACCATAAGACCATAAGACATAGGAGCAGAAATTAGGCCAATTGGCCCATCGAGCCTGCTCCGCCATTCAATCATGGCTGATAAATTCTTCAACCCCATTTTCCCCCTTTCTCCCAGTAACCCTTGATCCCGTTGTTAATCAAGAACCTATCTATCTCAGTCTTTTATGTACTCAATGACCTGGCCTCCACAGCCTTCTGTGGCAGTGAATTCCATAGATTCACCACTCTCTGGCTGAACAAGTTTCTCCTTATTTCTGTTCTAAAAGGTCTTCCCTTTACTCTAAGGCTGTGCCCTCGGGTCCTAGTCTCTCCTACCAATGGAAGCATCTTCCCAACATCCACTGCTTAAATGTCCAGGTCATTCAGTATTCTGTAAGTTTCAGTTAGATCCCTCCTCATCCTTCTAAACTCCAATGAGTATAGCCCCAGAGTCCTCAAACGTTCCTCATACGTTTAGCTTTCCATTCCTGGGACCATTCTCGTGAAACTCCTCTGAACCCACTCCAGGGCCAGTACGTCCTTCCTGAGATATGGGGCCCAAAACTGCACACAATACTCCAAATGTGACCTGAACAGAGCATTTTAAAGTCTCAGTAGTACACCTCTGCGTTTATATTCAAGTCCTCAAAATAAATGCCACCGTTGCATTTGCCTGCCTGGCTACTGACTCAACCTGCAAGTTTACCTTGAGAGAATCCTGGACTAGAATTCCCAAGTCTCTTTGCACTTTAGACTTCTGAATTTTCTCCCCATTTAGAAAATAGTGCATGCTTTTATTCTTATCAAAGTGCATAACCTCACACGTTCCTACATTGTACTCCATCTGCCACTTCTTTGCCCACTCTCCTAACCTGTCCAAATCCTTCTGCAGCCTCCCCACCTCCTCAATACTACCTGTCCCTCTACATATCTTTGTATTGTCTGCAAACTTAGCCAGAACGCCCACAGTTCCTTCATCTAGATCATTAATGTAGAAAGTGAAAAGTTGTAGTCCCAACACTGACCCTTGCAGAACACCACTTGTCACTGGTTGCCATCTTGAGAAAGACCCCTTTATCCCCACTCTCTGCTTTCTGCCAGACAGCCAATCTTCTATCCATGCTAGCACCTTGCCTCTAACACCATGGGTTGTTGTCTTACTCAGCAGCCTCCTGTGCAGCACCTTGTCAAAGGCCTACTTGAAGTCCAGGTAGATAGCATCCAGAGCTCTGATGAAGAGTCATTTAGACTCAAAACAGTAGCTGGTTTTCTCTCCATGGATGCTGCCCGACCTGCTGTGATCTCAAGCATTTTTTGTTTTCGGTTCAGATTCCAGCATCCTGGAGCAATAATTTGCTCCTCCCAGGAGAAAGGTGTTTGAACTGCAAGATTGTATAGAGGGCAATGACAGCTTTTTTGCCACTTACAATATCTAATGGCACCTCTTAATAAGGGTACACAAGACAACTAACCTTGCAGTGGCCTGCCATCTACCTTACTAAGATATTTGATGAATTTGGTTAGAATCTTTAAGCAGTATGTCAATGGCCCTGACATGACCTCCCAGTGTACCAATAAGACTGGCATTCTCGAGGTCACATTAAGATTTTTATACTGAGAGCCACAGACTCTCAAACAGCAGGACGTCACTGCCTCTCTGGAAAGGAATACATATTGTGTGATTATTCATGTAACATTTATTCACTTCAAACTGAGTTACCTTTTAACAATTGTTCTTTTGAACAACTACCACAGCTCTCAATGACTTTGCTCTAGGTGGTCATTTACTAATGACTTCCCAAGTCCTCTAGACCCTGTTCTCTGTAAATGTGACGTGCAGTGAATAATGTAGTGATTATTTAGCAATTACTCAAGCATTCGCTTCAATCATTTCCAAAGTAATGGACTATAAATTTTATAGCTGAATAACCATTATTAATTGAGTTCCCTTTGCTTGCTGTTTCCTGCCACTTTCTGAAATAATTTCAGTGGAGCCCTGCGACCTTACATCACTTATTCTGTGTGCATCAATTAGTTAATGTTACATATGACAGATAGAACAGAAGACAGGACTGGAGTCTAAAATGTTGGATTTGCATCCACATGGGAGTGGGCAAGGGTTAAGCCACAGATAAATTTGCCAACCCAGCATGGGTCACTGCATCACTTGAGTCAAAGATAAAAGAAACGAAATACTTGGAATTATATTGCACCTTTTGCAACCTCAGAGTAATCTCAAAGTTCTTCACGGATAATGAAAACTTGTTTTGAAGTATAATGATTGTTGTAATGTAGGAAATGGATGAACCAATTTGCACACAGCAAGCTCCCACAAACAACAAAGTTATCTTGACGGAGGCATAAATATTAGCCAGGTTTCTGGGAGTAGTGCCCCTTGCTCTTCTTCAAAGTAGTACCATGGAATTTTGTACATCGACTGTGAGCACAGAAAGGACTCCAGGATGGAAGGAAGTGATGGTGTAGTGGTCATGTCACTGAACGAGTAATCCAGAACCCCTGGCCAATGTTCTGATGACATGGACTTGAATCGCACCATGGCAAGTGAAATTTATATCCAATAGAGGAAAGGAAATGCAGATTAAAAGCTGGTCTAATGGCAACCATGTGCTTTAGAGTGAAGGAAACCTACTGCCCATGTCTGATCTGGCACACATGTGACTCCAGACCCATAGAAATTTGGTTGACTCTTAAATGCCCTCTCCCGGATGGGCAATAAATGCACGTACAAACATAAGCAAATTTTAACAGCCTGTCTCATCTACATGAGAGATGACACTCCCTCAGTACTGTACCACACAGGGTGTCAAACTATACCTTTGGATTCAAGTTCCTGGACTGGAAAGTGAACTGATAACATATGACTGGGAGGTAAGAACTACATTGAACCACAGGTGGCACTCCATGGGTTTGCCACTGATTGAGTTCAGTGGTTATCACTAATAACCATGATTGCCTGTGGTCAGGGCTCCATCCTTGCCGGGAGATCATGGTGCAGACTTGGCTCTGTGTTCCACATGATTTCACAGTTGTAGTGTATGGTAACTGGTGAGCATTGCTTGCCTGAATTTCCAGTCTGCGTCACAAGTATTCAAAGCTTTTAAGGGTATTGCAGGCTTGTAAAATGGTCACTTTTTCTTGTTTTTATTCCCATTTATGTAATTGCACTTCCATGAACCTCACGTAGATGAAAGCTCCTGACTTGGGTATGATTCTGTGGACACCAGTCCTGAGTTGTATTCAGCTGAGTGACTGTCTACAAATGTCTGATGGGAAGGTATTGTAAGCAAGTTCAATGTTATCCCTATGCTTTTGTAGGCACTCTCCAGAAAGGACATAATCCACACTGACACTCCTCATGCTCTACCTTGAAAGCACTAAGCTCTGTTTGCTTTAATTATAATGTCACCAAAGTGATGCCAATGTTGGCCATACAGATTGTTTAATTGATTACACTTTTTGTCAATGATATTTGTCGATGATTAATGGTCTCACTGACCTTTAGGGTAAAGTCTTTTGATGAGAGATTTAGATTCTCCCATTTATAAATTGCACATATATTGATTTATGGTTATTATATCATATTTGTCACAAACTGCCCAAGATCTGGAAGAAAAGTAAGGATTGTACTGTAGCACATTTAATGATAATACAAAAAAAATTGCTTGTGGCTCAAAATTAATCAATGTCATTGAAACATATTTTCTGCACCACAGAAACCTGAGAACAAATGTGACATTCCATTTTTTTTTTAATACAAGACTAGAGAAGGCATATTCTAAAATGGGGAGACCATCCTGAGTTTGCTTTTACCATCATTAACTCTTTCACTTTTAAAGGCATGATCAACTTTAGGAACTGACTTTCCCGAAGCACATTAGAGGTCATAAGGAAGAAATGAAGGATCTTTCCAGATAAAGAGGTCATGCTCAAACTTTAGTACGACCAATGTGTTACCACGGATTCAGAATTTTAATCATGAGGTGACTCTAAATAAGAAATAAGAGCAGGACTAAACTATATAGGCTCTTGAACCTGCTCTTCCACTCTTTATGAATGTGGTAGATTTTCTGCCTCCAATTTCACTTTCCCACCCAATCCCCAAATCTCTTTATTCCATCAAAGTTTGAAAGTCTATCTCTGTTTTGAATATTTTCAACAATTCAGCGCCATGACTCCCTGTGGTAGAGAACTCAAAAGATTCATTGAACTCTTTTACCAGAGGTCATTTATTCAAGTTTTGTTTCATATCGGAAAGTCAAATTGGGAGGTAAGGTTTCACATAAAAAAAAAACAATGACAAATGTATGAGCTGGGATAGAGGAAAGCACATTCTGCACACTATGTGGAAGAAGGCACTGCCTACCATTATCAAGTGATAGATATTAAGGAAAGCAATTCTTACTTTCTTTAGACAACCTTTGTGCCATTTGTCTCACACACATATAGACTAGGGAAAATATTTTCAAGCTTGAATTTTCAGTAGCTGGTTGATAACTGAGAAGGTTCCACACAATGGCTCAGAGATTCCTTTCAGGGTTAGAAACTCTATTCCTAACCTGAATCAGGTGTAAAAATACTCAAGAACCTTTGATGAATTCTGTGGTGGCTATTTCTGGACAGCAGCCTTCTATTCTGAACCTATCCAGTCATCCTTGAATCCTGCTGTGAAGAAGCTGATTAATAAGTCCACACCTTTTACAGCGCTGAATGTCATTTTCTGAAATTTGAAGGTCGGACAATCACTCTGAAAGAGTAAAGTAATTGAGGGGGAGGAGACAGGTGGAGGAAGTTAGGGTGCCAGGTAGGTGAGGTGGATTGGGTGCCAGGTGGGTAAGGTGCCATAGCAGTATGAGTATTTATGGTAGTCTAGAAGGTGTGCATTAATGATATGAGATGTCAGGTTGGATTGGGAAGGGTACTGTCAGGTCAGGGTCAGACTGAGAGGTATTGGATCCTGGTGGATGGGGTGTATGTCAGGTCACGATCAGGTTAACGGAGGATGTTGGGTTGGGGTCATATTGGGGTGGGTGTCAGCTTGGGTTGTGAGGCTGGTTCTTTTGGAGGTGGCTCTGTGGAGGAGGAGGGAGAATATCAGGCCTGTTTGAGTTGGGAGAATGCTGGGGGGTGGTCATCGGGTCCAGTGAGTTCAGGTCATGGAATGGTTGGGTGGGGGTTGGTTCTGGTCAGATGGGGTGCTGTTGAGAATGACATGGTAGGGGTGCAATGATGAGTGGGGGGGTGTGATGTCATTTTAGCTCAGATCTAGGTCAAGTTTGGCAATGAAGTAGGAGGTGGTGGATCATAGAGTAGAGTGGGAATCTGGTCAAGTCTGGTGAAAGTGGGGAGGTGGTGGGTTTGCAGGGTTGGGGGGGTAGCAGTATTAGAACATAGAACATAGAACAGTACGGCACAGCACAGGCCCTTCAGCCCACGATGTTGTGCCGAACTTTTACCCTAAACCTAAGGTCTATCTAACCTCCACCCCTACCTTATACTATCATCTGTATGCCTATCTAATAGCTGCTTAAATGCCCCTAATGAGGCCGACTGCACTACCCTCTCCGGAAATGCATTCCAGGCCCCTACCACTCTCTGAGTAAAGAACCTACCTCTGACGTCTCCCCGATATCTACCTCCTTTCACTTTAAAACTATGTCCCCTTGTAAAAGCTCCCTCCACCCTAGGAAAAAGTCTCTGGCTATCTACTCTATTTATACCTCTGATCATTTTGTACACCTCTATCAAGTCACATCTCATCCTTCGTCATTCTAAAGAGAAAAGCCCTGGCTCTCTCAACCTTTCCTCGTAAGACCTTCCCTCCATTCCAGGCAACATCCTGGCAAAATTGATCTTAGCAATCTGATTAGGTGGATATTTTTGACTTCAGCGTGCTCAGGTCAGAGGTTGTGTTAGACCCAGGGGATCGATTGCTGACATTGAGACCAGGTGGTTGCAGTTGGGGAGATCAGTTCAATAGTTACCCCAAGAATTAGAATGGGCTTTTACTCTTCCAACTTTTGCTGGGTAACTCTTCAATTTAAACGAGTTGAAACCCAGCAAATCTTCCAGTTGTAAGGAGGCTCTTTTGGAAGGATTCAAGCATTGGAGAATTTCCAATCAGAATTTTCAATCTTTCAGACAATTTCTTCAGAGTCAGCTGCCTCAGAATTTCTGTCCCGTCAGACTCATAACACTGCCCATGCTCCAGAAATCTGGCCATTGGAATTTCCTTCATAAGTCAAACTATTGCAGCTAACAATACTTGGGAAACAATGCTCCAGTTGTTGCATGTTACTTATCAGCTCAACTCAACTAGTGAGGCCCCTTACCATTGATTTAACACTTTGCAGGTTGAATCTTGCTTCAGGGCTTGGGAATTTAATCAAGGCTGACAAGTCAGGGCAGTACTGAAAGACCGCTGGATTATTGGAGGTTTTGTCATTTTGATGAGACATCAAACATGAGATTTTTGACGGCTGGTTCATCTTTAGTAGAATTTAGAAGATTCCATAGTATTAAAAGCAGGCAGTCTTCCTGATTATTTGGTCAACCCGTCTTTAGAGTAGTAGGCCATTTGTTTTTTTTTAATAGACTTCCCTATCTGTTAAATGTTCTCAAAGGACAGTACTGACATCAATTCATTAATCATGGGATTCTTTGGGACAACTCAAGGCTGCCACAAGACCCTATACAAACCTGAGCACTTTCTTTCCAATCAGTCTGATGTACCCTCGGTTGGGGACATTCTAAAGTCTGTCAGCAGTGCCTGGGAAATGCTTCATAGAGAAACCTGAACGGAATTGTCTCCACATTATTAGCTATTGATCATTAATGTGGTTAAATACTGGCACAGGTTACAGGTGAAGAATGACCATTTGGACAGTTAATGGAGGGTGATTAGGTACCTGTGAAATATTTCATTAGCTTCAGGAATAGAGAAGAGCAACATGATAATAAAGGCCAAAAGGTTCTTGAGTATAAAGAGCATACTCATCGGGATCATGTTTGGCATCTTGAGTGAGTTTTCCTTTTCTTTGTGAAAAGACACAAGCATATTTACAAAAAAAAAGACACCTTTTATGAAATCAATTCATCCTACAATACAATGCAGTCAATAAGATACTTACACTAATGAAATGTAATCTCCATCTTGAGGTAGATGTCACAATTTGCAGACAGCAAACTCACACAACAGAAATGTAAAAATGACCAGATAATCTGTTTTTAAGTGTTGGCTTGAAGGCTTGGTAATGATTAGAGCAATGGAGAGAATGCTGTTGGATAAGGTAATGGTTCTGAAGGGGTTAATGTTCATTTTACATTGGTTCCACCCATTCTATAAATATCACACAAAATCTGTGGGTGGAGTTGAGGAGCTTTACTCTAGCTTTAGGGTGGAACAGCTGTCTCTGTACCAGTTCCCTAAAGTCCCAATAATTATACCCGACCAAATGTCAGTTGTGCTAATTGCTATCTAGCACAGTGTCTCTTCTGTAAGTACACTAGTGCATCCTCTACCATTAACTACTAGATAGGCCAAAGACAAAGAAAAGACAAAGGAGGATTGATGGCAACAAACTATCTCAAAAATGCTCACCCAATACCAATGGTGCTGGGGGCAAATACAACAATGTTTTCACCTTGGAAAAATGCCACACACTCCCATTCTTCTTCAAAACATTGCCATGTGGTCTTTAAACAACTGTGTCAGACAGTAGTGGCTCAGTTTAACTGCTCATCTGAAAGGCAGTAGCTCTGGCTTTGCAGTGAGACACAAACACACAAGCTCCTGACTTAGAAACTAGAGTCTATCAGCTGGAGCACTGTTCAATGTTCACAATGAGGCACTCCTGCTTTCACCATCCTGACTGTTTCACAGATCTTGTTTTTCCTTCCTGAGCAGTGACACTGGTATGGCATCACTCAGCAGCTTCCAATTCCCCAAGTGGATGCGAGGAAGTGAAGTAAAGAAGTAGAGAAAAGGCTATCCTTTGTGCATAAGTCAGAATGCAAAACTCTCTAATCGAAGGCAGCTGATAAGTTTAGCCCATACTAGCTCAAGGAATTTGCAGAAAATTCATCAAATGTGACAGTAAAATAACCTTTGGCAGCTGTTGCATGTCATACATTTGGAACATTGACTTGTCTGAGACAACTTAGAGTTTTATACACAAGATCTGCTGTATCCCGTCCATGTGATGACATTAATGTAGACAGCGTGACCAGAGTAACAGGTGGGTCTTCTCCAGCTACTGAGAGAAATCAGTGCATTAAGATATTTAGACATTGTGTAACAATGAGGTGTAGCTTCCTCTCTGCTGTTAATGAGTCACTTGTAAAAGGAATTGAAAAACAGCCAGGTAAGTATTTCACTGTGGAATAACAATTATGAAGGAAGGGTTCCTAATAAATGAGAAATAAAGAAAATTATGCATCTGTAAGTTGTTCAATGGCAGCTACTCTTAGTGTGTTTCTACAGGAATGTAAAGTGGAGACATAAGAGGTCCTAGTCAGCCTGTTATGGATCTACACAGTCAATTGTCAAAATGTGTTGATTGAGTTAGTAACTCTCAAACCCTGGGACCAAGTGGCCCTGGGTTTTAATCATATACTGTAATTTTAACTCATAATTGAGACTGGTTTTTCAGTGTAGTATTGAGGAGTTTCTGAGCTATCAGGTGTCCAAGGCTTGTTGAGATGGACATAAATGACCCTATTTGACTTATTGGAGAGTAGCAGAGGGTTCCTCCTAGTGTCCAGGTTGAAATTCCTCATCTCAACAGATTAAACTAGACAGTGCCATCCATAGAATTGTTACAGGTGCAGAATGACTGTTGCATTGGTTGACACAATAACAGCTACTGAATTTAGAAAGTAATTTATCATGGCAAGCATGTATTTGGAATACATAGGTATCATACAAGTACAGAAAATATAAAATATCCTGTAGAGAGTTTGGCATTGGATTGGACTGATTACAAGGTGAGCACTGCTTCATCACAACTGACCAATACTACCTAACACTATATGAGTTTGGATTGTAGAATGCCTTTGCAATAACTGGTGTGCAAGCAATATTTTTTCCAGTTGTGCCAATTTGAATTGAAAAATCTGATCAGCGCTTAACATGGATTGTAAAAAGGGTTTTGTAGCACTGTGGTAGTGTTCATATGTCTGGACCAGCTGGTCTGGATTTGGGTCTCACTCAGGATGTGATAGCCTCCAAGGTGTGTCGAAAACATATTCAAGCAAATAGCTTTTTTTAAATTTAAAATCCACGTTTGTAAGATGGATTTGAGTAGGTAAAGGCTGAACATGATGGGATATTTGCATATTGTTAGTTTCAGTTTGTCTTAGCCAGCAAACCCAATCAGTGTCTAATGGTAGTTAAAGGAGGAATGATGGCCAGGATACTGAAGACTCCTTTCTCAAAGTGTCACAGGATCTTCTCCATCCATCTGAACTGGAGCCAGGAGTTAGAACATCACTTTTAAAGTCTTATCAAAAGGCAAACTATTTGGCCTGGTTGGTTCTCCCCTGTTTTCACTATAAAGTTCTCACAGGAAATATGGTGCTATTTTCCACTTCTCCTAGTGGTTGGCTGCTATTGAAGTGTAGCAGAAGCATTGCTGTCTTGCATCCTAAAGATAATCCATGTGAAGTGGTATTTCTCTGAGGCTTTGCTTAAACAGACCTTTGCACCAGAATATAGAAAGTTTTACTGCACTACATCACAGCCACATCATGCTACTTTCACTGTGCATATGACAAGTTGGTCAGAATGAAAAACTCATCTATCCCCACTGCTATTATCTCTTACCTTTAATAGTTACACAAGGAAAGAAAGAACTTGCATTTACAATTGCTTTTCGCATCTAAAGTGAACAATAACTAAAGTATTTTCTTCTCAAAGTAGATGTACTGTTCGAAAATGCGCAAGCCATACATGACAATGAGAATAATGATCAACTACTCAATTTTTTGATGGAATATTGAAAATAAGAAAAATATCTGCCTGGCCTGCTCTCCCATTTTTGAAGACACACCATGAGACTTAACATATCCTTTTAAATTTGACATGTTAATCTCATCTGTCGGATGGTATCTCTGACAAAAGAGCACACCCTCAATACTGAATTTGAAACATTGGGTTTGATTACATGAGCAAGTCCTGCTCAATGGATTAAACCTACAACTTAAAAACTTACACACACTATCAAATGAAAGTTTGTTGTAAACTGGAAAGATTTTTAAAAAAGCTCTCTTCACCGTTTCTGAAAATATTATTTGTATTAGAAAGATCTTGCTAAGTTTCTGGAGTGCAACATTATAGTGTTAAGAATGAGCAAAGCAGACAGCTCACTTCTTAAAGCTGTGATAATCTCGCATTAAAATGCAAATCTCACCATTGCATCTCTTCTAAGATCAGTTAGAGTTATGACTGATTTTGACATCTGTCTGGGCCTTTTATTTTGGCACACCACAGGAAAGAGAAGAAATTGAAAAAAAGAAGCTAACAAACCTGATAATGTGAGGGAGCAGAAATAAAATTGACAGTGATTTCTATCTAACATGGGGTACCCCAAGAACAGTGTTTTTCAATTGTGCATTTGTAATTACTTTCCATTCGGACACAAGGACATCCCCTCAAACAAATTCCTATGAAGTGCTGCTAGTGAATGTTTTTTTAGATTGTGTAAAAACAGGTGAATAAACCAAACATTGATGTGTGTGTTGCTTTTTTCCCTTTATTCATTCATGGGATGAGGGCGTCGCTGGCTAGGCAGCATTTATCGCCCATTCCTAATTGCCCAGAGGACAGTTAAGAGTTAACCACATTGCTATGGGTCTGGAGTCACAGAGCAGTTATGGATGGCAATTTCCTTCCCTAAAGGATGTTAGTGAATGGATGGGTTCTTCCAACAATCTACAATGGATTCACAGTGATCATTACACTCCTAATTCCATTTTTGTTTCGACTGAATTCAAATTCCACCTTTTGTTGTGATGGGATTCGCATCCCAGTCTTGAGAGCATTATCTGTGTCTCTGTATTAACAGTCTAAGCAATGTTACTATTAGGCCATCATTTCCTACATTTGTTAAGTGCACTGCCCAGTATGGGATTGAGTCATGCATGTCCAGAAAGACATCAGCTCAATCTTCAGCCTGGGTAGAGTCAGATGATTTCATTCATTGTGTGAGGAAATGAAGTTAATATCTTGAATGCGATACAACTCCTTTGTTTTTCTCTCCTCAGCTGCTGCCAGACTTTCTGAGTTTCTCCAGCATGTTCAATTTTTTATTTCAGATTTCCAGAATCCACAGTATATTTTCTTATCATTCAGAGTGTATTATCTCCTCTGTCATCGATGGATAAATAACGTGCACTTCAGATAAAGGTTACATCGGAGGAAAACAAGAAGTCACCTAATACAAATTCCAGTATGTCCTATGGTCTGAACTCTGTGAAGCTATTGTGGTGCAGGGGGCTCTGAGCTAAGAGGCTTGGGTTCAAGTCCCACCTGCTCCAGACATGTGTCATAACATCTCTGAACAATTTGATTCTGATAGTACCTACTCAAGAGTTTATCATTGCACCGCTTAGAATGATGCCCTTTATCAGGGTTATTGTATTTTTTTTAAATAAGAAGTTAAATGATTGTGAGCATGGGATCAGGCTCAGTTTTGAGTGATGGAGTTTAATGAATAAGTAGATGAAACTTTAAGGTGATCTGAGATGTTGCTGTTGCTTCAATAGTCATATGATAGAGTTCCACAAAGAAGTTGGATTTTGTACAGTTTGGAATGTGCTGCCCTGTAGCCTCACCATTGTGTACAGAATAACAATAAATAGTTTAACATTTACGAAGATGTCTGGCCTGAGCCTGTGTCGAGACCAGAAGAATCCAAACCAGACTTGTATCCAGCGTGGGTGCTCTGGCCTCTGCGGTTGACAAGCAGGCAATGGCACTGTCACTGGACTGGTCATCCAGAGTCCGAGGCTAATCCCTGGGTCATAGGCTCAAATGCCACCACAGCAGCTAATGAATAATAAATAAAGCTAGTCTGTGATGTTGACCATAGTAACTATCGTTGATTGTTGTTTAAAAAACCAACTGGTTCACAAATGTCCTTGGGGGAAAGAATCCCACCATTGTCACATGCCCTTGTCTACAAGTGACTCCAGGCCCATAGCAAAGTGGCCAACTCTGACATGGCCTAACAAGCCACTCAGTTCAAGGGAAACTAAGGATGAACAACAAGTGCTGACCTTGCAGAGATGCCCACATTCCACAAGAGGGAAAAGGAGCATATGAAGAGTCCAGAGATGCTCTTTGAGCTGACCTCACACCTCGCAGCTTTTGTAAACTTCAGCTCATCCACAACTCTGTGACTTGAGTCGTAACTTGTCCCAACTCCAGTTCACCCTATGCTCACCGCCTCCTTTTCAGCAACACCTCCAATTTAAAATCCTCATCCAAAGTCTCAAAGACTCACTCATAGTATAACAAGATCTACTTGTGTTTCTTTCAATGTATTAAACTGTGTATGCCATTCAGAGGACTCTCTATAATAGAATTATAGAATTCCTACTGTGTGGAAGCAGGCCATTTGGCCCATCAAGTCCCCTCTGACCATCTGAAGAGCATTCCTCCCAAATCCACCCCCACCTCATCCCTGTAACCCTGTTTTTTCCATGGCTAATCCACGCAACCTACACATCCCTGGACACTAAGGGAACCCATCTAACTTTGTATCTGGTATCCAGTCTTTGCCGAATACATCCATTCAGGCCACAACATGACCCGGGTTGCTCGGCATTTCAATTTTTAATCTTTCTGCAACTCTGACCTTTCTGTAATTAGCTCGATACAGTATTTCAACGAAGCTCATCACAAACTCAAGGGGCAAGCTCATCACTTGCCTCAGCACCCAACTGCCTTCTGGTCTCAATATTGCATTCAGCAGTTTTAAATCATAACTTTTATCTCCATCCACTTCTATGTGCATTTTTGCTGTTGATTTTTACTTGCTGGTTGCTTTTTCTCTTCAATGGCTCATTGCATCCTGATGCCTGCAAGAGCCATTCACACCTCATCTGGGCGTAACTTTTTGCCCAGCTGTATTCTAAAACAGAAATAACTCGATTTTTGGTTTTAGTTTTGCAAAGGCAACATGTTTTATAAGATCAGAAAGTCATTTTTGAACCATGTGTTTAAACAATATCACCAAGAAAGTACCCGACTTAAGCTAAAAGACCAGATGAACTGCTCGGGGAACTAATTGCTGAATGTTTATTGCGTTGAATTCTATGCCACAGAGAAAAAAATGGTCAGGGGCTGCAAGTTGAGTTCAGAAAAAACTATATATACCAATAAAAGAGCAGTGAGTTTGTAGAAGTCTGCAGTCTAGATATGTCTTTAATTTTTCTCAAACTGTACAAGGTAAAAATGCTGGAAAATACCCTGAGTTACTCTTAAGATTCAATGAAGAAAAAGCAACAGGTTAACTATATTTTAGCATCTCTAGAACAACAGGGAGAGTCACAAGCATTGAATGTACAGAAAGTTCAAAAGGAAAATCTTGCAATCTCATCAGCTGAGGAAGAAATTAAAGAGTTAAGAAAGGAATTGTACTTCACTGGGATTGAGCGTCTGTAGAGGATATTGCTGGGGATAAAGGTTGGATGTTCTTTGCTGTTTAAGGTAGGATCTTTGCTTTTTACAAAATTCTCATTTCCTTAGCACTTTCTAAAGCCACAAATACCACCATCTAGAAGGACAAGGGCAGCTGATCACCACCACCTGCATGCTTTTCTCCAAGCCAGGCACCAACTTGATTTGCAATTATCATAGAATCCGGTTTCCTCCCACAATCCAAAGATGTGCAGTTTAGGTTGTTTGGCCATGCTAAATTGCCCATAGCATTCAGGGAGGTGTAGATTAGGTGTGTTATAGGGGGATGGGTCTGGGTGGGATGCTCTGAGGTTCGGTGTGGACTTGTTGGGCCGAAGGACCTGTTTCCACACTGTAGGGATTCTATGATAGAACCCCTACAGTGTGGAAATAGGCCATTTGGCCCAACAAGTCCACACTGCCCCTCCAAAGAGCATCCCACCCAGACCTATGCCCCTACCCCTGCATTTCCCATGTCTAACCCACCTAACCTAAACATCCCTGATCACTATGGACAATTTAGCGTGGCCAATCCACCTAACCTGCACATCTTTGGACTGTGGGAGGAAATCAGAGCACCCGGAGGAAACCCACGCAGACACAGGGACAATGTACAAACTCCACACAGTCACCTGAGGCTGGAATTGAATCCAGGTGCCTGGTGCTGTGAGGCAGCAGTGCTAACCACTGAGTGACCGTGCCGCCCAAATTATATTGCCATTCCTTCAGTGTTGCTCGGTCAAAATCCTGCCAATCCCTACCTAATGGTATCATGTGTCTATCTAAGTAATATAGACCATAGAACATAGAACATCACAGCGCAGTACAGGCCCTTCGGCCCTCGATGTTACGCCGACCTGTGAAACTAATCTGAAGCCCATCTAATCTACACTATTCCATTATCATCCATATGTTTATCCAACGACCATTTAAATGCCCTTAAAGTTGGCGAGTCTACTACTGTTGCAATAATTTTGCAGTAATATGGACCACAATTCTAGAAAGTAGCTCACCACCATCTTCTCAAGGGCAACTAGAGAAGGGAAACGATTTCTGATGAAGGGTTTAGGCCCGAAACGTCAAGTTTTCCTGCTCCTATGATGCTGCTTGACCTGCTGTGTTCATCCAGCCCCATGCTTGTTATCTCGGATTCTCCAGCATCTGCAGTACCTTTTATCTCTGAAGGGAAACATATGTTGACCCAGTCAGCGACACCCACATCCCATGAATGAATGAAAAAATAAATGTGTTCATTTGCTAAAAGTACATTGGATACCTTGTGTAAATATATTCAATGACTAATCACCATGGTAATTCAATTACAAAACTAAAATTAATGATTGACCAAGTCGTGTTGCATTCTGTTTTCTCACTTGTCCAGTGTTACAATTGCCTGGAATCATAACAATTTATTTCTTTGCAATACCCATTAACATTCCTTCTATCTTGAAATATTTTGTTAGTTTATATCTCCTAGCTTCCGACGTATTACAGATGTTCCCTTATGTTCTTCCAGCTCCCTTCCCATTTCTACTGACTTAGTTACTCTGACATTTCTACTTTCCTTCTGTTCTGATAAAAGGCTATCGAACTGAAACATTCATGAGAATTTTCTGCTGTCATAGGTGGTTGAACTAGGAGGCAGAAAATGTCACATTTTTGCCTTATTCTCTGTTTCTTATATACTAGCTAAGATTCTGTCTAGGCCAATATACTACCCCTACACTGTGACCTTTCATTTTTTGCAGTAACCTTTGACGTGGCACTTTATCAATGCCCTTTTGAAAATCTAAATGCATTCACCAGTTCCCGTTTATTCATGGTATATCTTAATTTCTCAAAGAATTCCAATAAATTATTTAGACACAATTTGTCTTTCTCAAAACCATATTGACTCTGCCCAAAAACTGTGAACTTTTCTAAGCCTATAACTTATATGATTATAGCTTTAGGCAGTTTGGGGTCCAAATTAAATGGATGTTAAATGGATGGTGCAGGTAGATGGAATACTGGTCACTGATTCCCAAGAATCTAGGTTCCATTTGACAGTTGTTAAGCTAACTGGCCTGTAATTCCCTGCTTTCTGTCTCTCTGTCTTTTTTAGAATAAAGAAGAGACATTCACTATTTTCCATTTAAATTGAACACTCCAATTCCCAGGCAATTGGAGGGAAATTGAAACCTGAAGTAATTTTAATAACTCCACGGACACTGGTATCCCATCACCAAGCCACCCTTTATTTACACATGGACAGTCCTTGGCACTGATCCAACTCCTTCAGAGCCAACTCTCAGAGTGAACAGAACCTCTGACACTCCTTTTTTCTCTTTTTTTCTTTTTGTAGAATCCCTACAATGTGGAAACAGGCCCTTAGGCCCAACAAGATGACACCGACCCTTGGAGCATCCCACCCAGACCCATCCCCCTATAACCCCCCTAATCTACTCATCCCTAAACACTAAGGGCAATTTAGCATGGTCAATCCACCTAGCCTGCACATTTTGGATTGTGGGAGGAAACTGGAGCACCCGGAGGAAGCCCACTCCTGTTTATATCTGTCAGCCAGGCTCCTTCATTGGACCAGATTAACAGCCTCAGTCAGGGAACTCATATTCTATGACGTCCACCTAGCTGACCGTGTTACAAATACTACAGCAATCTTTCAATTCTGTGATTTCCATCTGGAAGTCAACTTTTATGGACCCGGGGGTGGGGGGGGTGGATAACAAGGTGCAGAGCTGGATGAACACAGCAGGCCAAGCAGCATCACAGGAGCAGGAAGGCTTGACGCTTCGGGCCCAGACCCTTCATCAGAAATCCTGATGCACTCTCTGCAGATGCTGCTTGGCATATTGAGTGTTTCTGGCATTTTCTGTTTTTATTTCAGATTTCAAGCATCCACAATAATTTGCTTTTCAATTAGATCTCTTTGTGAATTTCGTCATGGTTGTGTGAAAAGAATCAATTCACACAGAGCAGGACAATAACCATTAATACAAAAGAAAATATCAAAAGCTATGCAAATTCTAGGCCTTTAAGAAGGTAAATTGAGAAGACATGTGCAATGCATTAAATCCATCTGGCATAAATTGATTTCCTTCTCCATGGAACATCCCCAATTTTAAAACCCTCACTATTGATGGATTGACTGTGGTATTCATGTTACTGAAGGACCACTGATTGCAATTGTGTGATCATCAGCAATCTTGAATATAAATGATGTGATTCCTATGTGATGACGTTGCGTGTTATGGCTCTTGTGAGGACCCATTGGGTCCCCCAACAGAACTAAATGCCAGAAGTTAATTTCCTCTCTTTTTATGGGATGCACAGGTCTCCAAGCTGCAATGATACAAACAGCAGAAGGAACGTTAAATAATTGGGAGAGGTTTGACTTGACTGAGCGGCAGTTTCACCTGAAAGGTGAAGAATAAAGTTTCTTGCTGTGCTTTAATCACAATCAGGCATGCATTGGGGCATTTCCATTTTCCAAACACCTTCGATCCTTATGACTTCCCCAAGTGTCCAGTTGATGCTAGTCAGTGCTCCAGTTTATATTCACCAGTGTTGAGAATGACCACGTGCATTATGTTGTTTTTAATCTGGTACTGATTGTTGGAAACCACTTCTCATTCTGGGGAAAAGAAACAGAATCTTGTAATCACTGAAAATTTGAAACAAAAACAGAATGGTGATATTCTGACAAAAAGCAATCAACCTGAGGCTTTAACTCTGTTTCTATCTCGATCGATGCCAGCTCACCTATTGAGTGTCTCAGCATTTGTCAATATTGAGTTTACATTCAGCAATTCTGAATCCATCTTCCAAACTGAATTCATTTAACCTTCTGTTGATCAGCTATTTAATTGAAATATTAATAGCAATATTAACTGAACAGCAATAAATTTTCATGTTTAGACTAAATCAGTTAAGGACAGCAGAGGGTTAAGAGGGAACATTTTGCTCAGTTTACATTAGGCTTTATCTGAACCTTCGAAAGTTAGAAGCTTTTGATCAGAGCTAGACTGGAACCTAGATTCTTGGGAATCGGTGACCAGTGTTCCAACTAACTGCATCATCCATTTAAAATTCATCTAATTTGGGCCCCAGTCTGCCTAAAGAAAACAATACTCATCGCTCACCCTTAAAAGGTCAATGAAAAATTCCAGTTCCTTCAGCATATCCTTAGTGGGGAACGGCCCATTGTACAAAAATAAGGCAATACCATTATTCACTTTCAAACACAGCCGTTCATTCATTCACTCATTACTGAAATCAGTTGAATCCTGTCATATTTTAGCCATCTGTTTCTTAGCTCTAATGATCTTTGCTGAAACATTCCTGGCTGAAAGTTCAAAGGCCTCTTGCCATTCAAACCATTCCGGACTTGCATTTCCCTTTAGAGCATTTACACAGTGACACAGTTTTTCAGTGACACTTGAGTGTCAGACATCGTTCTGTTTTGATGACCGAGTGAAAGGGAAATACCTAATGTATTTGAGAACACGTCTACTCGAGGGATTGTGGAGGAGAGACATAAAAAGCTGATTACAATCTAAACCATAATTAGGGACTGAGTTCCATTGGTAATGCTACTATACAGCTGGTTTTCAGTTTTCAGTTTTCAGTTAGTTTTTACTATTCCTGATTGTAATGGTTAAAAGCTGGCCTGATCAGAACCAGGTTTTACCACAAAATTGACACAAATTATAGTAAAATGAATAACATAATTTTGTTAAATCTCAGTAGTAACTCGTTGTCTTACATGGTCCCCACAGTATTCCAAGGCAAAGGAGGGAAATGGTCACTCTGCAAGACTTCGAGGAGGTCGAAATCTTTGTTAAAGGGTGACATTAAGAGGAGACTTTTGAAGTTGAGAATTGATTTGGAAAATAACTACAGAGTGCAAGGTCACAATAATTGAATAGAGAAAATGGGAAGATATACAGAGTGCCAGAATCAAAGGAACAATAAGGGTTTATTGGGAAATAAAGTTGGAGGATCCTCCAAAGGTGGCCCTGGGAGAGGTCATGGTGGGATTTGTAGATGAGAGATGAGGTTTTTGTAGCACACTATTAGTTATGTCTTTACAACCTGAAAAATAGTCAAGTCTCTGTTCTCTGGGTGTTTTCAATCTTCAGTCTATGTGAATATGTTATCCCCAATATCACACATTCTTACCTTTTGCAACAACTTTAAATTTGGCAACTTATCAAATGCCTTCTGGAAATCCAAATACATGACATCTGCCAGTTCCCTTTTATCAACTTTGCTTGTTATATCCTCAAAGACTGTTGGATTTCCATATTTACAAAACCATACTGATTCTGTTTGATTGCATTAAGTTTTTATGAATGTCTTGTTATTTCTTTCCTAATAATTAATCGGCCTTTTCCAAATGACAAATGTTAACTAACTGGCTTATTGTTTTCTGCTTTCAGTTTCCGCTCCCCCCCTCTCCTTTTTGAATAGGAACATCATATCAGCAGTTTTCCAAATGTTGGAATTTATTGATCCTAGTAATCCAGAATCTAGTGATTTCTGGAATATTTTGACCAATTCATTTCCTATATCTGCAGCCAGTTCCTTTAAAACCCTTGAATACAGGTCATTAGCTCCTGGACACTTGTCTGACTTTAGTCTCATTAGTTTGACAAATACTTTGTCCCTCATGATAGAGACTGTTACAAGATCTTTGCTCTCAATAACACCTTGCTTAGCTATAAACTTTGCGATGATTATGGTGTCCTCCATCATGAGGATGATGGAAAATATTAGTTTAAATTATTCACCATTCCCCTGTTTGCCTTGATCAATTCCACTGTTGAATCCTCTGAAAGCTAGAAAAAGCATCTCAGAATAAAATATACCACTAAGTACATTATATTAGAGAAAACTCCATTGAGGTAATGACTCTTAATACATAGAATCCCCTGTTTTAGAATTCTCAAGCTTTCTGCATCTTGAAGTACATAATGTGAGTCTACAACTTTTACATTGATTATTTAGTTATAACAATCAATCCTGTGTCGCATTTCAATAACAGTTACAATGTTATAAATTGTAAAACAATTCATCTTGACATAAATTTTGGTTGTATTTCTTCATCTAGAGAAAAATGCAAAGTAACAATCATGCTTACAAGTTTAGAGGAGTATTCAAATTTACACAGAAATAAATGTGTAAGGGATCCAAACAAGTAACATACTGAGGTAGTACTCATATGAAATTGTTTCACATGCTTGCCTTCAACAGTCAGAGCATGGAATACACTGAGTACAGAAGTTGTGATGTCATGTTACAGCTGACCTTGACATTGGTAAGGCTACGTTTGGAGTCCTGCATACAATTCTGGTCACCCTGCCATAGGAAGGATGTTATTAAACTTGAAAGTGTGCAAAAAAGATTTACAAGGATATTACCGAGACTGGAGGTTTTGAGTTATAAGGAGATACTGGATAGGCTAAACTCCTTTCCCTGGAGCATTGGAGATGAGGGATGACCTATAGAGGTTTATAAAATCATGAGAAGCATTAATAAAGTGAATAGTCAAGTCTTTACCCAGAGTAGGGGAGGCCAAAACTGGAGGGCTTTGGTTTAAGGTGAGAGAAGAAAGATTTAAAAGGGATCTGAAGGGCAAACTTTTCACACAGGGTGGAACAAACTGCTAGAGAAAGTGGATGAAGAGGGTACGTGTACGACATTTCAAAGACATTTGGACAGGTACATGGAGAGGAAATATATAGAAGGAAATGGGCCAAATGCAGGCAAATGAGACTAGTTCCATTTCGGATACCTGGTCGGCATGGATGAGTTGGACAGAAGGATCTATTTGCGTGCCATATGACTTTATGACAGTTTTTCTCTTTTAGCTAAGAGGAGACCTCTTTAAGACCCCAACACTTTGGTCTATGATGTCAGGACAAAGCATATGAGACCTTATAGACGATTATAAAATAATGACGGGTATGGATAAGTTGATTGGTGTCTTTTCCCGAGGATGGGGGATTTCAAGACTAAGGGCCATATTTATAAGGTGAGTGGAGAAAGATTTTAAAAAGACACGAGGGACAGTTGTTTTTACAGAGAGAGTGGTTTGTGTGTGGAATGAACTTCCAGAGGAAATGGTGGATGCGAGTACAGTTACAACGTTCAAAAGACATTTAGATAAGTAAATGAATAAGAAATGTATGGAGGGATATGAGCCAAGTGCAGACTTGATTGGTTTGGGATTATGGTCAGCATAGACTGGTTGGACTGAAGGATCTGTTTCTGTGCTGTATGAGTCTATGACTGTTAGTCAATTCTTAGCTGAAGGCCAGATTTAGTGAAAATCTCTTGATTTGGAAACAGCCTTATCATTGTCTTCAGCTTTCTTAGAATTGTGTTGCATCAAATCATTGAATGTGTTTTTTACAGCTATCTCAAGCAGTCTGGTTAACCACAAGCAATTTCAAAGACTTGGTGTGAAGTTACTCTTGTGCACAATTGTTTACCATTTTGTTTTTGGCAAAGACTCAAATTCCACAGTTGTTAGCATCTCAAGTTTTGCACTAATTAATTTAATTCCTCAACATTATTGTATTACTGTTTCTGGGAGCTTTCTATGCGTGAATTGGCTGCTGTGATTTCTACATTTGGACACATCAAATTATTTAGTACTTAATTACTAGTCAATCAAGAGTGTATGAAATAAATGTTGAGTAAATGCAATAAATGTTGACTCCTCTGACTGCTTTATATTTCCTCCAGCAAAAGTATTAATGTTAGATTTAACTTGTTAGGTTGTAACTTTTCACAGATTTCTGATAATGAAAAATTTCATTTGATCTCAGAATTCCAAGAATTGTTGAACAGTTAACATTTGCTTATTAATGGGGATATGATGACCTGGTGATAATATTGCTTAAGTTTTAATTAAAGCAACTTAGGTAATTATCTGAGGACCTGGGTTTGAAACCCACCATGACAGATGAATTTAAGTTCAATATTGTTGATTGTTGGAAAAATGCATCTGGTTCATTAATTTCCTTAAGGGAAAGAAACTGCCATTCTTATCCGGTCTGGCCTACGTGTAGCTCCAGACCCACAGCAATGTGGTTGACTCTTAACAGCCCTCTGGGCGATTAGAGATGGGCAATAAATGCTGGTCTACGTCCCATCAATGAATTTAAAATACAAGTAACCAGTTACCCATCCAAATGAATCTGTCTATAATTGGAATGCAGGATGCAAATTATATGGTGACTTGTAAGTGAGGGGAATAAACTATCTCTGGGGCCAGTGAGTATTCCACAAACACGTTCCTGCAGTAGAAGAATCTAACCAAACTGCCTTGGCAGGCTTTGTCTCAGTATGGTAAGTAGGGTCATCATTCATGTGTGGCAGTACTATGTTTTGACAGTAAGCACCATCTGTATTGATTTAAAACACTTGTAATACATTATGAAGAACAGTATTTTTCTTCCATCCCAATGAATCAAAAGCACATTAACTGGAAAAGCAAAGAAACACCGTGCAGAGAAACTGAGTTTTTTCTGTTGAGCAATATGAAGGGAAATTTTTCAAGTTTGCTACCATACAGATTTTACAAGTTTAAGACTCTCCCTTTGCCTGGTTGTTTAAATATTGTCGTTATCCACTTCTTTAACTGTCTTTGTTATCTTTACAAGTTCACCTTTCAAGACTCTTCATAAACAACATGAAAAGCTGAAGCTTCTCCATGCCAGGAAGTATTATGGATCAGCCTTGTGGCACAGCTTCCAGGTCTTAGGTTTCTCCCTTGTGCTTTGGCAATTGGCCCTAGACTGATTATTCAAGGTGTAGCCTGCCCAGAGTGCTGCAAACTTTGATCATGTCTTCCTCTGTTTTGGAGCCTTTCGCAGAATTATTTCAAAACTAAAGGTCGAAAAAAGGCCATTTTGCCCAATTAGTCTGTGTTGGTTTATACTCCACTGAAGACCCCTCATCTACCTCTTTTAAAATATCCTCCTGCTCCTTTCTGCCTCATGTGTTTCTCTAATTTTGTTTTGGATGCATCTGTTAAATTGAACTTGACCACTTCATAGGACAGCAAATATAGCCACTTTTGAGTTTTTTTGATTCCTTATTGGTGACGATACATACTGAATTTTTTGTTTAGAATCCCTACAGTGTGGAAACAGACCCTTCGGCCCAACAAGTCCAAACCGACCCTCCAAAGAGCATCCTACCCAGAACGATTCCCCTAATTTCCCATGTCTAACCCATCCAACCTAAATATCCCTGGATACTACGGGCAATTTAACATGACCAATCCACCTATCCTGCACATCTGTGGGAGGAAACTGGAGCTCTCGGATGAAACCCATGCAGCCATGGGGAGAATGTGCAAACTCCACACAGATAATCGCCCGAGGGTGGAATCAAACCCGGGTCCCTGGCGCTGTGAGGCAGCAGTGCTAACCACTGAGCCACTGTGCCGCCCCAAACTATTTTAAACTTCCCAACATCAGCAAATATCACTGCATCTACTATATCCAACCCTTTCTCCCTCATGTTCTTCCCTAACTTGCTTTTAAATGCTGCTAAGTGATATTGAACAGGTAAATGAATTTCACTTGAATTCTCATTTGGAGTTATTACAGTTATCTGATGTTTACTGTAACTATTTTATATGTATCTTTTATTATATAGATCCTAGAGGCATCTCAGACAGCAATCTCTGTATTTGTGCAATTCAACACACATGGATTGTGCTCCAAAATTTCTTATTCAATTTACTGCATTGTAACAGTGAGCATTGTACTTACTGTAATTCTCAATGCAAAATCCAGCCTAATATTTCCTAGCATATTTGAATGAACTGAAACAGAAAAATGTGAAGGGTCTATGGAGAAAGAACGGGAATGAGGGACCAATTAATTAACTGTTTTAAAGAGCTGGTATGGCACGACGGACTGAAAGACCTCCTTTTGCTTTGTTCGAATCATTGCATGCACAAGAAAGTGAAACAAACGAAGAAACTGAACAGAGAGAAATAATGGACAAAACTATTAAATATTTGGAGAGGAGCTGGCAGAGCTTGCCAAGCTAACTATTGTATTAAAATCACATGTTATTCGGACATAGAAGGAGGCTGTTACCCTTTACAAGAATACTATTTAAGTTTTGCATTTATTTGCAGGAAAATTGTAAACATTTCCACTTGTGTATCATTTTTGATTGAACTGTTGTGTATTACTGCTGATTATGAGGACCAATATTATTTCACAGTGCTATCATTTTTCATCAGCTCACAGCCTGCAGGAGTCAGCTTTCTGAAGAGCCCCAGTGGAACAACAACAACAACAAGTTATCTTTATATAGTGCCTGTAATGTAATAAAATATTCCAAGGCACTTTGCAGGAGCATTATAAAGCAAAATTTGACTCCAAGCCAGGTAGGGCGACATTGGGGAAAATGGAGAAGGGGACCAAATACTTGGCTAAAAATTAGGTTGTTAGGAGCACCTTGAAATGGAGGTAGATTCAGGGAGTTTGAAGGTGGGAATTTCAGAGTTCTGGGCCCAGGCACCTGAAGGCACAGTCGCAAATAGTGAAGCGATCAAAATCATCAAGAAGCCAGAATTGGATAATTGCAATTATCTCAGAAGGTTGAAGAGCTCTAACACACTACAGAGATAGGGAAGGAGCAAGACCAAGAAGGGATTTGAACACAAGAATAGCAATTTTAAGAGTGAGATGTCGTTTGATCAAGTCAGTATGGGTTAACGAGCACAACAGTATGTTATTTGAACGGGATTTCTTGTTATTTCACAGGATGTGGGCTTCACTGGCTAGGCCCAGCACTTCCTGCCTGCCCTTATTTGACCTTGACTACCTTATTTGCTCTTGATTACCTGGGCATGAGCTGCCTTCTTGAACTGCTGCAGTCCATCTGGTGTAGGTACACCCACAATACTTTTAGGTGGGGAGTTCCAGGATTTTGGGAGCTAAAGCAGTGAAGGAATGATAATATATTTCCAAGTCAGGATAGTGTGTGGATTGGAGGGGAACTTGCAGGTTGCCAAGAATCTGTAGCCTTTGGCTTCCGAAGAGGTAAATGCTGTTAGTCTGGAAGGCACGGGGCGTGAGGGGAAGGGACGTTAATGTTATCAGTTTAGTGATTTCTCATCAGCACTGTTAGCAGCAAGAAAAAATGGTATTTATGCAGAAGACGGTTTGGTGGGTTGGAAGGGGAGTTGTGAGTGGATAGCTGCAGATGGCGCCCAGAAAGAGAGAGGTTCTCCAGCAATTTCTGTTTTTGTTTCAGATCTCCAGCGTTTGCAGTTCTTTGTTCTGTTTTACACATTAGGATTGCTACCGTTCCACAGACTATAAGATTGGCCTTATCAGACACCTCATAAACAGGGCTTTAGCCATTTGTTTACTGTGTAAAGGTGATCCTGAAATAAGTATGACAATACTGTCCTGTCGGATAGTGGTAACTTTGCTCAGGATCATTTCTCCCGCAGAGACAGTAAAGGTAAAGTGATATATTTCCAAGTCACCATTGTCATGAACCAGACCAAAACCCCTTCAAATGTATCAAGGAGATAGTCTGGACCCAATTTTTTTCTTATTTAAAGGCATGTAAGGTGCTGTGTTCCAGAAGTAGAGATAGCAAGAACTGCAGATGCTGGAGTCAGAGATAACACAGTGTGGAGCTGGAGGAACACAGCAGGCCAGGCAGCATCAGAGGAGCAGGAAAGTCAACATTTCGGGTCAGAACCGCTCATCAGAAGTTGGCCCCGAACCAAAACATCGACTTGCCTATTTCTCTGATGCTGCTTGGCCTGCTTTGCTCCTCCAGCTCCACACTATGTTGACCCACTTTCCAGATGTAACTTGATTGGTTACACTAATTGGCTTTAAGCAAAGCACACTTCATTCTTACTCTACAGTTAAATACAAACAAAGGAAGCAGAATTGGCCTAACTTTAACCCTGTCGGAAAACTTAACAGAATAATAGATCATTAACTATTAAACAGCAACTGTTCCAGTATAGTGGCATCCCATAAACATACCCTTGGCAAAGGCAAATTCAGTAAAATAGAGATAATAGGTACTGCAGATGCTGGAGAATCCGAGATAAC
>JAHRHZ010000274.1:8650566-8680085 GCA_024137785.1 Ginglymostoma cirratum
AGGAGCAAGAAAGCTTGACGTTTCGGGCCTAGACCCTTCATCAGAAATTTGGTCCAGGCCCGAAACGTCAAGCTTTCCTGCTCCTATGATGCTGCTTGGCCTGCTGTGTTCATCCAGCTCCACACCTTGTTATCTTGGATTCTCCAGCGTCTGCAGTACCTTTTATCTCTGAAGCTAAACTAAAGCTCTGGTTCTGTGGGAGGCTGACTCCACACATTCAGGCTGTTTCTCTTGTTTCAACTTTTAAACAAAACACCAAGGCCTCACAAGCTGTTTATTGACTTGAAACAGACCGGTCGGTGCCCGTATTTCAACCTCTCTTCACAAAACAATACAGGACAAAATGCACCTCTTAAAGCCATAGTATTAGCACATAAAGGGTATATGGCTTGGAAAGGAGCTTGGAGTTGCTGGTGTTCCCATGCATCTTCTGCCCTTGCCCTTCAAGGTGGTCATGGTTGCGGTTCTAAGTTTGGAAGGCACTGCGGGGACACTGGCAATAGAGTTTTACATGACCTCAAGTTTACAGAGAGTAGAATGTGGGAGGGCAGCCAGGAATGAGTTAGAATAGTTGAGTCTAGAGGTGACAAAACAATGAACCTCACTCACATGCTGAGAACTTTCTACATGGACCCTCTTGTGTCAACAGGTGTTTGTGAGAAGTCTGTTCACATTCCCTGAGCACACTTTGAAAGATGTCCAGTCTATTTCCATTATTGTCTGGTAGCTGAAACCAAGTAATGGTACATCAAAATGCAGCGATACATCATTACAGAAAGCTATCATTATGATGGATATGTAGAATTTGCCTGTATGTTCCCCGCCATTCACAACATCCTTCTTTATTTCACACAGCCTTTTGTAGCAGACAAATGGCACTGACCATTTTCCATTACCATGGGGGTCAATGAGGAAGGTGCTGCTTATGGTGTATTTAGGCGCAGAGGCTTTTTCAGGCTTTTCAATAAACATTTAATCAAGTTGAAAAGACTCTGCTGATTTTATACCAGTTACATTTTCAGTCAGTTTCAAACAGCTGTTTGAAGACTTTACTTCCTGCCTCCCCCCTGTGGAGGTTAACAGTGTAAGTAACTCTCAGAAGCAGTCCAAGATCTCCATCGCCCATTCGCCCTGTAAATGTGTTAGAAAGCACATCAAATTCCACTTTTCTCCCTAACTGTTGTCAAATGGATGTCATGCACGGCAGGTGTTATAACATGGTGTGTGTTCAAAGTGTCTAATTTTTACAGTCAGCAAGTTGCTTCAGCGTCAGCTCACTCAGCACATGTGGTGGAGCCTCTACTTTTTACCTGAGTTTTAGCATAATGCTGAACTACAAAAGGGAAAGAATAAGTCAAACTGCAATGAAGCAATAGGTTTCGTATCCCATTCAGTGTTATCTTCATTACTGTCTGTACAATAAACTCTACAATAAACCAAGCGAGCTTTGCTGGAATTGCTATTTGCTTGAAATGCTAAAATATTCTTTAACTTTGTTTGTCCTTTTCAACAGGCCATTGAGAAGGTACTGTGTGAGCATTGTAAACACACTGTAATGGACAGCCAAAATAGTTGCAGATGTAAATTCAGTAACTGTCTGGAGAAAAACTACCCGGAATGTCACACAACATGAGGTGACAAGAAAGCTTCAAAGGAATGATTTTAAGGGGAGGAATGCACGACAAGCTGATCTGTAATCTTCTGAGAATTATCTCAGACTGTGAAAATGATGGGAGCAAAGGCAGCAGTCCAGGAAAGAGACATATTTTATGTCTTCTCCTTTCAAGGATATACTAGCAGAAGGGTTAAAAGCCAATTCAATCCTGATCTGTTTGTGTTAGTGCAACAAGGTATGCCCATGTGTTGAGGTGCTTATGTGTGCCAGTGAGCTGAGGTTTACATCTGGGTTCAAGTGCTAGCGTGCTTTGAGTGTCACAGTTGAAGATACACCCACTAGTAACCTTTGCTTTGCAGGTAAAGGGGCCTTTGCTCTGAAAGCCAGCTAGCTACAAAGCCAGTCAAACAAAAACAGGACAAAAGGGTTCTCTCGCTCTATGCACAGCTAGCCAACTACTGTCAAAAGTAAGCAGAACAAAATGATTTAAATTAATCTGCAAAGCCAAGATTCCCATTATCTACTGCTCATGAATAACTCATAGAGACAGATCCATAAATCTTTTCTTTCTTTTGTTATTTTTCATCACTAATCTGTGTGAATGTTTGCTGCATTACTATTTCTTTTCTTGTTAGTAACTAATAAACTATTTTGTTAACTCGAGAAAGTCTGGTTAAATTGGCTTCATTGACACATAAATTCATTTAGTCTGGGAGAAACATGTACATGAGGGAGGGGATCCTTTGTAAATAAACCTTGCTAAGACTAACTGAGGGGGCAGGTGAATAAAGATAGGGAGCCAGTTTATCCTTCCTTAGTCAGGGGCTTGATAAGTTGAGATATCCCATCTGCAGCTGTAATGACTTGGCAAACCTTGCCTAGGGTTTGTTTGTAACATATGGGTTCCATTGACCAGCTCAGTAATTGCTGCCTACCATTAATTGCCCTCAAACTGAATGATTTACTGGGCAATTTCAAAGAACAGTTAAGATTCAATCCCATTGCTGTGGAGTCACATGCAAGCCAGACCACATACGAAAGGTGGATTTCCTTCCCTAAAAGATGTTAGTGAAACAAAATGGGATTTTACAACATTGATTATCATTGTCATGGTCATGATTACTGGGACTAACATTATTTTCCAGACTTATGAAATGAATTTAAATTCCAACAGCTGCCAATGCTGGAATTTGAACCCACGTTCCCCTGAGTAATAGCCTGGTCCACTGGATTATTAGTCTCACCTACAGAGAGTTAAGCATTGAAGGATGTGGCAACTGATTAGGTGCCAGTGCACATCCTTCATTGCTCTCCTTGGGGAGAAACCAGGTTAATAAGGACAGGAAGAAAACAATCAGAAGTCACTGGTTTTTCCTCTTTTGACACTTTGACGTATAACACCTGCACATTAGACGTTATACTTTTTATACCACTGGGTCTCCAGTGATGTTATTCATTGGATAATGTGCTGTTTTGCAAGGAAAATGCATTATAACGTCCTGTGTAATATTCTGAACAGAAAGTGATCTGTTATCGACAGACAGGCAATGCACAATGACTCATTAAATAGTGAGACATGATTGCTAACTCTCATTTTTTAAACAACTTAAGAAGGAGAAAATGTTTAATGATACAGATGTGTGGGATATAAGTTACTGTGAGCTAAGTAAGATAATAAGGAATGTTTATTAATGCTGATTAAGCATAATATATACTGATGTGGTTGATTGATGAACAAATGTTCCTTTAATATTACAAAGTCCAGATGTTAAACAGAACCGCAAATCAAAGTTTTACTGGCATTCAGTCAAAGAATTTAGATCTGTTTGTTAATTTTATATTGTGGCTAATCCTAATTTTAAAAGTGGTTTTTATCATTAAAACATGCCCCACCCCCATCTTCTATCTACTAACCTCATCCCGCCCCCTTGACCTGTCCGTCCTCCCTGGACTGACCTATCTCCTCCCTACCCCCCCACCTACACTCACCTTTAATGGCTCCATCCCCGCCTCTTCGACTTGTCTGCCTCCTCTCCATCTATCCTCTCCTCTATCCACCTCCCCCTCTCTCCCTATTTATTTCAGAACCCTCTTCCCCTCCCCCATTTCTGATGAAGGGTCTAGGCCCGAAACGTCAAGCTTTCCTGCTCCTATGATGCTGCTTGGCCTGCTGTGTTCATCCATCTCCACACCTTGTTATCTAGGGTGGGGAGTAATATTGGCACACAAAGATATATCATTCAATCAATATTTGATTACAGATCTTTGTCAGATCACAAATTATTAATACTGAAAACATAATAACAATAACAATTTGTATCTATACCTGGCTTTAACATGAAAACATGTCACAAGGCACTTCACATGATCATTCTGAAACAAAATTTGACAGCATGCTTCATAAGGAGGTAGAAAGGCAGATGACCAAAAGCTTAGTCAAAGTTTTAGGGAGAATCTTAAAGGGCAAAAGGGAGTGAAAGAGAGGTTTCAGGATTTCCAGAGTTTAGGGCCTTGACTGCTGCAGACATGACCACTGACGGTGCAGTAATTAAGACTAGGGGGATGCTTAAAATCTGGAATTGAGGAGCACAGATATTTTGAAGGGTGGAAATGGAGGATGTTACAGAGAAAAGATTGAGCAAACTCATGAAGGTATTTGAAAAGAAGGATGAGAATTTTAAAATTGAGAAATTTGTTTAACCTTGAGACAATGCAAATTAGCAAGTTCAGAATCATTAGTAAAAGGGACTCATTGCGAGCCAGGACTTGGATAAAGCACCTTGGAATGTCCTCAAGATTACAAAGAATAGAAGATGGGAGACTATCCAAGAGCATAATGAAATAGTTAAGTTTAGAGGTAATAAAGTAATGGGTGGGATTTTGAACAATAGATGTGCTGAGACAGGGCAAAGTCGGAATGCTGTTTTGAAGATGGAATGAGAAGGTCTTATCGATGGCACCCATATATGGTGACAAGCTCAGCTCAGGGTCAAATATGGCCCCAGGGTATGATAACACATGAGAATTAAGACTTGATTGGTGAATGGAAGAGGCAATTGAAGAACATGCTGTCTTTTGCTTCCTCCTTATTATTTCCCCAGTGTGTAGCAATGTGCAATTTGGATAATGGCCTTCCTATGCCAACCTGTGAGGTGACTTTGTGTCGCAAGTTCTATTAGCAACAGAATTAGACAAAGCAATATAATAGCTTTGTCAATGTGCTTTGTATGCTCTCCTGTTGAGCCCATTCATGAGAAGTTGCCCTGTAATGAACTCTGTAATACAAATTGTGAAATGTCCCTAGATTCATTCCTATTCGTGTTGATCCATTAATCTCAGCAGGCAAGCCCCTTAGTGGCTTCAGGCTTTGGAGTGGGGTGGGGGGATGGGCGCAGCGGGGTAGGAGTGATTAGGAATATGGGGAGCAGGCCATGGGAGAAAGGTAATAGGACGATGTTTGTTATTTTTATTGCTGTTCATTGTCCAATGATTGGATGTGCATATCACTGGACTCAGGGTGGGGATAGGATTGTGCTTCATTGATGTTCTCACATGCATTGAGTCTTCATCACTAATCACTCACTGACTGGCACTGGCTTTTGATCCACCAATACTTTAATGTTAAATTTCTCATTGTGTGTTCAAATCCTTCCACGACCCCACTTCTAGCCAACTCCGGTGTTTCTAACATCCATCCTCCAACGCTACGTTTCCCTGACTCTGCTGTCTTTGCAGGGAATCTACTTCCTTCCCTCTAACTTCAATGGCCATCTAGAAGCCATCCAGGTCATACTATCTTCACAAATTCTCTGCTTCCGTCTCCTACTGTAAGAGTTCGTCAAAACCTGCCTCTTTGATCATGCCTTTGGGTCACGGGTCCTAATGCACTGAATTTCACAATGAGCTCTGTGACTCCAGAACAGGGGGAAATGACAAGCAGGATCTGAGCCCATATATTCCTCCCACCCTGACCAGCAATGGGAGCTGTTGTAATTTTACCACAGGAGACCTCCTACCTGGCTGCTTGTGGGGCCAACAGTGGAGGCCTGGAAACTCTGAAGACTTTAGCAGTCCCATTGAGAAAGGTAGGTGCTGTTGAGACAGTGAGGGGACCTTAGTAGGTGTCAATGGGTGGGAAGGAAAAATTCCAATTCAGGATTCCACTCTCGAGTGACTGTGTGGAATTTGCACATTCGCCCTGTGTTTACGTGGGTTTCCTCCAGGTACTCAGATTTCCTCCCACAGTCCAAAAATGTGCAGGCTAGATGGATTGGCGATGCTAAATTGCCCGTAGTGCTCAGGGATGTGTAGATTAGGTGGGGTATAGGTCGATGAGTCTGAGTGGGATGCTCTGAGGGTTGGTGTGGACTTGTTGGGCTGAAGGGCCTGTTTCCACACTGTAGGGATTTTATGAATCTATGAGGATGGCCCTTAGACCACAGGCTGATATAGACAGGCTGGTCAGAGGGGCTGAACAGTGCCAAATGGAATTTAGGGCACCATAGTGGCTTAGTGGTTAGCACTGCTGCCTCACAGTGCCAGGGATCTGGGTTTGATTCCAGCCTTGGGCAGCCATCTGTGTGGAGTTTGCATGTTCTCTCTATATCTGCGTGGGTTTCCTCTGGGTGCTTCAGTTTCCTCCCACAGTCTAATGATGTGCAGGTTAGGTCAATTGGCCATACCAAAATTGCCTCGTAGTGTCCTGGGATATAATGGTTACGTGGATTAGCTGTGGTAAATGTGGGGTTATAGGGAATAGGGTGAGGGAGTTAGGTCTGGGTGTGATGCTCTTTGGAGGGTCATTGCAGACGCGATAGGCTGAATGGCCTCTTTCCTCACTGTAGAGATTCTAATTATGAAAGGTATGAAGTATAGCATTTCAGGAGGACTAACAAAGCAAAGGAGTGCATGTTGAATGGCAGGACCCTAGGAAATACGGAGGAACCTTGACGTGCATGTCCACAGATCCTTGAAGGCAGCAGGACATATTGATAAAGTGGTTAAGGAGACACGTGGGGTAGTTGTCTTTATTAGTCAAAGCTTTGAATCCAAGAGTAGGGAGGCCATGATGGAGCTGTATATAATGTTAGTTAGGCTGCTGTGTGCCATTCAGGTCATGACAGAATAGGAAGGATGTGATGGTTCCAGAAAGGGTGCAGAGGAGAATCGCCAGGATGCTGCCTGGGCTGGAGCAATTCAGCCATGAAGAGGGACTAGACAGGCTGGAGCTGTTTTCCCCAAAACAGAGAGGGCTGAGCTGGGATTGGTGTGGACCGGGTAGATGGGGAAAAACATTTCCTCTTTAGTAGAAGGATCAGTAACCAGTAGACATAATTTTAAAGCAGGGAGCAGGGGGCTTCAGAGGGGATTTGTGAAAATACTTTTTCACCCAGAGGCTGGTAGAAATCTGCCTGTAAGGGTGGTAGAAGTAGGAACACTAAAGACATTTAAGAGCTATTTTGACGAGCACTTGAAATAAGGTACAAGGCTATGGGCCTAATACTGGAAGATGGACTTAGAATAGATGGAGGCTTGATGACCAGCATGAACATGATGGGCTGAAGGGCCTCTTTCCATGCTGTGAAAGCTCTATGATTCGGTAAGAAAGCCCTCTGAGATGTACATTAAGGGTGGACTCTGCCTGTGGAGCCCTCTTTCCACCAGAGCCCTCAGGGAGACTGTCTTTGTGAAGCTCACTTCCTCCTCACACGATGAGGGGGATGGAGTTGGTGCAGGCCAGCCTGACCATCAACATCAAAAGATGGCATGAACTTGGGCACTGAAATATACAAATTGTTTGCTTGACCATGGAGTAGCCAGTCAACACACCTGAAAGCCCACCGCTGGGACACTTGCCCAGCAGCAGAACAGAACCACCCTGGTGTAATTTGCCAATATTTCACCAGCCTACCCACCTCTATTTTTGCCAGCTGGGAGTGGGTGTGGGAGAGAGACCTAGAAAACTTAAGCCCGATTAGCATGTGCCAATTTTTGTCTCATTACGCTCCTGTGAGGCCATGTGGGGTCAGTTTCCTTATGGTTGAAGGCGCGATATAAATGCAAGTTACACTCCTGGAAGTCAACAATCAGTTTGCATGCAGTGTTTAAGATAACACTTGGCTGACTGTTCAAATGCAAGGACAGAGGACTGACTGGTACCTGTGGGGTCATTGTCATATCTTCAGGAAACAGGGAATGGAAGAGGCTCAGGAGACGGTAAGATATAATGCTGTAAAAAAAAGTGTTGCATTCGTAAGCACAATTGGTGTAGATTTCAAGATAAAAACTGATTGATTACAGCGGGATTCAACGTCCAGTCATGTTCCAGGACAGTAATTATATAATCAGCAAGCTATTTTTCTCCTTATTTTTGTGCTGAAAATTTGGCAGCGGGGAAAAGAATTGACAGTTAATTATTTAATCAGAAGTGGTGAAAAATTACATGGTTCATTGCAGCTTCTTTAGGGCTATATCAGCTAACAGGAAAATCTAGAATCTTTAATGCAGAAAGAAAGAGATGCACATGTGCTGCGAACATGTGTTACAGTTTGTTTTTAATGTATGAAGTGAATGATATTTTGACTAGGTATAGACTAGGCACGCATCTGTTTTCAATGAAGAAACAAAACCTGTTTGGCTTATTCCTGCATCGTTGACCTCAGCAGAGCACTCATCTGTGGTTTTTGTTACTTTCATGTTTCATGTATTAAAATTTGTTGTAAAGTCCACACCACCAGGAAGGGTTATACTTGCTTCCTATAATGCTGTCCCCATCATATTTTCTCCATAATTTTGTTGATTATAAAACAATGCTTCCCCTGGAACACTAATCCATAGAGTTACACTGTGTCATCCTCTCCTCTGAGTCGGAAGGTTAGCTCCAGGTCTTATTCCAAACACTTGGGTGCAAACTCCAGGCTGGCACCTAATGCAGAACTAATAAGGGAATGAATCGGTTGGATTGGATGCTGATTTGCAATGCAACATGTAATTGTTTGAAATTTGTGTCACAGGCAGACAGGGTGGTTAAGAAAGTAAAAGCCAAAAGAACTGCGGATGCTGTAAATCAGGAACAAAAACAAAGTTGCTGGAAAAGCTCAGCAGCATCTGTGGAGGAGAAAACAGAGTTAACGTTTCGGGACCGGTGACCCCTCCTCAGAACTGACGTGTGGTTAAGAAGGTGTTTAGCATGTCTACCTTCATTGCTCAGACCTTTGAGTATAGGACTTGGGACATCATGTTGAGATCGTACAGAATGTTGTTGAAGCCTGTTCTGGATACTGTGTGCAGTTCTGGTTGACCTGTTACAGGAAGGATATTATTAAACTGGGGAGAGTTCAGAAAAGATTTACCAGGATTTTGCCAGGAATGGAAGGTTTGAGATATAAAATTAGACAGGAAAGGTGGGACTCTTTGTCACTGGAGTGTAGAAGGTTGAGGGGTGGCTTTATTGAGGTTTGTAAAACTAGGAAGGGCATAGATAAGGTGAGTGACAAGACTCCTTTCCCTAGGGTGGGGGAGTTCAAAACTAGGGGGCATATTTTTAAGGTGAGAGGAGAAAGATTTAAAAAGGACACGTGGTGAAACTCTTTTACACAAAGAGTGGTTTGTGGGTAGAATGAACTGTCAGACAAAATGGTGGATACAGGTACAGTTACGGCATTTAAAAGACATTTGGAGATGTTCATGCATAGGAAAGGTTTGGAGGGATATGAGTCAAGTGCAGGCAGGAGGGACTAGTTTAGTTTGGGAACATGGTCGGTATGGATGGAAGGATCTGTTTCTATGCTGTATGACTCAATGGCTCTGTAACCACAACAGCACTGACTGAGGTTACCATAAAGGATTCTCCCTCTCAACCTGTCCCCTCACCTGAGGTGTGGTGACCCTAAGGTTAAACAATCACCAAATGTCTCTTTCTAACAAGACAGCAGGCCTATGGTCTGGTAAGACTATGGCAATTTAAGGGGAGGTGATGACCTGGTGCCATTACTGCTGAGCTGTTAATCCAAAGACTCAGGTAACGAGATAACAAGGTGTGGGGCTGGATGAACACAGCAGGCCAAGCAGCATCATAGGAGCAGGAAAGCTTGACGTTTCGGGAAGGGTCTAGGCCCGAAACATCAAGCTTTCCTGCTCCTATGATGCTGCTTGGCCTGCTGTGTTCATCCAGCCCCACACCTTGTTATCTCGGATTCTCCAGCATCCGCAGTACCTTTTATCTCTGACTCAGGTAACGACCTGGGTTTAAACCCTGCCAAAACAGATGGTGGAATTTGAATTCAATAAAAAATATCCGGAATTATGGGTCTCACAATGACCATGAATCCATTGCCAATAGTTGGGAAAACCCAAATGGTTCACTACTGCCCTTTAGGGAAGGAAATTTTGCCATCCTTACCTGGTCTGGCCTACATATGTCTCCAGACCCACAGTGATGTGGTTGGCTCTTGAGTACCCTCTGGGCAATTAGTGATGGGTAATAAATGCTGGCCTAGCCATCATCTTCTGAATGATTTTTTAAAAATCTACCTTTAGTGAGAGCTTGCTGCACTGTTGGAGGCGCTGTTTTTTGGATGCATCATCAAGCCAAGAGTGCTGTGCTTCCTTCATTATAACAGTTTCCTACATTTCATAAGTTCTGCAATCGTTGTGAAAAGCTGTGGTGCTACTTGTAATCTTGAAAGGTGCTTTACAAATGCAAGGTCTCTCCTTTTCGCTCAACCCTTAAATGACAGATTTCACGGAGAGAACAGGGTGACAGAACAGGTTGACACACTCCCTTGGCTGCCTTGGACATAAGGACAGTAAGCAAATGCTACAGTGTAAGTACTATGATAACCGCAGTGTGGAGCTGGAGGAACACAGCAGGCCAGGTAGCATCAGAGGGGCAGGTAAGTTCACGTTTTGGGTTGGGACACTTCTTCAGAAATGGGGAAGCTTTCTGAAGATGGGTCCCGACCTGAAACGTCAACTTTCCTGCTCCTCTGATGCTGCCTGGCCTGCTGTGTTCCTCCAGCTCCACACTGCGGTTATCCCTGACTCTAGTATCGGCAGTTCTTACTATCTCTCAATGTAAGTACTATTACTTGTCTCAAAGAGTCATGAATCTGTGGAATTCATGACAGCAGAATGCGGTGGATGCTAGGACATTGAGTAACTTTATGGAGGAGACAGACAGATTTTTAATGAGTAAGGGGTTGAAGGGTTATGGAGACCGAGCAGGAAGTGAGATTATCCATGATATGCCTGATTATCCATGAATAGCCTACGCCTGCTCCTAATTCTTATGTTCCAATATGTTTTTGTTTACCCAACAGCAGGAACTGCCCAGTAAAGCCAAGCATTCCGTATTCCCAAATCCCAACATGTCTTCTTGCAAATAAACACGCAGGAAAATGGGTAACACAAAAGCCTTCCTGAAGTGCATTCAGCATTTTTAAACAACGTGATTTATAAGTGGTCTTACACATTAATTAAAATAAAAGGATGTTCATGTTAAACCTTAGCTTTTAAAAATGCCATCTTGACAGAGAGTCTGGCTGAATAAAGTGGGAGAGTTATGTGTCTAGTCTGGACTGCAGGATGAGTTCATAAGGGACAGGAATTCTCGACTCTTGCCTCTTTAAGCTGTCTGCAACACTAATTCCATCAAAATCCTGGTTGAGCTAATACTTGTTGTTAATCGTTGATAGTTATGCTGACTGAATATCTCTATGAGTTAACAATACGAGGAATTTGAGGATATCATGTATGCATTGAGGTACAGTTGGAACTGAAGGGGAACGCTGAACAAACAGGGAGTAAGGGTGAAGGTGTAGATGAATCAGCTTAAATATAACTGCACTGCTTGCTGCCCATTTCAGAGAGCAAGTAAAAGTCAACAACATGACCATACAGTCATGCACAGGCCAGACCAAATAAGGACAGTGGATTTCCTGCCTAAAAGACATTTGGGTGGCACGGTGGTCCAGTGGCTAGCGTTGCTGCTTCACAGTGCCAGGGTTCAATTCCATCCTCAGGCGACTTGTGTGGAGTTTGTACATTTTCCCTGTGTCTGTATGGGTTTCCTTTGGGTGCTCCGGTTTCCTCTCACAGTCCAAAGATGTGCAGGTTAGGTGGGTTGGCCATGGGAAATGAAGGATTACAGGGGTAGAGTAGGGGATGTGTCTGGGTGGGGTGCTCTTTGGATGGCCAGTATGAACCCAATGAGCCGAATGGCCTGCTTCCACGCTGTAGGGATTCTATTAAATAATGGGAAATGAATATAATAATGATGATGTTGTAAATGATGATGCGACTCTCACATGGGGGAGTCAATGGCCTAGTGGTATTATCACTGGACTGTTAATCCAGAGACCCATATAACAGTCCGGGGACCCAGGTTCAAATCCTGCCATGACAGATGGTGGAATTTGAATTCAATAAGTGTCTGGAATTAAGGTTCTAATGAAGACTGTGAAACTATTGTCGACTGTTGGAAAAACCCATCTGGTTCACTAATGCCCTTTAGGGAAGGAGACTGCCATCCTTACCTGGCCTGGCCTACATGTGACTCCAGACCCACAGCAATGTGGTTGACACTTAACTGTCCTCTGGGCAATTAGGGATGGGCAATAAATGCTGTCTAGCCAGAGACATCCCTCATCCCGTGAATGAATAAAAAAAGATAAAAAATAAATTAGCAGAGCTCAGCAGAGCAGAGAGGGAGAGAGCCAGGCAATGGAGACTATACTGCCACATGATGTATATCATAGTGGAAATAAAGAGTTTACAATATCACTGAGAATGAGGAAAAATTACTCCAGGTAAAGGACAAGCTAGAGATGCAAGGGACCCAGAGCAGTGGTATTGTAGATAGACAGCACAGCCTTAAGATCGCAGTAAAGACACCCAATTCCCAAGAGAATCCAGACAGTATGGAACCCATAACGGATTAGCCCATACATTTGGTGTTTATAGGAGAAGTATAATCCACAGATATAACTGCAACTGTGCTTAGTATGGTCGCTAAAGAGTTCTCTCAAAGCTGATAGTGGCCTCAGTATGATACAGTAATGAATAGGGTTCTGGATTACAGAAGATATCATGGACTCAAGCTAATAAGTTAGATGTGATCCAGGACACTACAAACAGAGCTAACAGGTAATTGGAGTATCTTAGATTTATCAATTGATTGATTATTATTTAGTTTTTCTCAGATATTCACAGGATGCAGTCAACACCAGGGATTGTCCTTGAGAAGGTGGGGGTGAATCAGCTTAAGTACGACGTCACTGGGGCATTTCAGAAGGCAGGTAAAAGTCAACAACATGATCATCGAGCCATAAATTGGCCAGACCAAATAACAACAGCGGATTTCCTTCCTAAAAGGCAATAGTGAACTGGACAGGTATTTCTTACGAACACATGGAATTTTCACAGTCATCATTACTGACATTTTTTTAAACTGTAGTTTTATTTAATTAATTCCACAGCATCTTGGTCGGATTTGCCTCTGGATCGTTAATATGGGTGTCTGTATTACTAAGTCAGTGACATAACCTCAGTGTTACATGCCATTGCAATGAAAACCTTCAACTTGTGTGCTCTTCGGCATCCTCACTACTGTAGACACTTGATTATAGTATTCACAGGGGAGAGATTTACTTTAGCAAACATCTCTGATCTACAAGTGCCAAGTTCATAATGCGCTTTTCCTCAGTGCCGTTTGACAATATGATTGAAGTGGGTCGCAAACAAAGTCAAAACACACTTCAGTCTCATATTCTGTGTATTAGATGCAGAATAAAGCTCCATAAGCTTCCAAGAACAATTCAAACTGAACTGATATGATGATTTCCCACGACACACAAACCACCTCATGGCCCCTGTGCAGAATTAAGGTCTATATCCGCCTAAAAGTAGCTTCAGTGTGTCCAAACACTCTTCAGTTGGCCAGCTCCCTCAGCCTCTGAGCTTAATCAGGTCAATCAGCAACGAATAATCACTTGATAGTTAAATACTCATCAGCAATGTCTTAACAAAAGGTAGCAGAGTCTGAACAGTTTGGTGCAATTTATAACTGAAGGTCTGCAACTTTTTTTGTCAACATAACTGAACCTTTTGGTGGATGAGGTTGCTGAGCCCGAAATGAGCTCCATATATCCTGAGATTAAAGTTTCAGTCTGATTTGCCAGCACCTATAGATTAAACCTTGCATTCTGACAAAATGTTGTAACAAGAGTCATTGTGGCTTCATTGTCATGATACATTGGCTCTCGAGGATCCCCTTAAAAATGTAACAAACAAATCATGGGCTTTGCCAATGCAGTAACAATATATTATAAATAAATAACAAGTCACAGAATCTATCATAAGGTGCTACTATGCAATTTTAATTCCCACAGATACACTGGCAATTCTAGGAGAGCCAGTGAAATATAGAAATAACACACAGCGTGATGCTACCAATTTATGCAGTCATGAAAGGCAGCTTTTTTTTCGTCCCTCTTCACCAATTGATTCCTTACTGAATCCTCAGCCACAAGTTATGTGTGTACATTAACCATGAGCACTGGCAGATTATTCAACAATAAAACTATTTGTAGCCCAGTCCTGTCTTCAACCTTTGGTTGATGTTCCCTTCCCTAATCTAGAATCATCACTGAAGCCAATTGTAGCAAGGGAGTGGAATAATGAAACATGTTTTTGGACAAAATGTAGCTAACTGTGTGAGGAACAGTCTGTCCCAATAGGATATAGTTGCTTTGGCCTTTATTCTTTCATGGGATGTGAATATTGCTGACAGGCTAATGTGTATTGGCCATCCCTAATTATCCTTGAAAAGCAAGTGTTGAGCTACTTTTCTGAATCTTTCCATGGGGATTATGCATTTCAAGAGGATGCCACAGTAACCAGCAAACAACCTGTGGACCTTTCAGTCTCATTTTAATTCAATCCTTAACAAAACTGAGATAGATCCAATGAAATTGAATATGGTTAACCAATTGAAATTGACCAATGAAATTGAATATGGTTAACCAACCTGGAACTGAAAGCTAGTTTCAGTAATGGTGACTATAAAACTATCGTGGATTGTTTTAAAAAAAAAACATCTGGTTCACCTTAACGTCCTTCAGGTAAAGGAATCTGCAGTCCTTACTCTCTCTGGTCAGACTCGCAGTAATATAGTTGGCTCTTAACTCTCTCTCTGATGGCCTAGCAGCCAATCAGTTTGAGGGCAGTTAGGGATGGGCAACAAATGGTGATCTTGCCAGCAATGCCCACGACCCTCGAATGAATAAAGAAGAAAAAAATATATAGTTCCAAGTCAGGACGGTGCATGCTTTGGAGGGAAACTTGCAGGTGATGGTGTTGTTACGTATTCTGCGTCCTTGTTTGTGGAAGATCAAGGCTGAAGCTTTTCCAGCAATCCCTAGAATAGGGCCTTTCTGGTTTGAGATCATTCAGTTTTCAGTCGGTGAGAATATCAAGGGGAGGTGAATGGGGGTTTAGTGGTGAATCAACCACTGAACAAACTTGATTAGCTGAATGGCCTATTTCTGTACTTGTGTTCTGATTCACCTATCACGTCTTTTATTTCTGTGCGACTGAACGATCTAATTCTAAATAACATTGCACATTTTATTCGCAGATTGGTAACTTGCCCTTGATTTTTTTTCCTTACAAACCCTGCTTCCTTTCAAATTTTTAAGCTATTTCTTCTGACAAAATCAGAACATGTATACAGCAATTCTGGTGATCCTTTGAACCTCATTTATACTGCATTTTCTTGCCCTGTTTCTGAAAGAGCTGAATAATTGCACTGATGTTAGACACTACTCAGTGGCCATCTTCAAAACCCTTCAAAATGATTTCATTCTACCAAGCATTGCAGAAAAAAGCTCTAACTAATCACTGAACAAGTTATGCCGAGGTATTCCTCATATGGTTCATTTAATCGTGAGCAAGCTGTTGATAAACAGCATTATATCCACCGTCTTGAGAAATCACAAGACTGTTCCACTGAGAATCCCACGTTACGGTGACCAGCAAAACAGTCTGCAGTCCATTCAGTCATGCTTTAACTGCGTCCTTAGCAAACTTGCAATAGATTTGAGGGTTGCTGAAGGTTTCTGTGAAACTAACAAGGAATGTGATTGACAAGGAAACAAGAAGGGGTGAAAAATGCAATGAGTTGCTCTAGGTAGTGAACTTGTACCTGTGACCCTGTGCTGCTCTAGTAGTCCACCTCACAGTACATAAAGTAACTCCAGTCAGATGACAGAAAGGTCTTGATTTGACAGGCCACTTGTAAGGACTTCCTTTTTTGTGTTCTTGCTGCTTGCTGACAATTGTTACCTGATTGCTTTTACGATTGCACTGGTACGTTTTCTATTTTAACCTGCCGTGTTCTTCCAAAACAAATATTGACCTAGTCAGCGGTAATGTTTTCAGTGGCTCCCATCTGAATTCTTCCAAAGCATTGCACACAAAATCGTGTTCAGCCCTGCACTTTGCTGACCTACGCTGTCCCCTCATCCACCAACACCTCAATCTTAAAATTCTCATTCAAGTTGTTCAACGTTTCATGTTTGCTACCTGTCTTGAAAACTCGGTGTTTACTTTTCAAATTCTAGCCTCTTTAGTGTCTCCCCACATATTTTGCACCAATATTGGTGGCCAAAAAATACAAATTGAAAGAATTGCCGTTGCTGGAGATCAGAAACGAAAATAGAAATTACTGGAAAAGCTCTAGCATCATCTGTGGAGAGAAATCAAGGTTAACGTTTTGGGACCAGGGACCCCTCCTCAGAATATTTATGACCAGACCTTCAGCGACCTGGGCCATAGGCTCTGGAATTTCCCCCACTAGCCACTCTGTCCTTCAAACCTAAGGCTTAGACTGAGCTTTTTGATAATTACCTGTCTCATTCATTAGTCCAGTCTTTGTCTGATTATGGTTTTGCATTTATATTTTCCTATTCAGCCTGTTCAGAGATGTCAGTACACACCGTTGAAGCAAGTGGGATTTGAATCCAGGTGTCTTGGCTCAGAGGCAGGGACATTACCACTGTGCCAGAAGAGCCCAAATGGTTATGCTATTGTAAAGCACGTTGGTACATGTTACTACAAGTAAAGCGCCACACAAATGCACCTTGTTGATGTTGGGGGGGCAATGGTATTATTGCTGGACTGGTAATCCAGACGCCCAGGTCTGGGAGCCTGTGTTTGAAGCATGTCAGATGGTGGAATTTGACTTTAATAAATATCTAGATTTAAGAGTCTACTAATGACCAAGAAACCATTGTCCATTGTCAGGAAAAGCCCATCCAGTACACTAATGTCCTTGAGGGAAGGAAACTGCCCTCCTTATCTGGCCTGGCCTACATGTGCCTCCAGACCCACAGCAATATGGTTGACTCACAACTGGCCTCTGGACAATTAGGGATGGGCAATAAATGCTGACCAGGCCAGCGATGCCCACTACCCATGAATGAATAAAATCAATTCCTGAGTTTGTGAGGGGGAAAGGAAACTCGCTCATCTCTGGAGTTATTCAGCGTAGAAACAGGCCCTTCAGCCCACCATGCCTATGCCAACTAACAAACACCAATCTACACTAATCCCATTTATCTGCACTTGGTCCATAGCCTACTATGCCCTGGCAATTTAAGTGCTTATCCAGATGCTTGTTAAATGTTGCAAGAGTCCCTGCTTCCATCACCCTCTTATGTTCATATTTCTACCACCCTCTGGTGAAAAATCGTTTTCTCACCTTAAACGTATGCCCACTGGTCATATACCCATCTGCATGGGGAAAATTCTCACAATCTACTCCATTGGTGCCTCTCATAATTTTGTATACCTGCCCCTCAGCCTCCTCTGCTGCAAGGAAAACAAACCCAGTCCATCCAATCTCTCCTCGGAACTGAGACTTTTCATCCCAGGCAGTATCCTGATGAACCTGTCTGCACCCTCTCCAGTGTAATTGTCCTTCAGATACTATGGCAAGCAGAACTGCGCAAGGTATTCCATCTCTGGTCTAACCAATGTGTTACAAAATTGTAATAAGACTTTTTTGCTCCTATATTCTATGCCCTAGCAACTGAGGACAAGCATCCTGTATGCCTTCTTCACCAGCCTCTCTACCTGTGCTGGAACAGTCAGGGATCAATGGACTTGCACACCAAGGTCTCTTCGTTCCTCAGTACTCCACAGGGGCCTACCATTCATTGTGTATGTCCTTCCTTTATTAGACCTTCCAAAATGCATCACCCCACACTTATTGGGGTTAAATTCCATCTGCCATTGCCCTGCCCAATTTACCAGCTGATCAGTTTTAGACTGCAGCCTGAGACCATCTTCCTCACTATCAACAACACCCTCAATTTTCATGTCAACTACAAATTTACTAATTAATCCTTCTACATTCACATCTAAGTCATTGATGTACATAACAAATAGCCATGGTACTTTCCTAGTCACTGGTTTCCAATTACAAACACATCCATCCACTATCACCCTTTGCCTCCTGTTTGTAAGTCAATTTTGGATCCAGTTTGCCAACTTGCTTTACATCCCACAGACTCTTACCATTTTGACCAATTTCCATATGGGACCTTGTCAATCCTTAACAAAACTGAGATAGCTGTGATGAAATTGAATATGGTTAACCAATTGGGACCTAATCAAAGGTCTTACTGAAGTACATGTAAACCACATCAACTGCACTACCCCCATCAATATATTTAGTCAACTTTTAAAAAACTCAACTAAATTTGTCAGAGAGGACTTCCCTTCAACAAATCTATGTTGGCCATCTTAGTGATAAAAGGCTTTATAAACTGGTTTAGAGCCATCCAATTGCTAAAGAGTGGGTTAAAATAAACATGATCATTAAAAAATGTGAGTATTTCAATTGAAGTTTGAGACATGAACCAAAGCTAAAACAAAAACCTTTCAAAATGAACAGTGGACTTTTGAAGTGCAGTCATATTTGGTTTGGAAATGTAGCAGCAAATTTCTGATCATCAGGATCCCACAAACATGAATGAAATCACAACAAAATCATCTATTGCAATAACATTGGTTGAGGGAAAAATATCTGTTTGGATACCAAGGAGAATTTCCCTGTTCCTCACCAAATTTTAAGTGGCTTTGTTTGTGGGAAATTGCATCTCACAAATTTGATTGAGTTTTTGAAGAGGTGACCAAGAAGATAGATGAAGGCAGAGCAGTAGATGTTGTCGTCTTTAGGGAAGGAAACTGCCATCCTTACCTGGTTTGGCCTACATGTGACTCCAGACACACAGCAATGTGGTTGACTCTGAACGGTGCTCTGAGCAATTAAGGATGGGCAATAAATGCTGCCTGGCCAGCGATGTTCTCATCCCATTAAGGAATAAAAGAAAAAAACTTTAGCAAGGTCTTTGACAAGGTTCCACATGGTAGTCTAGTTAGTAATGTGAGATTACATGGCAACCACGGAGAGCTAGCCAATTAGGTACAACATTGGCTTGACAGTAGGAGACAGAGGGTGGCAGTAGAGAGTTGTTGTAGAATTGTAGAGTCATAAGGGAAAGAAACAGACCCTTCAGTCCAACTTGTCCATGTCAACCAGATATCCCAATCTGACTTGGTCCCATTTGTCAGCATTTGGCCCATATCCTCTAAACCCTTCCTACTCTTGTACGCATCCAGATGCCTTTTAAATGTTGTAATTGTACCAGCCTCCACCACTTCCTCTGGCAGCTCATCCATACACACACCACCCTCTGCATGAAAAAGTTACTCCTCAGGTCCTTTTTAAATCTTTCCTCACTCACCTTAAACCTATGTCCTCCAGCTTTGGGCTCCCACACCCTGGGAAAAAGACCTTGGCTTTTCACCCTATCCATGCCCCTCATGATTTTATACACCTTTGTAAGCTCAACTCTCAGCCTCTGACCCTCAAAGGAAAAAAGTCCCACCTATTAATTTTCTCCTTATAATCAAACCCTCCAGTCCTAGAAACATCCTTGTAAATCTTTTCTGTACCTTCTCGACTTTAATAACATCTTTCCTACAGAAGGGCAAATAGAATTGTACACAGTTTTCTAAAAGTGGCCCGATTAATGTCCTGTACAGCCGCAACATGACATTACAACCTCTATACTCATTGTTCTGACCACTTTGTCAATCTGTGACTCCACTTTCAATGAACTATGATCCTGCACCCCTACGTCTCTTTGTTCAGCCGCATCCCCTGGGGCCTACCATTAACAGTATAAGTCCTGGTTTATACAGTTAATGTGTAAACTGTTTTGCTTTACCAAAATGCAACATTGAATGAGCTGATCAACATGGAGATACTCCACTCCTGACCCTGTAAGCGTTGGTACAAAAAACTCTGGGTTATGAAGGAGCCAAGTAACTGATGAAGTTTATGTTCATTGTTTGGCATGGCAACCTGTCAAGTTGGAACAAGTTTGGCTAATCTGCAGTTACCAGTCCGGAGCTTCACTTTATCACAGGAACACATTTATTGAAATGTGTTTTCTGCTGACAGAAGGGGCTAAGAACTTTGACACAACCAGAGTTATGAGTTACAACAACTAAAATTACTGGAGAAACTCAGCAGGTCTGGGAGCATTTGTGGAGAGAGAAACAGAATTAAAGTTTTCAGTCCAGTCACCCTTCATCAGGATACTCATGAAGCTGAAACTGCATGACAATACTTAGTGATGCTGTCACTGTTGGAGGTGCCTTTGTCCAGGTGAAATGTTGACCCACAGTTAGGGAGACAGAAAGTCATTGAATCATGGAAACAGGCCCTTCAGCCCAACTTGTCCATGCCAACCAGGTTTCCTAAACTGAACTAGTCCCGTAGAGTTAGGGCACGCTGTAGATGGGCAAAGGATCATACCACGCCAAGCTTTCTCTGTGAAATTGTAAGTATGGCTGAAGAGTCCAGTGAATGCCCACTCTCTTGCCCAGCTGGTCTCACCAGCTGAAGCCTGTAGAGATGCTTCAGGGTTTCCCTCTGCAGTTGGAAAACACAGAAAAGTTGTTTGACTGTATTGATGACACAGCAGGGGGTATCGCAAATGCTCTACAACAGCAGGTTTGAGGAGAAAAAGATTACTGAGCCTTTCCAGAGCTAACTCCTAACATTTTTCACAGCCTTTATCCAGATCAGGCCACTGAAACAACTGAATTAATTGAAAAATAGCAACATTTTCCACCTGCTTACTGCATCAGTGTTTTTATTTGGTTTTTTTTGACATTGACTGTGTTCATAAATTGCACAAGGCCCACCTCAGCTATCTTGAAACTCCAGTGAACATAGATTTGTGGTGACAAACCCACTCCCCGCCCCGTGATTCCACGTATTGCAATTTTACTGTATCTATGATGTGTGTACCTGGCGATGTAACTTCTTCTCCAAAGTTCTGACGAGCATAAACTTCATCAGTTACTGGCTCCTTCATGACCCAGATTTTTTTTGTCCCAACACTTACAGGGTCAGGATGGAATCTTTCCATGTTGATCAGCCCATTCAAAGTCTCAGTCACACACAGCCTGGCTTGTTGTTGTTAAATACTTATAGTGTTGGGGTGGGGTGGGGGAGCAGAGGGGGTGAGACCTGACCAGGCCATCAAGTCCTGCCCCAGTGAAGCAACTACACTGACTGACACCAGCAAAGCTGACCGTGGTTAGCAAGTGGGGTTCAAATCATTTGGGGGCTCAAATCAAAAGGCCATCTTTTGTCGTGTGTCCCCGTCCCATGCAGGCCTTTGGTGAAAAGCCGTCAGATATGTACATTTTCCTGGTTGCAATGAAAGTTCCGTGTCCTAATGATGCAAGAGCTGTGCTTCGTTGTACCCTGTGAACCCTGGTAGATATATGGGAGGCAGTACAGCTATGGTCCCAATCATGCTACAATGAAGTGACAGGCATTGATTGAACATGAGGCATCTGATGGAGTTGCCTAGTACCTGTATGGCAGTGCGCTGTAGTAGGAACCTTACACACGCATAGGGGCATGAAGCATTGTGTAGACAGTGGGACTTACGCTGGTGAAGCAGATCTCTTGCAGCTCTGAAACCATGTTCTCTTGCAACGCCCAAGGACACTGACTACTGCAGCCATCTTGTCCAAGCCTTTCTTCATCAGTCGGGATGGCCTCTTCTCAGAATCTGTTGCTTTCCTGCACTCCTGGCCAGCCTCCAAGACAGCCTCTAGGAAGGCATCAGGAAAGTGCGGTCCTGCTTTTAGCCTGGCCTCTGACATCCCCAGAATTTGGTGGCAGTGATGAGAAGAAGGCTGGTGACATTCCTGGACTGCAGGCAGGAATGAATGGGCTGACAGGTGCTTTTTAACACGGTGCCTAGATGTTGAAGCCCAGAAGGTCCTAAGAAGGGGCAGAATTTCCTTACCGCCTTCCAATAATGTATGGCACTTTACCCATGCATGAAAATGTAATGAGCTGAGAAAAACACATTCAAGTGGGAAACCCAAGCACAGAACTGCCTCCTGCTTTTGCCTTCGTCTCCACACTTGATGCCAAGGAGGAAAATTTTGCCTTTAAGTTCTGTTTAAATGCAGCTATGCTATTTGCATTGACCAGAACTTAACTTTTCTGATGATGCAAAACAAATAGGAATGTAAGCTGTGAGGAGGACGCAAGGAGGCTGCAAAGTGAAATAGACAAGTGAATTGAGCGAGCAACAAGGCGGCAGGAGGAGTTTAATGATGGAAATGGCTCGGTATTCTCACATTTATTGGGAAGAATAGAAATGTAGAATATTTCCTAAATAGTGTATAACTTGTAAATATTCGTCTTCAGAGAAACTTATTTGCAACTGTACTAGGAACACTAGATGTTAGTACTGAAAACAAAAAATGCTGGCAATCACAGCTGGTCAGGCAGCATCCATGGAGAGAGGGAGCAAGCTAACATTTCAGGCCCAGATGACCCTTATCAGACATGATGTGAAGTGTGGAGGGGACAGCATTTATGCAATAGTGGGGGGGTGGTGGAGTGCTGGGGGTGAAAGGCTGCTGCTAGTGCAGATTAAGTGATCAGGATGTGAGGATGGCAGAACAACGGTGTGTCCAATTGCCAAACGGTAAAGAACAGATAGTCCTATTGGAGTGGCGGGAAGGGGAGAGAGGACATGGTGACAGCGAATGCAACAAGTAAAGCCAAAAGAAAAGGAAGGAATGGGAGTGGATTCACAGTTTGAAGGTGTTGATCTCAATATTAAGTCCAGACTGTTGTAAATCGCCCAGTCTGACAATGAGATGTTATCCCTTTAGTTTGCACCGTGACTCGCTAGAGCATTAGTTACGTGAAGGCAGAAGTTAGTATGTAGACACTCCAATCAAATGGGTAAACGAATTGATCTTCATTGCAGAGGGATGGAAAGACAAAAATGAGGAAATCTTGTACATTTGTACAGGGCATTATTGAAACCACAACTGAAGTACTGCCCACAGTTTTGGTCTCCATATCTATGGAAGGATAGAATTGCATTGTGGGCAATATAGTGAAGATTCAATGGATTGGTTCCTGAGTTAAGAAGGTGGTCCTACAGTGGAAGTTGAGAGAATTGGGTTTATGTTTCTTGGAGTTTAGAAGAGTAAAAAGTGATCTCATTTGAACATGCAAGATTCCAAAGAGACTTGGCAAAATGGACAGTGAAAGATGTTTTCCCCTTCGCTGGGGAAGGTGGAAAACACAGACACATCCTCAGGATTGGGTACTAATCCTTTGGAACTAAAACGAGGAGTAACTTCTTCACCTAAGGGGGTTGGTGGGGAGGGGTGGGGGCTAGGGAGCAGGGGTGAAAAGTGAACGAGAGGCCGAGCTTCAGCAATGATGGGAAAGCAGGTTTGAGGGCTCGGTCGTCTATTCCTGCTCCTCTTCCTCATGTACTAACTACTGTTTGTGCCAATGAGTTCCATATTTTTAATTCTTTTGCCTTCCAGCAAAACTGTGCTGCTTTAATTTCCTGTTTGGATTTATTTATTCCTGTGAGATAAAGTCAAAAGTTAGGACGTGTGAAATAATCCCATTTTACTGTGTAACCAAATACTTTGAGCAAACTAAGACCAAATGCCATGTGATCAATTGGAAGGAAGTCTGAAACTAAGAATGCAAACTTTTATCTTGGCTAGAATTCAAATGGGAGATGGTGCTGAGTGAACACGCATCCTGAAGATGAATTTTGGAAACCCTCATTTTAAAAGGGACAGCGCTACTGTCAGTTGACAAGAGGTTAAAGTACAACATTGTGCAAGTCTTAATGCAAAGCTGGTGATGCACAACAGAGCAATCGGAAATTCTACTGCCGTGCATGAGTTCAAAGCCAAACAGTGGAGGCCACAACGTATAATTCTGGAACAGCGAGAGCAGACAGTTCTCAGACTTTCAAAATAGCAACAGTTCAGATTGATCAAAAGAACTGATGCAGTCGCAAACATTAAATTCCTGAATGTGACGAAAGAAGTGTATTGATGTATTGTGCACCTACTTTGGATGAGTAACAAGAAAGCAAAAAGTATAATTAAAGCCAGACACTTGGCAGCTTATACTATTGAAAGTCTCAATCACAATTTACAACAATTTGCTGGTAAAGGTGGGTTCACAATACATGGTATTATTACTGATTCATAGGGAGGATGAGGTACCCCGAGAGCTGTGAATTGTCACAAACTGGTGTTAGTCATAAGCCTCATATAAACAGGAACTTGCTGTCAAAGACAATAATTGGGTCTGTGAGGGCTACAACATTGTTGGGATTGTTCCATAAATAGGAATTGAACATGGTGCATATAGTTAGGGCTTGTACTTAACAGCATAAGCTACAAAACATCTACCATAACAACATGGAAAATTGTCTAGGTATGTATTGTGTATAAAAAGCAGGACAAATCCACGCAGCCAATTACGTCCCATCAGACTACTTTCTATCATCAGTAAAGTAATAGAAACTGTCATCCGAAGTGACATCAAGCAGCATTTGCTTAACAATAACCTGCTCACTACACCCAGTTTGGGCTCTGCCAGGGCCACTCAGCTCCTAACTTCATTACAACCTTGGTTCAAACCTTGATAAAAGAGCTAAATTCCAGATACGAGGTGAGAGGGTCTGCCTTGACATCAAGACCATATTTGACAGAATGTGGCATCAAGAATCCCAGGCAAAATTGGGCTCAATGGGAATCAGGAGGGAAACCACTCCATTGGTTGAAGTCATACCTGGCACAGAATAATGTTTGTTGTTGGTGGAGGCCAGTCATCTCAGCTCCAGGGCATCTCTGTAGAAGTAACTCAGGGTAGTGTCCTTGGCCCAACCATTTTCAACTACTTCATCAATGACCTTCCCCCATCATAAGCTCAGAGGTGGGCATGTTCACTGTTGGTTGTACGATGTTCATCATGACTCAGTGGTCAGCACTGCTGCCTCCCAGGGACCCGGGTGACTGTCTGTGTGGAGTTTGTACGTTCTCCCCGTGTCTGCGTGGATTTCCACCAGGTGCCCCAATTTCCTCCCACAGTCCAAAGATGTGCAGGCTAGGTGGATTGGCCATGCTAAATTGCCCATAGTGTTCAGGGATGGGTAGGTTAGGTGGATTAACCATGGGAAATGCAGGGTTACAGGGATAAGGTAGGGGGATGGGTCTGGGTGGGATGCTCTTCGGAGGGTTGGTATGGACTTGTTGGGCTGAAAGGCCTGTTTCCACACTGTGCAGATTCTATGATTCTATGATCTCAGATACTGAAACAGGCCATGTCCAAATGCAACAAGACTGAGGCAATACCCAGGCTTGGAGTGACAAGTGGCAAGTAACGTTTGCACTGCACAAAAGCCAAGCAATGACCATCTCCAATAAGAGAAAATCTAATCAAAATCCATTGACGTTCAATGGCATCAGCATCACTGAAGTCATCATTATCAACATCCTGGGAGTTACCATCGACAAGAACTGAACTAGGGTAGATATAAAAATACAATTGCTACAAGGACTAATCGGAGTTTAGGAATCCTGCTGTGACTAGCTCACCTTCTGACTCCCCAAAGCCTGTCCACCATCTACAAGACACAAGTCAAGAGTGTGATGGAATACTCTCCACTTGCCTGGAGGAATGAAGCTCCAACAACATTCAAGAAGCTTGACACCATCCAGGACAAAGCAGACTGCTTGATTGGCACCACATCCGCAAACATCCACTCCCTCTACCACTGACACTTAGTAGCAGCAGTGTTTTGTGTCTACAAGATACGTTGTAGAAATTCATAAACACTTTCCAAACTTACCACCATCTAGAAGGACAAGGGCAGCACCAACACTTGCAAATTCCCCTCCAAGCCACTCATTATCCTGACTTAGAAATATATAACCATTTCTTCAGTGTCGCTGATTCAAAATCCTGGAACTCCCTCCCTAATGGCATTGTGCAGGTATTTATAACACATGGACTGCCAAGGTTTAAGAAGGCAGCTCACCACCACCTTCTCAAGAGCAACTAGGGATGGGCAATAATTGCTAGCCTAGCCAGTGACACCCATGTCCCATATTTTAATGAATGTATAAAGAAAGGGTCCTGCTAATTGGCTTTACATAACATCCACGAGGCTCAGAAAGGGAATAATTGAAACATTGGAGTTTCACCCTTGTTTGAACCCAAGGTCATCGTAAAATCTAATACATATTGCTTTCTTAATAGTTCCACGTCACTCTTTTGCCCTCCTCAATGTAATCTTTATTTCTCTCTTCGTATCTAATTTGAGTTCAATTCCCCATTTTTCCTTACATGCTATGGTTGTCTATAATTGTCTTCCATTAGTTGAAGAGGTGGTCCATCACTCCTCTCCAATATTAGGTTCACAACTGTCTCACTGACTTCACCTTTATCAGTTACTAATTCTCGCTCCAGAAATTTGCATTGCAAAAAAGATTGGAACCAAGAGATGAGAAAAATGAAATTCAACTTGTCACTAAATGCCAAAGTGCCCGAAACCAACATATTCTAATGTCATAAAAACTGAAAGAACTGCAGATGCTGCAATCAGCAGCAAAAATAGAGATTGCTGGAAAAGCTCAGCAGGTCTGGCAGCATTTGTGAAGATAAATCAGAGTTACGATTTTGGGTCCGGTGACCCTTCCTCAATTCTGTCAAAACCATCCTTCTCATCCACCCTCTGCCTCCACTTCTTGGCACGTCTCCATTGGTGATTAGTCGGGTGAGATAGGCCTTATTGAGGCAATTCAATTACTGGCTCTCAATTGTGTTTGTTGTTGGAATTGTTTCCGGGGGAATTGGGTTGGTGTACTTTGTTTTCAATGGAAAGTAGAAGGCAGTGACATAGAAGTAATATCCCTAGCCCAGTCATTGTGAACCCCAGGCTAGGGATAGGGGTTCAAATCTTGAATTCAACAAAAATTCTGGAATTAAAAGCCATCCTAATGGTGCCTATGTAATCATTGTTGTAAAAACTCATCATTGAAAGTAGGACATTTGCTCCTCTTGCCTGGTCTGCCTCCATGTAACTCCAAACCCACTTCAATGTGATTGACTCTTAACTACCTTTTGGATAATAAATGATAGCCTAACCCAAATGAATGAAAAATAACCCTTTCAATTTCCTGCAAAGCAATAGGGAGCAGGAACCATTGCTAATTTTTCCCTTTTTGTCTTTTAACAAACAAGGGTAGATTATCTAATTGATTATTTCACTGCCAGTGGCATTCTCACTGACTTTAAGTGGGTTAGCGCCAGCACTGAAATATCACCTATCAGAAATTTCAGACTGCAGTGGCTAACTAGTCAATACATAACATTACAGCATTATTATAATGATCAAATAATGATCATTACCAAAACGTCGTTGCTAAAAAGCTTGCTCTCTTATTAATCAGAGAGCTTCACTCAGTCGCAGCCCCCATCATTTACACCATTTTAACCTAAGCAATTAGCATCTCTTTCTATTCCTCTCCACTTCAGCTATTGACTTCCCATTGAATACATTAGTGCTACTCACCTCAACCATTCCTTGAGGTAGCAAGTTCTACATTCTGACCCAAACACTAGATAATGAGCTGCTCCCAAACTCCCAACGCCTTCCTGCTCCTCTGATGCTGCTTGGCCTGCTGTGCAGCTCCACACCTTGCTTTCTCAGATTCTCCAGCATCGGCAGTGCCTACTATCTCTGAATCCATTTATTGGTAGTTGTCTTACATTTATTGTCCCCAGTTTGTGGAGTTTGACATATATAGAAGCGTTTGGGGTGGCATGGCAGCTCAGTATTAGCACTGCCGCCTCACAGTGCCAGGGACCTGGGTTTGATTCTGCCCCCAGGTGACTTTCTGTGAGGAGTTTGAACATCTTTCCATGTCTATGGATTTCCTCCCACAGCCCAAAGATATGTAGTTTAGCTGGATGAGCCATGGGAAATACTGGGTTATAGGGATAGGGTGAGTCTGGATGGGATGTTCCCCAGAGGGTTGGGGTGGGCTCAGTGAGCCAAATGGCCCGCTTCCACACTGGAGGATTCTATGATCTATGATCTTGAGAATGGTCCTGATGATGGACGTAGTTAGAGAGATCGTAGAATCCCTACAGTGTGGAAACAGGCCATTCAGCCCAACGACTCCACACTGACTCTCAGAGCACCCACCCAAACACATCCCCCTATAACCCACCTAATCTACAAATCCCTGAACACTATGGGCAATTTAGCATGGCCAATCTACCTAGCCTCCACATCTTTGGACTGTGGGAGGAAACCGCAGAAACGGGGAGAGTGTGCAAACTCCACACAGACAGTCACCCGAGGCTGGAATTGAATCGGTTCCCTAGCGCTGTGAGGCAGCAGTGCCAACCACTGTGCCATGTGCCGCCCGTTATCTGCTGCTGATTGGAGCTTCAATCAGACTGCTGAACTTAATGTAGGTGATGAAGGCTTGCTGAATGGTGGAATTTGAATTCAATTAAAGCCTGGACTTAAGAGTCCAGTGATGACCGTGAATCCATTGTGATTGCCGGAAAAGCCCATCTGGTTCCCTACTGTTCTTGAGGGAAGGAATCTCTCATCCTTTACGTGATCTGGACTACATATGACTCCAGACCCACAGCAATGTGGTTATGTGTTTGATTGTAATTGCCCTCTGAAATGGACAATAAATGTTGGCCAAGCCAGCAATGCCCTCATCTCATGAATGAATAAAAAAGGGCTCAAGCAAGCCTAGTTAAATTGACTCCTTTTAAAATATAATTACGCTGGAATTGGGCAATGTATTTTTACAACTCACTCGGATAATACATTGTCAATCAAGTCCCTTGATTTCTGGGATTGCACCAAATGTTTATTTTTTTTAAAATGATATGTAAAGAATCCTAATTTATCTGACTCTCACACCAAGGCTTATAGAAAGCACAGACCAGGTTTCTGTACTGAAGTCAGATAACAATTGGACTTTTGAACAGCCATTATAGGCATGATGGGCTGAATGGCCCCTTTCGGCAACATAACAATTCTGTCATTCAGTGATAAAACATTGGCCCTTTGTAAACTCCCCCTTTACAAACACACACGCACACACGCACGCACACACGCACACACACACACACACGCACACACTCACACGCACACACTCACACGCACACACACACGCACACACACACACACGCACACACGCACACATGCACACACGCAACCACACACACACACACGCACACACACAAACTCACACACACACATACACGCACACAAACACGCGCACACGCACACGCACACACACACGCACACGCGCACACACGCACGCACACACACACGCACACACAGACACACACACACAGACGCACACGCACACACGCACACACACGCACGCGCACACGCACACACACATGCACACACACACATACACACAC
>JAHRHZ010000274.1:8685832-8760766 GCA_024137785.1 Ginglymostoma cirratum
CACGCACGAGCACACACACACACGTGCACGCACACACACACACGTGCGCGCACACACACACAGACACACACACAGACGCACACACACTCACACACGTGCGCACACACACACACGCACACTCGTGCCCATATGTACACACACATGCACACACGTGCGCGCACACACACACGCACACGCACACACACACACACACACACACACACATGCACACGCACACACACGTGCCCATACATACACACAAACATAGAATAAAAATAAGGAAAATACATTATTGGTGGAGGTAGAAAATAATTGTAAAGTCAGTTCAGTGGTCTCTGCTTCCTGAAAGATCTGAACTTTTCCACTTGAGTGCAAGAGGTTGGGGCATGGCATTATGGAGGTTTATAAAATCTTGAGGGGCTAAGATAAGATGAATGCCAAGGATCTTTTGCCCTAAGTTGGGTGAGTTCAAAACTAGGGGGCATATTTTTAAAGTGACAGGAGAATGATTTAAAAAGGACATGAGGGGCAACTTTTTTACACAGAGGGTAGGTCATGTGTGGAATGACCTGTCAGAAGAAGTGATGGATGGAGGTACGTTACAACATTTAAAGACATTTGGATAAGTTCATGAATGGGGAAGGTTTGGAGGGATATGGGCCAAGCGCAGGCAGGTTGGCATGGATTGGTTAGACCGAAGGGCCTGTTTCCATGCTGTGATCCTATGTTTCTAATTTTAGGATGATCCATCTTCGGCTAGCCAAGCCCTTAGTGTTCAGTTGTCTTTCTCTGGAAGTTTCCACTGGTTTGTAAGAAGTCCAGAGTAACTGATTCACTTGGAAAATGTCTCTGATGTATCTTACAGCAAAGTACTTGTTTTTCTTCAAGATAAAACTGACTGTTGAGGTTGGTTGGCTCGCCGAGCTGGTTTGTTGTTCTGCAGACGTTTCGTTACCGTGCTTGGTAACATCTTCAGTGCAGCCTCTGATGAAGTGTCGGTGTGTTTTCCTGGTTTTTAAACTCTGGGGTCCGTTGAGATGGATTGCCTCACTTCTGTGTTTCCTCCATAGTGGAATGTATATGGGGTCGAGTTCAATGTGTTTATTAATAGCCCGCTTCGTGGAGTGCCATGCTTCCAGGAATTCTCATGCTTGTCTCCGCCCAGCCTGTCCCAGGATTTTGGTTACTATGGCGTAGAGATGAATGAACACAGCAGGCCAAGCAGCATCAGAGGAGCAGGAAAGCTGACGTTTTGGGTTGAGACCCTTCTTCAGAAAATGGCTTCACAGTGGGGTTAAAATTGTTACAGAGATAGTAGGGACTACCAATGCCAGAGAATCTGAGATAACACGGTGTAGAGCTGGATGAACACAGCAGGCCAAGCAGCATCAGAGGAGAAGGAACGCTGACGTTTCAGGTCAAGACCCTTCTTCAGATTCACCAGGATCTTGGTGTTGTCTCCTTGTCCATGTGGATTGAGATGAGTGAGTATTGGTCGTGTCTTTTTGTAGCCAGTTGGTGTTCATGTCCTCTTGTTGTTAGTTTCCTTCCTGTTTGTCCGATGTAGTGTTTCTCACAGTCTCTGCAGGGGATCTTGTAGAATACATTGGTCCTGCCCATGGCGGGGAGTGGGTCTTTAGTTCAGGTGAGCACTTGTTGTAGGGTTGATGTGGGCTTGTGTGCTACTCTGATGCCCAGCGGTCGTAGAAGTCTTGTGGTGAGTTCTGACGTGTTCCTGATATAGGGTAGTGTGATGAGTGTGTCGGGGCGTGTAGAATCTTTCTGCTGCTGTTCCTGTAGACATCTCCTGACCCAGTTCTTTGGATATCCATTATCCTTGAACACTTGGAAGAGGTATTCTCCTCCTCCTCTTGGCATAGTTCTATGTTGCTGCAATGTGTTGTTGCCCTTTTAAATAGTGTTCGCACGCAACTTTGTTTGTGTGTGCTGGGATGGTCATTGTTGAAGTTCGATACCTGGTCTGTATGTGTGGCTTTTCGGCATACTTTCATTTGCAGTTCCCCATTTGTCTTGCGCTCTACCGTGACGTCCAGGAATGGGAGTCGTTTGTTCTTCTCCTCCTCTCTGGTGAATTTCATTCCGGTGAGGGTGTTGTTTATGAGTTTGTGTGTATCTTCTAATTTGGTCTGTTTAATGATGACAAAGGTGTCGTCTACGTAGCAAATCCACAGTTTAGGTTGGATTTGCCGAAGGGCAGTCCTTTCCAGTCTTTGCCTCACTGCTTCTGCTATGAGTCCGGAGATGGGCGATCCCATGGCTGTCCCATTGATTTGTTCATATGTTTGGCCGTTGAAGTTGAAGTGGGTGGTCAGGCAAGGGTCCAGTAGTTTAAGCATGTTGTCCTTGGAGATGGTTTCACTGGGGTCATGTCCTTGTTCAAGTAGTGTTGTAATATTTGTAATCAACTCTACGACAAGTGCTCACCCGAACTAAAGACCCACTCCCTGCCATGGACAGGACCAATGTCATCTACAAGATCCCCTGCAGAGACTGCGAGAAACACTACATCGGACAAACAGGAAGGAAACTAACAACTGGGTACATGAACACCAACTGGCTACAAAAAGACACGACCAATACTCACTCATCTCAATCCACATGGACAAGGAGAACCACGACTTCGACTGGGACAACACCAAGATCCTGGGAGAGGCGAGGCAGAGACAAGCACGAGAATTCCTGGAAGCATGGCACTCCACGAAGCAGGCTATTAATAAACACATTGGACTCGACCCCATATACATTCCACTACGGAGGAAACCTGGAAGTGAGGCAATCCATCGCAACGGACCCCAGAGTTTAAAAAAACCAGGCGGGAAAACACACCAACGCTCTATCAGAGGCTGAGGATGCTACCAAGCACGGTAATGAAACATCTGCAGAACAACAAACCAGCTCGGTGAGCCAACCAACCTCAACATCCACAACCCGAGCTACAGATCTACTCCCAAACCTTATAAAACTGACTTTTTACTGCAGAGAAAAGGTTGCCTCTGCTGGGGACAACTACAGCACGCACTTCAGTCTGTCCATCTATCTCTCTTTCTCTGTATCTCTGACATTGGGTTCCAGTTCCAAACCGCTTAGTTAGCTGAGAAACAATCAGCTTCACTTGTAAACAACTCCTTGGTTCATGACAGTTAAAGGCATAAAACTAAACGGACACGGTTCTTACCATGGAAAGAACACAACTACAAAATTTTTTGAAAGAGGAAGGGGGATTAATAAAGAAAGGAATCCAGATCCTCCCTCCTCACCCAGGATCAAAACAAACTAGGGAGTCTTGCTGAGGGATCGGGCAACAACAGCTGCAAAAATGAAGGAAGTCTGGACAGAGAAATGGATATTGATGTTGTAACATTTGACTTGGAACAGTATCTTGAGTGATAACAGAATAATATTGAGGTGTAACATTTTGAAGTAATTAACATTTACTTCTTGTAGCTTTTTGTCAAATCCTCACCTATGTTAATAACCTAGATAACAGTTATTCATTATCTAGTGAGTTGAGCCCTATTCCCTTGGTGTTCTCACTCTGTAAATGGAATGACCATCACTTCACTATAGTTTAATTTTCACTCCATTTACTGTTCACCATTTCAGGAATAAGCTGACATCTGACTATAAGATCATTAGAAATAGGAACAGGAGTCGGTCATTCAGTCCTTCGAGCTTGTTCCACCATTCAGTAGGATCATGGAAGATCCAACATTCCCCATGATCACTTTCCTCATATGCTTTGATTCCCCAACTGATCAAGAATCTATTTATCTCAGCCTTAAAAGTACACGAAGACTCTGCCCTCAAAGTTCTCTGTGGCAACAAGTTCCAAAGACTCACAACCCTCTGAGAGAAAAAATTCCTCCTTATCTCAATCCAAATTTTGAACCCCTTTATTCTGAGTCTATGCCCTCTGGACCTCGACTCTCCCATGAGGGGAAAACATCCTCTCAGCATTTACCCCGTCAAACCCCTTCAGAATTCTATATGTTTCAATGAAATCGCCTCTCAATCTTCTAAACTCCAATGAGTAGAGTCCCAACCTGTTTAGCCTTTGCTCACAAGACAACCCCTCCATACCAGGATCATCCTTGCGAACGTCCTTTGAACTACCTCCATTGAAATGATATCCTTCCTTAAATAATAGGACTAAAATTGCTCTCAGTATTCCAGATGTGGTCACGGAAACACCTTCTCCAGTTGCTGTAAGACTTCCTTACTCTTATACTCCAAACCCCTTGAAATAAGGGCTAACATTCCAGCAGTCTTGCCGATTACCTGCTGTTCTTGTGTGCTAGCTTTCTGTGTCCCTTTGTGTTGCAGCTTGTACAGTTTTTCTCCTGCTTAATTTGCTTCAGCACAATTGTGCTTAGTACTCATATCTGTCACATGGGCAAACCAGGGTTCAAATCCCCCATGGTGAAGAGCCATTTATTAATATTTAAGGCTGAGATAATCAGCACAAATGGACGTTAGGATTATCAGATTAGCTATGATAGTAAAGCAGACTAGATGGACCGAATGGATCACTTCTGTTCCTACATCTTGACTTACTTATGCATCCAACTTGACTTTCTGTGTAACATGCAGTTTTTTTAAATTAAACAATGGCTGTCTGGTTGTGTCTACTCTGCTAGGTAAGTAAACATCTGAGTCCCAGGATCAAGGTCGGGAGGGTGAGGGGATAATGTGGGGTCATGTTGATGCAGTATTGCTGCTTCCTTTCCATGTCCCCACCTCACATCCCCCAATTAGTTCCCTCCGTTGTGTGTTTGTGATTTTGAAGTACTGTCAAATCTGAGCAAGACACGGTAAAAGGAAGAGGTGAATCCTGAAGGAAAAAGGAAAAAGAAATTGGACAGCAGTGACACAACTCAACGACGCCTTCCAGTAAAGGGAATGATTTTTGATAAGGTTGATCCTAACGGATCTAACAAAGCAACAAAAATATTATACTTTTTTTCATACTTTTGGACTTTCAAAACTAATAAACTCTTTCTCTGCATGTTCCTCTCTCACATTTTCTGTGTTTGTGTCTCTCTTCCTCTCTCTGTATATTGTCTCTCAAATTTGCAGCCACAGTTTAGCTCTTAAAAAAACTCAGTTCAAGTCTGACTTATGTCCAGATCACACTTACTTGAGTCTAAATCAAACAGAATATTCAATATTATTATTTTCACTCATTGAAATCATACTCCTAGATCTATAAAGAACAAAGAAAAATTACATTGCTCCTTCCCATTTTTAGAAATAAAACAATTCACTTCATACACCCAGCAACAAAAGAGTCTTCCTCCCTGTTAAAACCATGTCTATCTGCCTCCCCCTCTCTCCCTATTTATTTCAGAACCCCCTTCCCCTTCCCCATTTCTGAAGAAGAGTCTAGGCCCAAAACATCAGCTTTCCTGCTCCTCTGATGCTGCTTGGCCTGCTGTGTTTATCCAGCTCCACACCTTGTTATCTCAGATTCTCCAGCATCTGCAGTTCCTACTATCTCTAAAACCATGGCTATGTTGTGCTAAATGCTCCTGCAATTCATCCCTAATGAAAAATAAACATATTTAAGCTTCATTTTTTTGGAAATCCAATTCTCAATCATATTGCATGGCTGATTTTAAATTGCAACAAAGCGCAAACAAATGAAATCATGAATGCTATGCCGAATCGGGGGCTTGCTGTGGTTGGAGAAACAATATGCTGCTAAGCACAGCACAGTACCACACTGTATCTGAGTGTGTGCCAGAGCCCACAGGCTTTCACTGATCTTCCACTCTCCCCAACTCCCCGCCTGCCCCAACTGTCTCTCACCACATCTGTATCCCACATCGAATTGGCTATCTTCGCCAACACTCTTGCCTATTTGTTCTCCTGCTGCTGACAGAAATGACCCTCCTTGCTCCAACGCACAAGTGGAATTCCAGGTCAGTACATGTGATTTTATTAAACTTGATGAGTGGCCAAGTCGATGGTCAATCAGTAACAAGCACCCTGTCCAATGCATGCTCCTACAGGTCGCGTCGTGCTCCACAGTGATGCCTATTAAGCTTACTAGCCATGGTGGCTCTGTGGTTAGTACCGCTGCCTCACAGTGCCAGGGACCTGTGTTTGATTCCAGCTTCAGGTAACTGTCTGCGTGAAGGTTGCATGTTCCTCTGGGTGCTTGGTTTCCTCCCACAATCCAAAGATGTACAGGTGAGATGGAATGGCCATGCTAAATTGCCTGTAGTGTCCAGGGAAGTGTAGGTTAGGTGGATTAGCCATGGGAAATACAGGGTTGTGGGGATGGTTGGGTCTGGTTGGGATGCTCTCTGGGGAGGAGTTCAGTGTATACTCAATGGGCCGAATGGCCTGCCTCCACACTGTAGAGATTCTATGATATCTCTGAATCACAGAAGTGTTTGGATGCAGAAAGAGCTTAGACAGCACATTGTGTTTGCGCTAGCTGGTTAAACAAGCATCATTACCGTGCACAACTTTCCTACATTTTCTCCATAACCTCACATGTTATTTTGTTATAATAATTTTCCAATACCCCCATGAACCTGCTTCCAGCATACTTCCAGGCAGTGATTTCCAGACCCTAACTACTAGCTGAGTGGAAATGTTTGTTTTCACATCATCTTTGCTTCTTTTACAAAACACTTTAAATCTATGCCCTCTTTGACTTTTTTTATGAGCAGGAAGAGTTTCTTGTTATCTATTCTATTCAGCACAGTCCACCCCTAACCCCTCCGCCACCTGTGGTTTTCAAAAACCTCTATCAAATCTCCTTTCATCATTCGTCTCCAAAAAGAAAAGAGTCCAAACTTCTTTAATTTATCCTTGTATCAAAAGATCCTCAGTCCTGGAACCATTCTTGTAAACCCCATTTGCACTCTCTCCAATGGATTCACATCCTTCCCATAATGTGGCACCCACAACTGTATACAATATTCCAGTTTCTGTTTTTGGCTACAAATCCCCTCTGATGTTTGCTGCCTAAATGAAATGGCAATGTATTCGCTGCACTTTCTGCTATAGGGTGGCAAGAAGGGGAAATAATTGGCTAAGTTTGCCCAGGAGAGAAAGTCACCCCCTTCTGGCCAATTCAGTAATTTACTGCTGAGCAGGGAGGCCAATGCCAGACTTTTTTGAATCATCAGCAATTAAGGCCCTGGAATGGCCCATTAAGGGCTTCAGATCACTGTCTCAATCACCTGCCTCCCTCAGCGGGCAAGAAGAGTGGCCAGTTTCCTGATGGAAAACCATGGTAACCTGTTTGAGGAAGGGGCTAACAATTGCCCTAATCTGGGGCACTCAGAGGCATGGATGGGGTTGGGGTTGGGGTTGGGGGGGATGCAAGGTGGTGGCTATCCCTGTGCTCTTGCCTCTGACTCCAATTTCCCCTGTGATGGAACAATAAAAACAAAGACTTACCTTCTCACTTCTGAACCCCCCCTCCAGCAAGGCCAATGAATGGTCTTTAGGACCTAGAAGATGCCACCCTATGATTGAATGGCAGATCCTGGCAGGCCAGTGTGCCAGTATCAAGGGATCTGATAGGGCGAGAAACCCAGTCTTAGGATTTTAGGGTCAATGCACTATAGAAACAGAAATTGCTGGAGAAACTCAGCAGGTCTGGCAGTGTCTGTGGAGAGTGAAACAGAGTTAACATTTCAAGTCCAGTGATCCTTCTTCAGAGCTCCAGACCTGCTGAGTTTCTCCAGCAATTTCTGTTATTGTTTTGAATTTCCAGCATCTGTAGTTCTTTGTTTCATTTTAGGCTCTAATGAGCTGATTGGCAGGTGGTATAGTTAGTTTTCAGGGTGGTGCCAGATCAAACCCAGATTTAGGGAATAACTTCACAACCATGTCCTGACAGAACTATCACTGAACTAGGCTGAGATAGCATTAATTATGGGACAAATCTTAGAATCCCTACAATGCAGAAAGAGACCATTTGGCCCATCGGCTCTGCACCAAACAACAGAACGGCATCCCACCCAGACACAGACCCATCCTATCTCCATAACCTTGCATTTACTATGGATAATCCGTCTATACTGCACATCCCTGGACAGTATGGGGCAATTTAGCATGACCGGTCTATCTAACCTGCACATCTTTGGACTGTGGAAAGAAACCGCAGCACCCAGAGGAAACCCATGCAGATGCAGAGAGAATGCACAAACTCCACACAGACAGTCACCCAAAGCTGGAATGGGGCTACTGCTCAACAACCCTGAAAGGCAGCTTTCGGTCCTCAAAGGGTTAAAATAGAGCAGCAAGTAGAAAGGAGAGCAGAGAGATTGAAGGTTACAAGTTGAAGTCCCAGCCTGCTTGTCAGTCAAACACAGATGGGCATGGTTGATGGAGTTTCAGCAGTTCTCAGTCAGGCTTTCACTGCTTCGTACTGAAGCGTGGCTTTGAATCTCAGGTGAAGAGAGAGAACTCAAGCGAGTTTGCTGCCAGATGAACATGCAGTAACATTGACAGTGCTGCTGATAACTTCTCCCATCCAGAAAGTTTGTCACTTTTTTTTGCATCCAGGATGTTTCAAGATGTAAAGGTAGAATGGCCCTTTCTGTTTTTGGATGATTCATTACTTGGTGTGATGATCACGTTTCTTTTCTTTAAAGATTTTCAGGATGTGGACACTGTTGGACCAACGCTGATTACCAGTCCCTAACTGCTCCTGAGAAGTTGGTGGTGGTAAGCCATCTTCTTGAACTGCTCTAGTCCTTGGCATGTCGGGGGCACCCTGAGTGCTATTAAAGAAGGAGCTTCAGGATTTTGACCCAGAAAAACTGAAGGCAAAGCGATATATTTCAAAGTCAAGATGTTGAGTGGCTCAGAGGGGATCTCGTAAGTGGTAGTACTCCCTTGTCCTTCCAGATGGCAGATATCATGGATTTGGAAGGTGTTGCCAAAGAAGCCTTTGGTAAGTTACTGCAAGTGTATAGCGTAGGTTGTACATACTGATGGGACTGAGAAGTTTTTTTTAATGATCTAGATGAAAAAGGAAGGAAGAAATGGGTCACCTCATCCCAGGGTTCACCCTGCTTGCATTGGGCCACCCTATCCAAGATAGCTAATCTACTTCCTCCTGTACCACCCACCCTGCCAAACCTGCATCCCCTTGACTTTAGGACAGCTCCGCACTCTAACCCAAGGATGGCTTTCTGGGACAGGCATGATCCTGTTTGTGCTCCTTCCTGCAGTCCCAACAACGCCCACCAATGAACCGTGGCACGAATGGGACCAGTGGGAGATGGTGGCCAATGTTCGCTTCTGATGGCATCCTCCACGAATTGCAACCAAATGTCTCACTCACAAAATTTGACGTGCAAAATGTTGTTAAAGAGCTAGTGATGAAAAGGGAGGTTTTTAAAAAGTGTATTCCTCTGACCTGGAATGCCCTGTTTGAAAGATGCAAGAGCGTATCAATCACCAAAGCAAATTGACAGGATTATCAATCATGGTAATCCCTCCACTGGCTGACAAGCAATGGTCACATTAATTAGCAACCTAGCTTCACTTATTCTCTCAGATGGAGCTGCAGGAATGCAAATTAGGTGCAAGTGGGACAAAAAGTGAGATGTCTCCTTTAAGTGGATGCTTTACAATTTCGGGTTCTCAGACTGAGGGTCAGAAATGGATTCAATGAGAACATATCTCACAGCATATGCTCCCCACGCCATATCTCCAAAATGTCATTATCTTCGCTAATTATATCAACTCTGTATTTTGTTTGTTGCTTTCCACAAAAAGGTTTTCTGAAACGGTCATGCCATTTATCTTAATTTCAGTGCCATACTGGAGGAGTGCTACACTGTTGGGGAGCGTGATTGTTACAGATTAAATATTAAGTCCAGGTCCCAAGACAAGTGTAAATGTTCTATTTTAAAGGAAAGCTGTTGTGCTTACCTTGTGTTATGACTAATACTTATTCCTCAGCCAGGACCACTGACAAAAAATTGTTGAGGCATTATTCTATTATTGCTTGTGAGAGCTTACTGTGAGGCAACTGGCTATCACATTTCCAATGGCATTTACACTTTTGAAAAGACTATCAAGTACTTTGGGGTATCCTGAGGCAGGTGTTTCATAAATGTTAAGTTTTCCATTGCTTTACTACTGAAGAGCTGATTCCAACTTTCAGGGGAGATACCTAGGAATGTGTTCATACTTACACTGAGGATCTTCCACACGAAAAAATTTCAATCTTTCAGTTTTAATAAACAAGTGAGAGAAACTGCAATAATGAACTTGGCGCAGATAGTGTCTTAATCTGTAGAATGTGATGGATAATTAGATACTAAATTTTGAGTAACCATTCAGAATCCACTTGGGCTTTGAGACAGAGATGGATTTTTGGTGCCGTTTCCAATTAAAATTTTAATTGAAAAGTGAGGTTTTTCTCCCAAAACATTGTCAAAAAATTATAAGCTTTTAGAGCTTTGAAATTGCTGTGGGCAATTGCATTTATAAGAGCAGTAAATGTGCAATTATGGACCTAATGGCAGATTTGGTGATTTTAACTAGATTTTCTCTGTTCCATGGAAGAAGGCTTGTCCTTTTTATTCCATGCAGGATGTTTTTCTACAACTGGGTGACTTGTTAGAACACTTCGATGGGACTAAGAGTAAACTATATATGTGGGAATAGGAGTCCTCTGTACCCCAGAGGAGATAGAGTTGGCCCATGGTCTCCTCCCTGAAGGATGTTGGAAAATTAATTGGGCTCTTACAAACAATTCTCAGTGATTCATCTTTTTATCAAGTACTACCCCACAAATGAACAGACTCACTGAATCAAAGAACCCAATTTGGATGTATCAATGATAATCCCTCTCGCACTATTTTAAAATTAGGATACAAGAAAAGCTGAGTATTGAGTTTGTAAACCACTGCAAACATACTTCAATTCCTACAAGGTGAGCGGATCATCATTTCCATCACTTGAACGGTTGGAGTCCATTAAAATTGGGAGGCACAGTGGCTCAGTGGTCAGCACTGCTGCCTCATAGTGCTAAGAACCTGGGTTTGATTCCAGCCTTGGGTGACTGAGTTGAGTTTACACATTGTCTGTGTGGGGTTCTGCCAGGTGTTCTGGTTTCCTCCCAACAATATGAAGACTAGGTAGATTAGCTATGGTAAATGGGGTGGTAGGGGGCTAGGTCTGGATGGAAGGGACAGTGAAATGCAATGGGGTTGAATGACCTCTTACTGCACTGTAAGGGTTCTAGTAAGAGGATTTTTCAATTTATTATGATAAATTATCTAAAAGCATACTTATTCATGGGGTGAGGTCATTACAGAATATAAGCCAACATTAATGGCAATCCCTAATTGACGTTGATACAGTAGTGGTGTGCCATTCTCCTTGAACCACAGCACAATATAGAGTAGGTAGACTCACAGTGCCATTAAGGGGGGAGCTTCAGAATTATTTTTGATTAATTCACAGGATGTGTGAGTCACAGCTGGGCCAGCATTTATTGTCCATCCCTAGTTGCCCTTGAGAAGGTAATGGTGAGTTGCAGTCTTGAACCTCTGCAGTCTATGAGTTGTTAGAGAAAGTGTTCCAGGAATTTGATCCAGCAACACAGAAGAAATGATGATATATTTCCACGTCAGGATGGTGAGTGGTCTGGAGGAGAACTTGCAGGTGACCCAATGACGGTGAAAGATAAAAGTAAATATAGAAAATAGGAGTAGAGTAGGCCATTCAGCCCTTCAAGTCTGCTCTGCCACTCAACTAAATAATGGCTGACCCTGTACCTCAATGCTATTTTCCTGCATGATTCCCACGTAAAGGAAGATGAACAAAAAGTGATGTCCTCCCAAGTCAGGATGGTGTGTTTGGAGACGAACTTGGAGGTGATGGTATTCCCATGCATCCACTACCCTTACCTTTCTAAATGTGGGATGTTGTGTACTTGGAAGGTGCTGTTGACATAGCTTTGGTGAGTTGTTGCATTGCGTCTTGCAGAACATACATACTGTTCGCACTGCGCATCAATAGTGAAGGGAGTGAATGTTTAAAATGGTAGTTGGGTGCCACTCAAATAAATTAGTCATGTTCGATGTTGAGCTTCTTGAAGTTTGTTGGAGTTTCACCCATCTAGGCAAGAGAAACATATTCCGAGATGTCTGTTTGAAGTTAGCAAACAGGTTTTGGGGAGTCAAAAGATAAGTCACTCACCATAGAATTTGAAACTTCCGACAAATGCCTTATTTACATAAATAAAAGAAATGCAAAGAAAGCTTTGGATTCGTGTTACACGTCTCACAACTACTGGATGTCTCAAAATGTTTTAGAGCCAATGAAATACTTTTTGGAGTGTCTTCACTATTGTAACTTAGGAAATTCAGCAGCCAGAAAACTCTCAGAAATAGTCATGTAATAATGACCAGATAATCTGTTTCAGTGATGCTGCTTGAGGGATAAATATTGGCCAGGAAACTGGATAAAGCTCTTCTTTGAAAGACTGCCATTTGGTATCTTTTACATCTACCTCTAAAAGGGTAGGTAGGGTCCTTGCTATGTCATCTCGTCTGGAGGACAGCACCTCCAAGTGTTACACTGAGGTGTTAGCCTTGATTTTTTACACAAATCTCTGGAGAGGGACTTATGCCTACAACCTTCTAAGTCAGCATGAAGCCCAAATGATGGAAAACCGAGGACGGGGTGTGGTGTTTCATTCCATTGCTTTGGGATGTTAGCCAACAGAATCTACCTTTGAACGGTTGTTCTACATGGGAGACAGTATAAAGGCTTTGGGTGTGAGACTCTAGGTGGCTTATAATAATACAGACGTTCCTACATGTCAAGTATGATGTAGGTGCAAACTCAATATCTTCTTGCTAAAAGCCCAAAGGCATTCCCACCAGACTAGATAGAGAGTATTACTGAGTAAGCAATTGAAACAATGGAGTTTTGTGTGGTACCGAATAAATAATTCTATGATTAGTAAAATGAAAGATGACACATTTTTCTCAATTTTCAATGCATTAAGTAGATATCTGATGGACAACCTTCACTTATGTTCTAACAGATGTTGAGGTTGGGTCATTAAGAATATTCAAGACTGAGATTTTCAATCAGTAAGGGAATCAAGGACTATGGGGAAGAGGCAGGAAAGTGGAGTTAAGGATTACCAGATCAGCCATGATTTCATTGACTAGCAGAGAACACTCAAATGGCTGAATGGCTTATTTCTGTTCCTATGTCTTATGTTACACTTGCATTGGCTGCACTATTGCCGACAATGAAGCTGGCTGCTCCCTTAAGGCAACTGCTCACATGCCATCTGCATGGAAGTACATTAAATAGAGTCAATAAATGGAAACTGTTTCCTGGAACAGAAGTAGCAAATTAATTGGCAAAAGAACCAGAGGGGAGATGAGGATGCACAGTTTTTACACAGTGAGCTTTGATCTAGAATGCACAGACTGAAAGAGTGCTGGAAGCAGATTCAATCACAGTTCTCTAAAGGGAAATTAGACTTATAGCTGAAAAGGAAAGGCTTGCAGCATTACAGTGTAGGAACAGAGCAAGTGAAATCAGTGGCTAGAACTTTCAAAGAACCACCATCACAGAAATGAGGACCGAAAGGCCTCCATCAGAACTGTTATTCGAAAGGCAAACCCCTGATCAATTGAAAGCTAATTACAGGGGGACTAGTCTGTGCATTGACAGATGTGTGTACATCTCTGGCTTCTTGAGTAAGATCATTAAGGTGCCAAATACTGGTGTTCTTCCTAACATCAATGGAAGGAGAATCCAGACAGGTTTTGGACCTGGCAGCTAATCTGTTCTGTCAACTATTTACTCGCACAGCAATATCTACACAACAATAATTGAGATACGTGCACAATGCTAAAGCTTGGAAAGTAACACATTATCCAGCACTAGTATCATTTCCGAAGCTATTACATATAGAACACAAACATTGAGGAAAGGGAAAATAAGTACTTGCATCTATAGAGCTCCCTTCATCACCCCATTATCTGAAAGCACCTTTACAGGCATCAGAATGATCTTTCAATGTAATCACTGTTATCACAGATGTACAGCGCCTTAAACACAGCTGTCTAATAACTAGAGTGTCCAAATACTGGAACTTTCAATTTCAATCCAGTAAAAGTTTCGAATTTTAACTTACCTGGATGATTTGGTTAGGTACTGCACTGTCACAATGTGGCTCGAAACCAGTTTGTGACTTTTCCACTTCATTTGCTGCTTTATCCCATTGTCCAATTGACCCTTGACTGCACCTGTCCTGGCTTGACCTGAACTGCCCAATTCAAAACCTGGCATAACCTCAGTTCTACAGTTGCTGGATTTGAGACACATGACATCATTTTGCATCCTTCTATACAGAGCACTGAGCAAATCATCTGTTTTTATAAAGTTGATTGTTCGACTATCCGTAGATTAATTGGGACATTGACTAGTCAACCATTTAGAACCACCACATCAGTCAATGACCCCAGGGTGAGGTTTACCTACTGTCTTAGTGGTCAATGCAAAAGCCAGAATGACTTTGATCATGAGCTGAATTTGACCAGAAATCAGTTAAGTGTCAATTTTGGCAAATTTCACAGAATGTTTCTCTCCACAAGCCCCAATGAGTTTTCTCATGCTTTTGTTCTGAACTTGCCTCTTTACCTATGCAGCCCACACCCTTACTGTCTTAAGGGGCTGGTTGGCTATGTCCTAGCCCCTGGACTGATAGTGAACAATGCCCTTGATTTACTGTGTAGTGACTCCTGACTGAAGTGTGTCCGCTTTGACCTGACTGAGAACTACTGCCCTTAGACTTTGAGGCCTGGCCATTTGGTTTGATGCAGTGTGAGTGCTGCAAACCTTGGTACCTCGGTGAGATTGACACAGCCCAATAACTTATAGCAAACCCTTCGATTGATGAATGATGCAAACAATGACGAGCTGCCTGGCTGTGTGTCTGCACTATAAGGCTCCCTGAGATACAACTTGGTCAAATCCATGCGATGGGTGCCTGTGCCTGCATGCAAAGTGTCCTTGTAGTAACAGTACAATGATAGGTGATAGTGCACTTTAACATTCAGCATAGACATGCAGGACCACATTGTAAGTGGATCAGAGATTTGCCATAGGTGTATGCTGGGGTTGGTACAAGCCAGATGTCAAAGTCTATGGATGGGATTGGAGGTGGTTGTTGTCCATGGCGTGTTGCCCCGAGATGATGGTGACTGGTGTCTAAGATGGAAGACCAGAGGACCCTTTGGTGAGCTGGAATTATCAGGTTTTCGTTGACTTTCTTATCAGGAATTGTCACCCTCTAGTTTTTATACGAAGGATGGGGGAATGGGAAGCCACACATGAATGAGGCAAGATTAACTAATAATGACACCTTGATGTATACAAATAGGCCTCAGCTGCTCACTACCGTGAATGCTATCGTGCCATTCAAAGCTTTGATGGAAAATTGAATGCTTTGCTCCTGATCTTAAAAAGCTCCTCAATGCCAATCTCGTGTAATTTTTCCCAACTTTCTCACAAATGCCTGGGAAAGTTGCACCAATTTATTCTCGAAAGAAACTAATACATTCTTAACAGCAAAATAAGGATTCCGTGGTAACACAGTGTGGAGCTGGAGGAACACAGCAGGCCAGGCAGCATCAGAGGAGCAGGAAAGCTGACATTTCAGGTCGCGACCCTTAAAAGAAGGGTCCTAACCCAAAACGTCAACATCGGCAGTCCTTACTATCTCTGAAGGAATCCATGGTGTTGTTCCAATAAGCTAGTGATAAAATAGAATTCCAGTCGCCTTCTCAAATTCAGAGTTTGGCTGACACCTCTTTTGATTGTATCAGGAATGTGGAAAAAAAGATGCTGTGAATCATAGCAGTTAGAAATGCCACATTCTAGCTAACCAGTTAAAAGGCAGATTCTGACCTCAGGGAACAGTAGATGCTAAAAGCATCTTTGGGTTTAAAAGGAAGCTTGGTAAGCGTGGGAGGGCACGGGCAATCAGACTTCCTGTGTCATTGCAAAATGGTGGAGAATGTGAAGTCGATGAAGCAGGGATGACAAGAAGCCAGCCAGAAAAGGATAACAATAGTTGAGCCTGGAGAAGGCACAGGCTTACAGGAGAGTTTCAGCAGATGGCCTGGTAGATTGCCTGGCTTAAGTAGAACATAGAACATAGAACTTAGAACAGTACAACACAGTACAGGCCCTTCGGCCCACGATGTTGTGCAGACCTATTATCCTACTCTAAGATCAAACTACCCTGCAAATCCTACATTTTACTGTCATCCATGTGCCTATCCAAGAGTTGCTTAAATGTACCTAATGTATCTGACTCCACTACCACTGCTGGCTGCACATTCCAGGTACCCAAGTAGATGTTATTGGAAGGGTGATGTTACTGAGGTTGAAGTGGATGCAAAAAGGAGTGGTAAAGAAATGTACAGAAAGATAAAATGCATCATTCATTTACCAATGACACGATAGAAAACATCTTCAGATATGGTCTTAAATGAACATAGCCCTTAGGAAGGGGTGAAGACCATTCAGCCTTTCAAGTCTGCTTTATCATTTAATAAGATCATGACAAATATGGTTTTGGCGTTAATTTCCCATTCCTGTCTCCAACAACCCACACCCCATCCACAACCCTTGACTCCTTTTTCCATCAAAAACATATCAACCTCTGCCTTGAATGAATTCAATTGTCCTGCCTTCAGTGCTTTCTGGGCAAGAGAACTCCATATTAATGACATTCTCAGAGAAAAGTGTCTCCTCGCGTCTGTCTTAAAAGGGAGAGCTCTTATTCTTAAACCATGTCCCTTCATTCTAGTATGTCCCACAAGAGGAAGCCTGCTCCCTGTCAGGTCCCCTCAGGATCTGTAATGTTTCAACAGGGTCACCTGTCATTCTTCTAACCTCCACTGGGCATTGAGCCAACCTGTTCAATCTTTCTTCATAAGATAAGCTCATCATCTCAGGATTTAACTGAATGAACTTTCTCTGAACTCGCTCAAATGCAATAGTGTTTTTATTTCAAATTAGCAGACAAAAACAGTACACAGTACTCTAGATGAGGTTTCACTAGGACTGTATACAGCTGCAGTAAAATCTCTCTACTTTCAAATTCCATTCTCCTTGCAATAAATGCCAACATTCCATTTGTCATCTTAATCGCTTGGTGTATCGAAGGTACCTCATGCTAAATGTCTTGAGGCCCTTTGGTATAGTATTTAGCTCCAAGAGCTTGTTCCATCTGCTGGAACATCAACATCTGCTACAGTTTATTTTGTCATGACCAGTCAGTTTGTTTGATCATTTGAAATTAGCGGAAGAGTCTTGTTTTATTCAAGATGATCGGAATAATAAATGTTCAGATAGGCTGAGAGTGGCCAACACTTCAATTTCTGTAAAGGTGCAGTATCTCAATGTTTTTTGCTGTGTCTGGTTCAAGTGATGGCAGTAAATTGGCTTGTACTTCAGGCCAGAGGTCGTTAAAGTGATTCCTAACACATGCTGATTAACCCATTCATCCTGGAAGTGTGGGATCAGTCAATTAGCCCTATCAAGGCAGAGTAAAAGGAGATAAGCCAGAGGAACAAACTGTTGCTGGCGTCCCATCAGGAGTGGATGGTATGACACGACAACCCTATCCTTCACCCGAACATGCCAAGCATTGTGCCCTTAATTATGAGATCGATAGATTGGTCACAGGCAAGGGATTGAACTCCTTGGACTTTATAGTTAAGTTCAACTACAGACTGTGTACCTGCCCATTGTGTCATGTCCCCTTTCCTCCTCTACATTTGCGTCTTTTTCTTTTTGTTTTGTGGGTGAACCAAACTATATTATTGTGCACCAAACCTGCATGCCTATACAAGCCAATCCCACACTAGCAATGTGCTCTCTTAACCAAAGCAACACAAACTGGGGGAGGCGATGGCCTAGTGATATTATCAGTAGTCCGTTAATCCAGAGACCCAGATAATATTCTGGCTACCCGGGTTTGAATCCCACCACGGCAGATGGTGGAATTTGAATTCAATAAATATCTGGAATTAACAGTCTAATGGTGACCATGAATCCATTGTCAATTGTTGGGGAAAAAACAATCTGGTTCACTAATGTCCTTTAGGAAAGGAAAGTGCCATCCTTACTTGGTCTGGCCTACATGTGACACCAGGCCACATAGCAAAGTGGTTGACTCTTAACTGCCCTCTGGGCCATTAGGGATGGGCAATAAATGCAGCCTGGCTAGCGATGCCATCATCCCGTGAAAGAATAAGAAAAAACTGAAATGTTTTCATTCTTTACACTTTTCTTGCAAGCTTTGGCTTTTATGATGATCATACATCACTTCAAGGACGCTTGCTTTTGCAAAACCAGAGTGATTCCAGGGTAAGCTCTATGACCTGCTACAACCATACTCTTATTCCCCTTATTGAACTACTTGCAGGATATCCCAAAGACAGATAGTTAATCATCTGTTTATTTTAAATATCTGGACCATCAGCTTGATAATGTTCGATACATTTCAGACATACCTTTAGTTTGCTCCCAATTAAATCTTATGCTATATATCTTGTACACTGAAATAACAATATTGGACAAGAATGGTAGTCAGTGCCAATTTTGTGGGTAGATAGTGCTCGGGACTCTAACAAGCAGAGTAACACGACTTCAGGACCTTGGCCAATAGGGTCAGTGGTTTTCTGTTGTTGCATGGTGCAATGCTACAGCAATCAGGGAGTCTGACACTTATTTTACGCAGCGAAGTGATGAAATGAGGACAGCTGTAGTCAACATTGCTGTGGTAATTGCAAAGAGGTCAGCCAGGTAGATCTCCTAGAACATGAGTTCCCTGATTGGGGGTTGTTAATTTGGCCCAATCAGGGAGCCCTGCCTGACAGGTAAAAACAGGAGGATCAAAGATTCTGTTCATTCTGAGGGAGCTGGATCAGTGTCAAGGACTCTCCACGTGTAAATAATGGGTACCTTGGCGACAGGATACCGGCCTCTGTGGAGTTATTTCAATGACCATCCAATTAAAACGGAAGGTTTGTAGGCTCAATGATATTGAGTTCTCAGCAATGATCTAACTTTGAAGGGAGATCAGTTTAAAGATTCAGTCTACGTCTCTCTCTTTTTGTTGCTGCAGCTGTATTCCCCAAAGGCCATACCCAACCCCATGTGCAACCCCAGTCCAGCTGCCAAATACCTCACCACTTTGTTTTGGCATGGTTCTGTGTTAGACAGAAGATACAATGCAGGAAAAGGCCATTGTATACAAGCCTGTCCATGCCTGTATATGTGTTTCTCATCCCATCCTTCCACATGTAACCCTGGCAATGTAATCTTCCAATTCCATCTGCCTCACATGCTTAACTCCTAGTCTGCTCTTAAACATATCAATGTTATTCATCTCAAACAATCCCTGTGATACAGAGTTCCACTTTTCTTCTATTTCTGAGTGAAAATCAGTTTGCCCTGAATTCCTTACAATAAAAGCAAAATACTGCAGATGCTGGAAATCTGAAACAATCAGAGTGAAACTCAACACGCCTAGCAACATCTGTGGAAAGAGAAACAGACTGCAATGTTTCGAGTTTGGTATGAATCTCCTTCAGAAACTTTAGAGTTGAAACTTTAGCTCTATTTCCGCTTACATAGATGCTGCCACGTCTGCTGAGTTTCTCCAGCAGTATTTGTGTTTGCTCCTGAACTCCCGATTGTATTTCTTGGTGATTATTGGTCTTATTTTGAAGGCTTCTATTTTTGAAGGTCGTCACAAAGAGAAATGCTTCGATTGTGTCTATCAAAATCTTCCAGAATGTTAAAGATTTCTATAGCTCAGCCGTCAGCTTGCCACTCCATGAGGAGCAAAACATGGTCTGAAAGACATTTTTGACCTAAGCCTTGCAGCCCCTCGTTTTCAAATGAATTATTCACTCAGCCTCCCTTGTTCGGTTTATTCAAAGAAGGTTGATTAGTTCACAACCATCAGTGGGCAGCATATGACGTCACTTCATTGCACTGGTGAAGAAGGTCAGATTGAACCCAGATCGTCACAGTGCTGAGAGGAATAGAAGCTCGAGAGAAGATAGAGAAAATAAGGTGAAAATGATCAGAACGGGGAACATAATGCTTCCAGTTAGTTCTTTGCACATCCTCCCAGCCATTGCATGCTCACTGTAGGTTTTTAATAGATGAAGAAGATGATGATGATGATGAAAAGTTTAGAAAATGTGAGAACAATTTTTCTCTCTCTATGCTCACACATTAAGCTGACAATTTTCAAAGAGCATGTTAGGACTGGAAGCACCATGAGTGGTGTTTTAAGTCTCTCCCGCCATTGCTATGGCATCAAATTGGTTTTCCTAAGTACCCAGAGCAGTCTAGAGCTTTGAAAAGATGATTGACCCTTCTAGTTAATGGCTATGCTTTTGGTTTAAATGCATTTCCGACTGAAGCCGTGACTTAACATTCACTAACCTCTTATGTTTATCCCACTACTGTTCAGTTGCTGAGGGGTAATGGTGGTGTCTCAGACAGGCCTGTGGACTAGAAGCAGAACTAATGGGGCCAAGTCAATGACCAGCATTTCCGCCTTAGTTTGATAGTCCACATTGCTGCACAAAGCTGCTTGTGCTTTTTGTATGGATATTGTGGTTGAGTGAGTTTACAGTATCTGTAGGTAAGAAACAATCATTAATCCTTGTTATGATTCCCACCCCCACAGCTGCTCCCGCAACACCCCCTCCACCCCCACCAACCCATCTCCTTCCTCTTCCTCAGGAGAATGATGCAGCTCCAAGCCACAAGACAAGAAAGCTAACAAATGATTCCTTGTAAATCTGAGACTTAATAACCAACAGTGACAGACAGCTTTACTTCGAAAGACCGCTTCTGTCAATTAAGGCTGTGTTTTGGCCTCATGCTCTGAGATTCCTCAATGACAGAGAAATTGTTTTACTTGATGGTGAAAAATGGGATCTTTCCATCTCCTGGGAGGTTTTGTCTTTCTTTTGATGTCTGCCACTATTAATAATATTTACACAGCATAAACGTTGGTTCCTCTGAGGTATTTATATATTTATATTCCGTTCTCTGCCTTTATTTTATACATACTATGGGATATTACTTCTTTCAGGAAACTTTATACATGGAATGCACTATGAATCTTGTGACTTGGCCAGAAGTTTCATCTTGCAGTGTTAAGCCTCCAGTTCTGTCACTCAACTTGTATAAAGCACTTCTTAGTAAGTTTGTGGCGTGGCTGTTGCCTTAACATGGGAACATAGAATGATACAGTACGGAAAGAGATCATTCTGTCCATTGAGCCTTATCCTGACTGTTTGAAAAAAACATTTACTGTGAAAGAAATAGTGTTTTTAATTGGTAAAATTTGCCCATGTAATCCTAGCATGTTTATAATACATTCCGACGTACATCACTCTTACAATGGCACTAACCAGTTTACCACTTTGAGACGTGTCACATCAATGCCAGTCTTTCAATTTTGATCCATTTTTTTCCTGAAAGCAGAGAAGGAAGGATTTAATTGAGGTGGTAAAAATCTGGAATGATTGCCTCAGAGTAAAGAAGGAGAGACTATTTCTAGCAGGAAGGAACAGTAACCAGAGGACACAAATCTAAGATGATTGGCAACAGAGCCAGCAAAAAGAGAAGAAAACATCGTATTTGACTGGGTAAAGACAATCTTGCCTAATACACTGCCTGAAATGATGTTTGATAAAGGTATAACAAGTCTTTCCACAGGGAATTTGAAACAAATTGAAAAGGAAACATTTGGTTTGGCTACAGGGGAAGAGGAGAGAAAATGAGACAAATTGCTCTGACAAAATGTTACCACAGGCAATGATGGACTGACTTTCTGCCTCAGTGCTACATCTTTTTTCTTTATTCTTTCATGAGAGACAGCTGTCACTGGCAAGGCCAGAAATTGTTGCCTGTCCCTAGTTACACCTTAAACAAGTGGCTCGCCAGGGTATTTCTCAGGGCAGTTAAGACTAAATCACATTGCTGTGGGTCTGTAGCCACATGTTGGCCAGGCCAGGTAAATTTTTTCACGAAGGTACACCAATGAAATAGATGAGTTTCAATGATAGTTTCATGGTCACTGTCACTGAGATCAGCTTTCAATTCCAGATTCATTCCAGAATTCAATTTTCATTGGCTGCCTTGCGGGGTTTTGAATGAATGTAACAGAGAAATTAGCAAAGGTGCAATGCAAATGCAAGGTGATCTATAGTATCTACACATTCCTTTTTTGTGTGCGTTGACCACTGGAAGATATTTGGACCCATTCCTTGGAATATCCTGGACCTCTGGATTAACAGTCCATGGATGTTACCATGATCTTCGTAATCATTCTATCACTCTATGTTAGGTTGAATTCCACCTTTCCCCACAAAAGTCAGCAGCCGATGTAATAAATGTCAATCCCTTGCACCTATATGTGTAATCTGACCATTGTTAGGATTTCCCACTCTGTCCAACTCTGTCCATTCTCAGCTTGTACATGAGGCTTCATCCTCCATGCTAACAGCTGACAACATTAAAATAACTCAGGCAAAATTGAATCAAACTTAATAAACTATAATACACTTCACACAGCATCTGCGATAAATACTGCGTGGTGAATTTATGACCTTAGTCACATATTTTCCAAGTCGCTGATCTCAGTCACATTTCAGTTTACTCTACTGTAACCAGGATTATTGAGTTCTGATTAGAACACATTTTAGATCAAATGATTGTTTGCAAAACACTAATTATACATTTCATAGATCTCAGGCTAAAGACTTGAGATGCCTGCATCCAATTAATTGCATTACCAAGTCTAGGATATAAAATGCCACCTGCTGAATAGCAATGTCCATCAATAAGAGACTCAGTATTTAAACCCAAGGGCTAAGACAAAAATTTAGAAATTAAAATGAATATCACAAGTTGTCCTCAAGAAAGTTCACTGGGTACGAGTACCTCCGAGTGACAAACAAACACAAAAAAGGACTGGAATTACATTTCATAAAATACATAATACATAAAATCATTTTAATAATAAATTACAGTGTAGGATTATCTTGCATTTGCATAGCACCTTCCCTAAACTCCAGATGTTCTATTGCACTTCATAACCAATGACCTACGTTTGAAATGCAATCACTTCATGTTGGTAAAGCTGTAATCATTTTTAAGTGTGAGATACCTCCTAAGCCCATTATTATCACAGCTCTCCCACAGATGAGGCAACATTTATCAAAGTCTTCTGAATTTCAAGCCCGTGGGAGCCACTTACAGTGTGTATGTGTCACCCTAAGGTGTGGGAAAATATCTTGGAAAGAAGCTCGACACCAAGCTGGCAGAAGATCCATCAGCACAGAAAATAGAGCACCAGCTGGAAGGATTGCAGTGGGGAAAAAAATGGACTTCTACGTTTAAAAACAGCACAGTCATTCCTCCGTATCCACGAGGGTTCTGATCCTGAAAACCTCTGCAAATGATGAAATTGTGAATGCAGAGCTTAATGACTTAATGGCTTATAATAAAAAAAACTTTTATTAAAAATAAAAAAAATTATTTCCTAAAAGTAGGGTTAAGTTCCCAGACTCCAAGATTGCGACTTTTCGCCTATTATTTTGGGTTAGTTTTTGGGTTAAAATAACAAATGTAAGCGACATTATGTCAATACTTAAGTAAGATATTTATACAATACAGTATGTTCATTGAGGCCAGACTCATGGCCTACAGTACGAGCCGATATACCACTTTGTAACTTAGCCAACACTTTCACCTTTTCGCTAAGTTCCATCACCACCTTCTTGTGCTTAGGCACAGTAACACTACTACTTTGTTTGGGGGTCATCACAAAGGGCACAAGGGCAAGAAAGAGATGCACACAACCCTTCAATGAGGCACAGCAAGGGAAGAGAGAGAGAGGGAGATGATGACTGTTCGGGTTGGTGGGGAGAGGGTGTGTGAGAGGATACCCACGTTTACTTTCGCTTCCTGTGAGACAGTATGGAGGCCCACCACGCACCACTTAAAATTATTATGGGTTGCCATGAAAATGATGGTGGATACACAATTTTTTCTTGCAGATGTTGATTAACTGGTTACGTAGGTTTTTGGCGCGGTTAGGCGAATTGGCAAAATCTGATTTCACAGGTAATGAGGGAAGATTGCATTTGCATAGTCTAAGTCCAATTTCTGATCGTTCTGATTAATATTGACAGCAAAGTCATTCGGTGTGAGAATTAGGAACAAAACTCCCATTAATGCAGCAGAGGATGGTAGGATGTCCACAAGTATCCTTCAACTTCCAGAACTAAGAAAAGCAAACATGCTGGTAATTACTACCTTACTAGAAATTCTACTGAGGAAAGACAAGATTGAGACTCCCCTTGGTTGTGTAAGCCAAATACATTTAAGAGGTCACACTCTGAGTTAGGAGTTTCACCAGCTAAGGACAGAAGCCAATGGAGAAGAAAGCAGCCAAATAATTGCTTACTTCAGACAAGGCTTCAGGCTGGGAACCTCACTTAATAGCCCTCAATCTGCTGAGATGAAGTGAAAGGTGGGCATTGAGTCAGGGATGAAGCTGCTGAATTATGTCAAACTACAAATCACATTGGATCTGAAGGGGGAAAGCTGACAACATCAAACATGAATGAACTGACATCGCGGCCCAGATCAGATCCTGCCCCAGTCCCACTGCAGACTCCGCATCTCCACGCGTGCGCGCGCACACACACACAGACACACACACACACAGAGTCACATCTGTACACAGACACACACTTGGGCACAGACAGATACACAGACACATACGGATTCACACACACTTGGGCACAGATACATACACAGACACATACAGACTCACACACACATATACTCACACACACACAGACACATACAGACTCACACACACACATACACTCTCACATACACAGATACATACAGACTCACACACACATACACAGTTAGACACACAGACCAACTCAAACTAGGATGCTTCTCCCCCTCTGTTATTTGACCAGAGTTACTTTAACATACTATGAGATCATTTGAATTACATCCCTAATTTTAAATGGGAAATTAAACAAATGTGACTTTAGGTAGTTAGAAGCATCAATTAGAGATGGGCGATATCTTGTTGTTCTATCCTTTGGCACACCACCTTTGAAAGAGTCAAACCACAGCTCACACAATTAGGAGAAACATAGCAAGAGACAGAGCTCTTGGCTGCATGAGTATATCTTGCCAAATGAAAATGGGCGCGAGATTTCTTTTTTGTTTTGCTATTAAAGGGATGAATTCATCTTGTATTTTCCCCTTTGGCATTTAATCACAGCATCAAAGCTTAATTGGCCTTTTCATCTGTCATGCAGGAAAATAATTTGTGATGAGAGAAGACAGATCTTAAGATCGGTCGATTTCCTCGGCTTCGTTTTGTTCCTGCTTGCCCTTGCACTAAATACAGCTCTTCACATCTGCAAGACATTACGAAGGAGAAGTGAGATAAAAAAAACCCTTGTGGATTTGTGCTGTTGCTTCTCGGTTTGATTCAACTCATGAACTTCACTCAAGTAGCTCCATGCCACCGAAAAAGGCACTTCCTTGGAATTAAAACCACATTGGTTTTAATGACATACGAAGATCCTTTGATCATAAATTAATGCCAGTTTGTCCTTCAACTTACAAAACAATAACGTTTATACAGAATCCCCAAGCCAGACTTTTAAGTATGCGTGGCTACATTTTAATTGCAACTGCACGCTGCAGTTTATCACCTCTGTCCAGTAGAATGCGTGTCTGCTCCATTCCTCATTATTCTGCACTCCTGCCAGATATTGAACTTGAAATGCCCAGCGCACAAGAGAACTGGTTGTGATTTCATGTGGTGCATTGATTAAGCTCATCATACTAGTCTCATTGTGGTCCTGGTTGTCATCAACAAGATTGCATTGCAGGATGTATTGTGTTTCACGAGTAAAACCATAAAAACCATAAAGAGTAGGAACAGGAGTAGGCCGTTCGGCCCTTTGAGCCTGCTCAGTCATTCAATAGGATCATGGATGATCTGACCGTCCTCATGTCCACTTTCCTGCCTTTTTGCTGTAATGCTTGATTCCCCAAACTATCTCAGCCCTAACTATAAACAGGGACTCTGCCCACACCTCTCTCTGTGGCAAAGAGTTCCGAAGACTTACAACCCTCTGAGAGCAGAAAATCCTCCTCATCTCAATCTTAAATTGGCTCCCCTTTATTTTGAGACAATGCCCTCTGGTCCCAGACTTTCCAGTTGGAAGTATTGGAGGGCAGTGAATGGTCAGTGCATTGAGTTGGGAAGTTATGTTGTGGCTGTACAGGATATTGGCTAGGCCACTTTTGGAATACTATGTGCTATAGGAAGGATGTTGTGAAACTTGAAAGGGATCAGAAAAGATTTATAAGAATGTTGCCAGGACTGGAGGGTTTGAGCTATAGGGAGAGGCTGAAAAGGCTGGGGGTACTTTCCCTGGAGTATTGGAGGCTGAAGAGTGACATTACAGAGTTTATAAAATCATGAGGGGCATGGATAGGCTGAACAGCCACAGTCTTTTTCCCAGGGTGGGGAGTCCAAAACTAAAGGACACAGGTTTAAGGTGAGAGAGGAAAGACTTAAAAGGGAACCAAGGGGCAACTTTTTCATGCAGAGGGTGGTGCGTGCATGCAGAGGGTGGTGCGTGTATGGAATGAGCTGCCAGAGGAAGTGATAGGGGCTGGTCCAATTACAACATTTAAAAGGCATCTGGATGGGTACATGAATAGGAAGGGTTAAGAGGGATATGGACCAAATGCTGACAAATGGGATTAGATTTATCTAGTTATCTGGTTGGCATGGATGAGTTGGGCTGAAGGGTCTGTTTCCATGCTGTACATCTCAATGAATCTATGACTCTATGTGCAGACAACACTGACTGGGAAAGGAGGAAAGTCACATCTTTCTTCTCACTTCTGCCATCCTGGGTTCTGGAGACTCGTTCTGTGGGCTGCAGCCCACGTGCAAAGTAATCAAAACTCCGTTGAACCATCAGGAAAGGAATATCATATGCGTATGCTAATTTATGGGCAGCGTGGTTACTCAGAGGTTAACACTGCTGTCTCACAGCACCAGGAGCCAGGGTTTGATTCTACTCTTGGGTGACTGTCTGTCTGGAGTTTGCGCATTCTCGCTGTGTCTGTGTGGGTTTCTTCTGGGTGCTCCTGTTTCCTCCCACAGTTCAAAGATGTGCAGGTTAGGTGGATTAGCCATGGGAAATCCAGTATTGCAGGGACAGAGGGGGATCTGTGTGGGATACTCTTCAGAGGGTCAGTGTGGCCTTGATGGGCTGAGTGGCCTGCTTCCACACTGTAGGGATTCTATGATTCACTGCTTGGTGCAGGAGTGGGAATTTCTCACCGAGTTTGACCCAACAATCCCACTCCTAAACAGCAAGGCAAATAGTAAAGTTGTGTATGTCTTTTAGTCCTTGACACTGACCTTTGACATTCATTAATGTAGATTTTGCTGCTAAAATAACAGTGTGCCAAATGGTGCTTTTTGTAAGGGGTGCCTGCAGCTGGCACTTGGCTGCGATCAGCTTGTCTTTGGGTAGGTGTATGGCTACTGGCCCTTCTTCTAAAAGCAGCTTACAGGGGCGTACTCATATCAAGTGACAAAGGATTACTCCTTGGTAAAAAGGTATATGCTTGAATAACACGAAATAGCTTATTTTGAGTAACTAAGATTACAGTAACATCTAAACTGGTTAACTACATTTATTAAGACTTATGGATGTCTCCTAAGAGATAAAACTATGTCTAAACTAAATCATGGTTCAAAAGAATCTGGAATTAATGGCCTAATGACAACCATGAATCCATTGCCAATTGTTGGAAAAACCCATCTGGTTCACTAATGTCCTTTAAGGACTAAAATCTGTTGTCCTTACCTGGTCCGGCCTTCATGTGACTCCAGGCCCACAGTAATGTGGTTGAATGCTGGTCTAACCAGACATACCCTCATCCTGTGAAGGAATAACAAAAAAAGGGACTGTCAGACAAATATGACACGATGACTAGATCTTGCCAGAGAGTGTCCCATATATCGAAGTGTACAGAGCTATATAAAGGCTTCATAGTAATCTTTTCAGATCAACTGCTTCATACAACAGCACTCTCCATAATTAAGATAGAAAGCATTAAGCATGCTGCAGTACCAAAGTGATTAGATTATTAACATATAAGAAATTGGAGCAGAAGTAGGCCTTTGAATCCCTTGAGCATGTTTCATCATTCAGGACAATCATAGTTGATCACCACTCTCTCACCTGATCACCAGATTCCTTTATTCCCTCAGATCCAAATAACCTTTCAATCTTGGCCTTGAATATACTCATTAACTAAGCATTCACAGCCCTCTGGGGCACAGAATTCCAAGGATTCATAATGTTTTGAGTGAAATGTCACAGTTTAAGGTGGCTATATCATTATTTTGATACTAAGTCCCTCGACTTAGCTACAGACCCTCCAGTTCAGGGAAAACAGCTGTGCAATATCTATTAAGACTTCTCAGAATCTAACAAGTTGCAAGGTTACAAAGCATGTGTCTGGATCCCCCTCAACCCAGGTGCCCTATTGCCCACAAAGATGTATGTCGATCAAGGTAGTGAATCAAATTGGATTCGAGTGCAAAACCAGCAAACTACTTGTCTTAGATAACAGGGCGTAGAGCTGGATGAACACAGCAGGCCAAGCAGCATCAGAGGAGCAGGAAGGCTGACGTTTCGGGCCTAGACCCTTCTTAGGAATTGGGCGATAGGTTTAGACAGTGGATTTGGATCGGCACAGGCTTGGAGGGCCGAAGGGCCTCTTCCTGGGCTGTAAGTTTTCTTCTCTTCTTTGTTCTTCAAAATCTTTTCTGAAGAAGAGTCTAGGCCCGAAACATCAGCCTCCCTGCTCCACTGATGCTTTTTGGCCTGCTGTGTTCATCCAGCTCTATACCTTGTTATCTCAGATTCTCCAGTATCTGCAGTTCCTACTAACTCTGAAACTACTTGTCTTGACTCCTATGCATTGTTACAACCATTGAAGTCAAGTGGCATAGTCCTGGAGGGCTGCTCTCTCACTAGAGAGAGAAATGACTAATAGGTTCTGAGGATGGGGTTCACTCGACCTGAAACATTAACTCTGATTTCTCTCCACAGATGTTGCCATACCTGATGAGCTTTTCCAGCAAATTCTGTTTTTGTTTCTGATTTACAGCATCCGCAGTTTTTACTGAGAGATGACTGATGGCAATTTAACCTGAGGTTGAGAAGGAGAGTTCTTCATGGTAATATCAAACAGCATAGAAATTGAGCCCGTGCTGTTAGCGTTCCACATTAGCTGTCCAGCCAACTGAGTAACCAACTCCCATCCATTGAAATAACTAGAAATTGAATATCAGGCCTCAACAAGTGAGGGGGAGGGTGTTGTGAGGGTATTCAGCTACATTGCTTCCCACATGATATTAGTTTTTACAACACTACATCTGGGTTTATTGATGTCTGACACCACAACACCCCTGAGCAGCTATATCACTGAGCAGCTTATTTACACATTTAATTTTTTTTGACACATGCGAAAAAGATCTGCAGTAAAAATGTTGAAGACTAGACATGAGCCTCTGTAGCAGATTGCTCAAAGAGTACCGATGATGAGATCCTGTTTAGCAGTCTGCTGAAGAACAACCCTCTCAGTGTATCCTCAATTGATGAGACAAACCACTCCCCAAACAGAACAAATGCCATGAGGCCTGCAGTGGAGATGCCCAGAGATACATGTTGTTGTGTTGTATCTGCAAAAGCACAAAATGAATTACCCAATCATTGCACTCCGTATGGAACAAATAACTTCCAGACTAATTATCATTAATCTTCCTGTACGTGCTATTACTAGCTACAAAGCCCATGAGAATATGTTTAAGGGGGAAATGTGTCAACGAATTTCAACAAACTGATTTCAAACAATGACCAATTAGCCTTGGTGAGTACATGCATCTATTGGAACATTAGCGATTAGCAAATCTGTCAGCTTCACTCAAAGCAGTCTGTTGAGTGAAACTTCAGCTAGCCTAAACCAGGGATCAAGGAATGACCCAGGTCAACAAAAGACATACTGTTAAGGTCTTTCCTTTCTGATGGGCAGCCTGTTAATAAGGAGTTTTTGCTTAAAAAGAACTTTTGTTTAAGCATCTTTTTTTGATAAATTATTGATTCTTTTTTGTGTCAACTTCATAATGTTCTTTCTCTCAATTCCAGACTGAAGCCCAGTGGTGGGCGACAGAACTGGGGACAACGCATACATGGTTTTCTTGGCTTTTAGTTACGGTAATACACACAATAAACATGTATCCCCTGTCTCAGCAATCAAAGTTTCAGTTTGCTCCTATTTATTTTCTGCCTCTATCGAAAAGCCTCATAAACAATTAAACGCCCTATTTGAAAGGGACACTAATAGTCCATTGTAACAAAAAATATCCAAACTTTAAATGAAACTTAATAACTTAAATTAAACAACATTTCCCAGGTGCTTTCCCACACACTCATGACCGCTTCCATTTAAGGGTACAAGGGCAGCAGATACATTAGAACACCCCACTTGCAAGTTTCCCTCAAAGCTACTCACCGTCCTGAGTTGGAAACATATCGCTGTTGCTTTGCTGTCACTGGGTCAAAATCCTGCAACTTCCTTCCTAATGACATTATGAGACTACCTGCAGCACACGGACTGTGATGGTTTGAGAAACTCACCACCATCTTCTTAAGGGCAGTTCGGGACAGGCAATAAATATTGGCCAGCCAGGGATGCTCAAATCCAAGGAGTAAATAAAAAAAACTTCCAGTGAAGTACCCCCACTTCAGGTACCCACTGGTCACCTCAATCGCTCCGAGTGTCACCACTGTCTCCAACTCCAGGAATATGCGTACATGTACGTACTCACAGAAGGGATTCAGATAGTCAGACCAAGCAAAACCCCCCAAATACTGACTGCCTGGGCTTGTTAATGGTCATGTGGGAAAAATCCGGGAGAAGTTCAATGAGGAGGTCCTCTGATCTGCCCCCTACAACTTGTGCAATGGATGATCAAAAATCAGGAATTTGTGACAGAAGTAGAACCAAAAATTAAGGGGCAGCCTCAGTCAAGTGAGGGAAGGTGGGCTGCAACCTCTCGCTCTCTATGTAAACATGAAACAATAGGCCTGCCCAGGCTAAAGAGTCGGTTAGTGATACTGAATGACGCCAACAGTTGGGTTCAATTCCCACACTGGCTGAAGTTACCATGAAGGACTCAGCATCTCCCTTCACCTGAAGTGTGGTGACCCTGAGGCTAAACCACCGCCATCTTTCTCTTTCCAATGAGAGAGTAGAGCTATGGTGATTTGTCATTCACAAAGCTGAAGAAATCGCAGATGGTTCAGTTGTCCATCCTAACCATTTATTTCTTTGGGTGAGCAACTCCGATTATGTCAGACCTCTGATGTACAAATTGTTGGGGGGGTGGTGGTTGTTGGTGGTGTAGGCTCCAGCTTAAAGTGTGTCCTCTGGCCTCCCGGATGGTACAATGGGCCACGATGACACACCTGGGTGGCCAATAACAATGAGGAAATGGATGGTGCACGAAAGCAGTCTGTACCAGAAATTGTTCACACAGAGTGAGGCACGGGGGCTGTTTATGGCAGGCAAATCAGGTGGTGGGTTCTGTGCAGAACCACAAGAGAATTCCCAGTTAATGCTTATTACTCTTTACAACTGAACAGGTTTAATAAACAATTGCTGTTGTATATATTGTCTCTTTCCATTCAAAGGACCATTGCCCGGTTGATAAGTTAGCTGGTGACGACTTATGAGGCACTTGAAGTGCAAAAGATTGACCTGAATTTACTCAATTACTGATTCCACCCCGATATGTACCCTTCCTATGTGAGCAAGCACGTCACAATATGTTTCTGGTCAGACTGCATTTGGAACATTATGGACAGCTTTGAGCCCCATATGTGCTGGCATTGGAGGAAATCCAGAAGAAGTTGACAAGAATGATCCCAGGAATGAAGGGTTTGTCATATGAGGTGTGGTTGAGGACTTTGGGTCTGCACTCAATGGAGTTTAGAAGGATGAGGGGGAATCAGATTGAAATTTATAGCATACTGAGACGCTTTGATACAGTGGGCGTGGAGAAGGTGTTTCCACTAGTAAGAGAGACGAGGCCCAAGGGCACAGCCTCAGAGTGAAGGGGCGAACCGAGATGAGGAGGAATTTCTTCAGTCAGAGGGCCAATATGTGGAACTCATTGCAGCAGAGCGCTGTGGAGGCCAAATCATTGGGTGTATTTAAGACAAAGATAGATAGGTTCTCCATTAGTAAAGGGATCAAGGGTTATGAGGAGGAGGCAGGAGAATGGGGCTGAGGAACATCACCCATGATTGAATGGTCGAGCTGTCTCAATGGACTGAATGGCCTAATTCTGTTCCTATATCTTCTGGCCTTATGGTTAAATTGATATATAGATCGGTCACTGAGGTATACTGTAATATCACTGTGATTCAGTCGTCATGTGTTGGTGTTCTGCTATCAAGTTGGAGCCTGTACAACTCAGAGCATGCTGCCCTGTAGCCTTACCATCATGCAAAGTGTATTAATCCGTGCTTGTAGAAGGGGCTGTACCCTCAGCTTTTATGAAGACCTGAAGAACCCATGTTAGAACATGATCAAACAGCATGGGCCTCCACTTGGCACGTCTCATAGGAGGGAGTGATTCCTTGGAAATCAATCATCAGCATGAGGTCAATGTTGGTACAGAAGCTCAAATGGTGTTTATTTAATGGAAACGCTCAGACGTTTGCTCATTCAATCGGAGTCGACAAAAACAGTCTGAGTATAATTGCCTTTTTAGATATCTCTGGAACAACTTACATAAAATTAAGTTAATTGTGCAGCTTGTGAAGAATGAGTGAAGACCTTTGGTAACACTTGTCTCAGTTGTAGCTCTGACGTGTTGTTGAAGTGACTCTGGGGCTGGCTATTTGGGACATTACAAGCTCTTTTGAAAGGAAGTCAGTGTTTTTTAGGTCAGGCAGTAAAAAACTTGAGTTTGCTCATTTATCTGATATTTAGCATTGAGGCTGTAAGAAAGGGCCCTGAGTATAGGAGTTGGGATGTCATGTTGTGGCTGTACAGGGCATTGGCGACGCCATTTTTGAAATATTGAACTCAATTCTGGTCACCCATCTATAAGAAAGATGTTGTTAAAGAACATTGTGAGTGTGCAGCAAAGATTTACAAGGATGTTGTTGGGATTGGAGCGTTTGAGTTATAGAGAGAGGCTGAATAGGCTAGGGCTTATTTCCCTGCAGCATCAGGGACTGAAGGATGACCTTAAGGAGGTTTATAAATTAATGAGGGGCATGAATAGGGTGAATAGACAATGTCTTTTTCGGAGGGTAGGGGAGTTCGAAACTGGAGGACATCGGTTTAAGATGAGAAAGGAAAGATTTAAAAGGATCTGTGGGGTAACTTTTTCACACAGAGGGTAGCACATGTATGGAACCAGAGGAAGTGGTAGAGGTAGGTACAATTATAACATTTAAGAGGCATGTCAATGGGTTAATCATGGATGATTAGGAAGGGTTTAGAGAGATATGAGACAAACAATGGCAAATAGACTAAGTCAGATTAGGATGACTGGTCGGCATGGATGATTTGGACCAAAGGGCTTGTTTCCATGCTGTATGACTCTCTGCCTCCATGACCGGGAGAATATCTGATAACGTGAAGTAGCGAGCAAGGTACAATGAGAGGGAATGCAAACACTGAAAGCAAGAATGAGGAAAATAAAACTTTTCACAGAATATGCACTATGGGTGGTTCGATCTTATTTAGGCTGTGTTATTGGAGTAGAGGGTTAACCTGACCTTTAAGAATAGCTACTGAACATGTGCATAAGATGATGTGCAAATGAAGCAATGGTGATGTGAGAAAAAAACATTTTCACACAGTAAGTAGTTAGGTTCTGGAATGCATTGCCTGGAAATGAGATGGAGCAGGTTCAATTGAGGAATTCAAGAGGGCATTGGGTGGTCATTTAGATAGTAGTGGTGTACAGGGAAAGAGACGGGGGAGTGGCACAATGGCTTCCTTGTGCACGGCAATAATTCTGAGATTCCCAGAGTTGATAGTTATGTGAGATCCCATCAAACTGAAGCCTGAGTGTGTGTAAGGCTCCAGAGACGTCTTGTCTTACCAGCCGTTGTATATAGCTATGTTCAGTAAAGCATATTAATGTCCGCTCACCTGAGTGTAGCAGTGACCAGAACCACAGAACTAGAGTCATGCAGCAAGCTGGTGAAGCCCAATAGCTGTACAGTGCTACAGGTGAAGGATGAGATCAGCCCAATGACCTGACCACGAAAAAAGGGAGACAAGCTTGACAACCAGCCCAGCAGCTGTATAGTGCAGCAGCTGAAGGAGTTTAGGGTCAGCCTGATCACCAAATCCACTGGTCACCATAGGCAGCGCCACAGGACATAGCTGGTCAATAAGGTGATCCATAAATTCTGCCCTAAACCTCTCTAAAACCTTATGTACGATACAGGGCCCCAGACAGGTTGGACAAAGGTGGAGTCACTATGGAGGGTGTAGAATTGAAAGCGCACCCTGGCAACAGCGGAGGTTGTGTACAGAAACAATGTCAAACATCATTTTGCATGCATCATGTGAAGGAGCACAGGCAGGAAGCTGGGCTCATCCACACCACAAAAAGCAGTCACAGTGACTGCTGTTCATTATAAAACCTCGGACTAAGAAATCATAAGGTAACCAGTTTTCAGGACAATCCTGCATGGCTAATTATTTCTCTTGGGGAAATTGACCAGGATAGTCAATAGTGGTGCATTAACATTGACACCAATGGCTCCAGCACACACACACGAAATTCAGCTCAGAGGCTGAAGTCATTACTGTCACTGTTCTGTCATTCAGTAGAAGAATATCCTGTAACATTCACCAATATTACTAACTACAAATCCAACCTATTCAAACACTCCTTCGGACAGTCCCTCCATACCTGGTATTAGGCTAGCAAACCTTCTCTGGATGCCTCCAATTCTAGTTTCTCTTTCCTTGGATAAAAAGTCCAAATGGTTCCTAGAATTCCAGCTGTGGTCTGTCCAGTCTCTTGTACGGTTTTAGTAAGAATTCCCTATTTTTATACTCTATTCTTTTGAAATAAACATTCTGTTTGCCTTCCCTATTACCAGGTACACTTTGTAGACCAGCTTTTGCTGATTGATCTCTCTGAGGCACCCACAAACCAATATCAAAGCCGAGGAAGGGGTACATACCATTAAAAAAAAACCTCCAAGAAAGAATGAACATTTTCATTTAAAAAACCAAAAGAACTGCAGATGCTGTAAATCAGGAACAAAAACAAAGTTGCTGGAAAAGCTCAGCAGGTCTGGCAGAACAGTTCTGAGGAAGGATCACCGGACCCAAAACGTTAACTCTGTTTTTTCTTTCACAGATGCTGCCAGGCCTGCTGAGCTTTTCCAGCAACTTTGTTTTTGTTAAGTTTTTGTTTAGCCCAGCTTAGCTAATGCTTTACACCATTTCAGAACGGCTACTTCCTATCCCAGTTTTTGATGGACACAGACTGTGAACCCAACTTCCCTCTCCTTACCATGCTCCAGGACCAAGTGTCACAGCACAGGATCACGAGCAGCTATGACAGAAAGGAGAAGCTTATAGTGCACCTTTAAGCAGAAATATATGTACCTCAAACCTTCCCATACTGAACCGGTGAATGCAAGTATAGCTCAGGGATTTGCAGTGACAGTGTACCGTGATTACAAAGCTACAACTACTGAAATTGTACTTTATCCATGCACCAAATGGCATCCGACAAAGCAGATGTGCCTTTAATTTGCTAAAAAAAATGCAAGCCAATAGCCAGATACTTGCATAGACCGAACGTCAGGAGAAGACATTGACAACACAGTCACTAACGACAGATTCAAGGACTGAAAACCCTCAGGGATGCATTTTGACATGAACTGAACTTTCACACTATGCAATGCTTCTGCTGCTGCTCATACATTGAGGGAGATTGACGAAACCACCCTGCAGACCGTCCCTGTAAAACACAGAGACTTTGGGAGGAGAGAGCTTTTGAGAAGTGTGGAAGAACTATGAATAAATAGCTTGTGAGGTTAACATTTTGAGTGAAGAGAAAACCTGGTGGGAGATGTAGAAAAAAAAGATTAACCATATCTTTACTCTCAGACAAGCTGCTGAGCGTGAGTATAAGGAGATATTAACATAAGATCCCATGGAACTGGAACTGGAACAGGAATCAGAGCCTGTAGGGTCACAGAGATGTCTTCTCTTATCATCCGTTCTCCTAAGTTATGTCCAATAAAACCTACTAATGTTCACTCACCTGAGAGTAGAAATAGTCCTATTATAGGGTGTAGCTATTAAGGTGAAGGAGATCATCACCTGAGAGCCTAGACAATGAATAGTCAACAAGCCATTTGATTTGAAGGTTTGTGACAGACACAGCTGATTCTTTTCTTCTGATAGCAATCGGGACTGATAACCTTGCTTGATTTGACCCCTTATTAGCCCAGAGCTATCTAATTTTAATGGCAGTGCAGTTTTTCCACCTTAGGTTCATTCAGAGATCAGAAGTAGGCACTTTCTGATTTGTCCGAAACAAAGACCTCTAGCTACTGTAAGCCCTGACCTTGTTGAACATGACCGAGTAGGAAGTGAACTTGGGAATAGTTGTATTCAATGGAACTGCATTTGTAGACCATTCCAAAGGGAAGATGTGATCTTGCACATAACCCCTGTCCTTGCACAATGCCCTTGCATGCCTCAACCTATTAAAACATTCTGCTTTGAATTGTCGAGTTAGCTGCCACACAGACAGACACTAGAGATGTGATCCTCTTTCATCTTTGGTACTTTGCAACATAAACAAGCTCACAAAAACACCTCTTCTGGTAAATAAAGTAATTAAACATTTTTATTATCCACACAAGAAGACCTATGACACGTGAAAGGCTTGGGGGTAATATAAAATGCATTAGTCTAATTAAATCTGTCACATTTATACTAGCTTGTGATATGATTATATTTAGTAAATAATTTCTATTCATTACTGAAGCTAAATGAATACAAAGGGTTATTGGGCTTGTAATTAGAAATTCGTATCACAGTCAAAGCTATCAGAGTCACAGAAACCCAATTATAGCAATAATGTAAACGACATGATAAACAATTTACTTTTTCTTTTAAGTGAGGTATCAAGCGCTTTAACACTAAAGTGGATTTGTCATTCCTTGTTGTCTCACACGGTTTGCTTCTGAACTGATAAAAATTGTTGCAGAGGAGGCTTGGTCAGGGGCTGAGGCCTATGGTACAGGATGCCAATAAGGGCAGTGAGGATGGGAAATAAATTAACATGTTTCCATGGCTCTATCTTTGAGTTTTAAGAAGCTGGGAGGTTGTAAGAGAAAGGAAAGAATGAAAGGGATAAGGAGTCCTACAACTTAGAGGTTCAATAGGAGCAGGTCCAATGAGTCTTAGAGTCATAAGGATTTGAACGTCAAAGCAAGCTGTTTAGTCCATCGTATCCCTATATCAGTGATAATAATGAATTGCTGCCTCTGTCAGGAGGAAATAAATGGGGGTGTCTCTGTGCCTAAAACTTCGGGGGAAGAAAATAAGCAAGTTTAGAAAATCAATTATTGCAATAACGTTGAAGCCAGGAAAACAGTGATCAAAGGAATTAGTCAGAATGGAGAAGGGGTCCTCATTATTGACTTGGAGTGACCTTCTGCTTTCCAAGCTACAACAGATGCAACAGGCGCCACTAAAAATCTGCAATAGCCTGGACTGCCACCTCCTTTAGCAGTTATGTCAACTAGATTGTTTCAACAAACCCAAGTCAGTGATTTTGTTCCACAAGATCCTCCATCTCAAGCCATGGCTTAGATAGTAACATCCTTCCCTTTTAGTCATAAAAATGTGGGTTAGAATCCTACTCCAGGGCTTCAACATTAAAAAAAATCAAGTTGACACTTCATTGAGGATGTGTTGGACTCTCAGAAGTACTGTCTTTCTGATGAGATCTTGGGTAGGCATCAAAGAGGAACAGAAGTATCCTGCTCAAGCAACATTACACAAAGAAATTGGTTGTCTGGGCATTATCAAATTGTCGGTGTGCCCAAAATAGCTGCTGTGTTTCCTACATCACAGCAGTAACTACATTTCAATTGTACTTCATTGACTGTGAGCACTTTGAGAAGTCCCGTGGTCATGAAAAACAGACTGCGTGCTCCCAAAGTTGTGTGTATAAATGGCACGTGTGAGCTCAATTGCATTTTTAATAGTTAAACAGTGTCCGAATTTTGGATTACTGAAACTCCTGTTATGAGGAGGGCCTGTTCGAAAGGAGGAGTGAAGGGCTAAGGATTGTGTGATAAGTTTGTGCCACATAAATGATTAAAATTTGAAGGCGTTGATAATTTAAGAATGCAGTGTCATTGCTTTGGGAGGACTGCAATACCAGACCGGTTGGCATCCAATGTGTAAGTTGCTCCTGAAGTAATACTCACAGCCACATTTCGAACAGTTCTAAATTAGTAGACAAATCATACACCAACGTACGTGAGTAACAATTAAATTAGACAGACTCATCAAAGATGTGTATTAAAATGCAACACTTTGATTTTGTACTCCATCTTGAGGTAGTGGCCACAAACACAGCCCATGAAAAATGTTATGTAAATACCAGTCTTTGTTTTCTATAAAGACGTCCTTCTAGCTCTTCCTCCCTTACATCCAGTTTTGGCTTAACTGAACTATGCAATCGACTTTTAACATTGGTGGTCCTTCACTAATGGATGTCCTGACCATATTGTTACTGACAAAAACTGTTTACTGCTCAGCTACTGTTTAACCTTTGAAAGCTATCTTCCTTTTCTTCCCTCCCTTCATATCTTGGTCATACTGCAGTCCGGTGCCTCCCAAACTTTTTCCTGCTGCATTCCCATTTTAGTGCCTCAGACTTTGTGTGTGTGTTTGTGGGGAGAGGGGAAGATGAGAGCCAGGGACAGGGGAGGAAAGGGGTAGCTTCAGCTGTTATCATTCAGTCAGAGCTCCGTGACAAACATTGCTCCTTCGAAGCTTTTGACCCCAAAAGGGACAACACCATATAATTTGAGATGCTCTGCTATAGTTTCTCTAAACAACTTACAGACCTTCCAATAATACACCGTCTTCTACTGTCACCTCAGTGATATGATTCCTATTGTGTGACTCCCTACGAAATGTTCTCTACTGGTATCTTCAAGTCTAAATATCTAATTCTTCGCAGTTAATACAAATAAAATAATATTCAGAGGGAAATATTTTTGTCTTGTATTAATATGTTTTATTATCTAATAATTGCCTTTTCTCAATAACTTCCAAGGGCAGACTGGTGGCTTCCTATTTCATGACACAGAAAGGGTTAAAGCTTTTAGTATTCTCTCTTCTTTCAGAGGAACCTGGCCTTCATTCAATGGCAAGGTTGAGATTTTGAGTTTACATAATGGAGAATGATAGGTTCAAAGTTATATATTTAAACCTATAGATCATACAATCATTGAATCATGGAATACAGAAGAGACCCTTCAGCCCATCCAGTCTGCACCAACAAAAATATACGATTACCCACACTTGTCCCACTTTCCCATACTGGGCCATAGCCTTGAATGTTATGATACTTCAAGTGGTCGTCCAAGAATTTTTTTAAAAGGTTGTGAGGTTTCCCAATTCAACTACTCTCCCGGGCAGCGCATTTCAGACCTCCACCACCTGCTAGGTGACGAAAGGCTTTCCTCAAATCCACTCTAAGCCTCCTGCTTTTCACTTTAACATTGTACCACCTTGTTATTGACCGTTCAACTAAGGGGAACAGCTGCTTTCTATTCACCCTGTCCATGACCCTAATGTACCTATGTCAGGTCGTCCTTCAATCTTTTATGTTCCAAAGAAAACAATCTGAGATTATCCAGCATCTCTTCACAGCCAAAATGCTCCATCCTGGGCAATGTCCTGGTGATTCTCCTTTGCAAACCTACCAGTGCAATCACATCCTTCCTATCGTGTAGTGACCAGAACTATACAGAGTACTCTAACTGTGGCCTACTGTAGGGCTCCAACATAACCTCCCTGCTCATATAATCTATGCCATGATTTGATAAAGCAAGCATCCTGTAAGCTTTCTTAAATACCCTATAAACCCTGTTCTGCCACCTTCAGGGATCTGTGGGCAAACATCCTAAGACCCCTCTGTTCCTCTGAGCTTCTTAGTATCTTGTTATTCATTGCGTATTCTTTTGATGTGTTCCTTCTTCCAAACTGCGTCACCTTACATTTATCAGGGTTAAATTCTATCTGCCACTGTTCTGTCCATCTGACCACTCTTCCTGTACCCTAACACCTTCCTCCTCACTGTCAACCACCTGGTCAATCTTTGGCATCATCCTCAAACTTAATTATTATTCCCACATTCGCATTCACATAAGGGACACAGCACTGATCCCTGTGGAGAACCACTGGATACCAGCCTCCAGTCACACAAGCAACCTCCCACCACCACACTCCGCCTTCTACCACTGAGCCAATTTTGCATCCATCTTCCCAGGTTTCCCTTCATTGTATGAGCTTTTATCTTCTTCATCAATTTCCTGTATAAATTTAGATCACATGGGATTCAGGGAGAGCTTGCCAATTGGATATAAAATTGGCTTCACAGCATGAGACACATGGTGGTGGTGTAGGGTTGTTTCTTGTACTGGAGGCTTGTGACCAGTGGTGCTCACAGGGATCAGTGCTGGGCCCACTTTTGTTTCTAACTTATGTAAACAATTTGGATGAGAATTTAAGAGGCATGGTTAGCAAGTTTGCAGATGACACTAAAATTGGTGGTACAGTGGACAATGAAGAGGTTATCTTAAGATTGCAAAGGGATCTTGATTGATTGGGCCAATGGACTGAGGAGTGGCAGATGGAGTTTAATTTAGATAAATGTGAGGTATTACATTTTGGAAAAACAAACAAAGACAAGACTTATACAATTAAGAGTAGAGCCTTGGCAGTGCTTTTGAACAGAGAGACCTAGGGGTTCGGGTACATGGTTCTTTGAAAGTTGCAACATGGTTAAGAAGGTGTTTAGCACGCTTGCCTTCATTGCTTAGACCTTTGAATTTAGGAGTTGGGACATTATGTTGAGGTTGTACAGGACATTGGTGAGGCCTCTCCTGGAATACTGTGTCCAGTTCTGGTCGCCCAGTTATAGGAGGATGTTATTAAAAATTGGAGATGATTCAGAAAAGATGTACCAGAAGTTATAAGTAAAGGTTGGATAGGCTGGGACTTTTTTCATTGTAGTCTAGGCGGTTGAGGGGTGACCATATAGAGGTTTATAAAATTATGAGGGATATAAATAAGGTGTATCACAAAGGTCTTTTTCCTAGGGTGGGAGAGTTCAAAACGAGGGGGCATATTTTTAAGGTGAGAGGAGAGAGATTTAAAAGGGACCTGCAGGGTAACATTTTCATTCATATAGAGACCTTGTCAAGGGCCTTGCTGAAATCCATATAAGCTACAGAAACTTCCCTACTGTCATGCAAACACTGGGTCACCTCCTCAAAAAATTCTGCCAGATCTTTTAGATGTGAATTCCTCCTGACAAAGCCATGCTGACTACCCCTTATCAAACCTTACCTCTCTAAATGGAGATTAATTTTCTATATCACTATTTTCTCCAAAAGTTTCCCTACCAGTGAGGTTAGACTCCACATCTATAGTTCCCTAGTCTATCTGTATTGCCCTCTTGTAAAGTGGAGTCACATTAAATGTCCTCCAGTCTTCTGGAACCTCCCATGTAGGCAGGTATGGCTTAAACATTTGGGTCAGGGCCCCTTTAATTTCATCTCTCATCTCATCTCTCACAACAGCCTGGGATACAACTCATCCAGACATAAGGATTTGTCCACTTTTAAATCTGCCAAACCTCCAATACCTCCTCACTTCTAATATCTACCTGCTCAAGAGCGTCACAGTCCAGCTTCTGGAGTTCTGTATCGTCCTTCTCCTGAGTAAAAAGAGAATTGAAGTATTCGATTAACATTCTACCAGTGTCCTCTGGCTTCACGCACAGATTTTCCTTTTGCTCCCTAATGGGCCCTACTCTTTCCCTGGTTATTCCCTTCACCGTGATATACCTGTAGAATATCATGGAATTCTCCCTAATCTTGCCCATCAGATTTTTTCTCATGGCCCTCTCTTTACTCTCCTAATTATTTTCTTGAGATTCCCCTCTCCCCTGCTCTTCCGATGTTCTTCTAGGACCTCCATTGTTGGGGTTGTTAACCTGGTCTAATCAGGGAGCCCTGGCTGACAGATAGAAACAGGAGTGTCAGGGGCTCTGCTCACTCTAGGGGCTGGCTCTGTGCCAGCTGGGACAGTGTCATGTACCATGCATATGTAAATAAAAGGTGGGATATTTCTGGAGTTATTTCATCCTCAAGTAACTGTTCCTGGTCCATTTTGGCCAGATCCTGCCTTATTTTAGTAAAATCTGCCTTGTACCGTCATAAAATTCATTTTTGCAGATATTTTACAAATAACCTATATTTAATGTTTGTGTTCTATGGCAGATGAGAGTTCTCAGGTAGCACACGCCTACGATATTCAAACGTTAGGCTTCACGTTTTTTTGTCAGTTCTCAAGACCTTATATTTGTAAATGAATCCCAATCAAATTTGCGGCTTGTGTTTCCACGTCCATCAGCTTCACAGCCCGACCACAAAACTTGGCCCATAAATGCAATGTTTTATGAGAGTACTCAATGTGCGAATGTGCAAGTGTTGTAATTTTCCTACATTACAGCAGTGACTGTGTTTCATTGACTGTAAAGTGCTTTGGGACGTCCTGTGGTCGTGAAAGATACCATAAATGTGAGTTTTTCTTTTTGTGTCAACGGCAAATCTCCAGGTTTCGCTCTGCTTCCTCATCGGTTATATTCAGGCCAGGCCCTTCACTGTTAATGGAATTAGTTATGTCTGGCTTCTACTCAGCTGAAGAGAGCATTGTTAAAGTGGGAAAAGGAATGGAATTTCCAAGGGTTGAAATATCCCCCAGGTAATTACACCTCCCTATCTGGAGTCAAACTTACACATGTGGACTGGCTGGTGCTTTGTTTGCACCATTGTAACTCTCTGCCCATTCTCTCACTGACTCCAAGAGCCGGACAGCCTGTTGATATGAAGCCAGTTGACTTGCAATTAAGTCCAGAACCAGAAGCAGTATGGTGTTATAATTCCTAATCTCGCCCAATGATTTTACGGCTCACAGACACCCATTAAAAAAAAATCTGTAAATAACACAGAGTCTGTAAAAGCGTTATGCAATCAGTTGAGTCGAAGACCTACAATGGTTTTATGTGAGATTTGTTTTTCAATGTGTGTGAAAAACCAGCTGCATTACAGATGAATCTACTGATTACCTACGGCTGAATGGTGTTTACTACAATGTTTGTTTTATGACATCGTTCTCCAGTTCTTGTTACTTTTAGGTGGGCATGTTATTATACATGCAGTTTCAACCCTGCTCTGCCTATTGTCACTGTGGCACTAACAGTAAGTAATAGTTTGTGCTTTCATTTTCCTTTCTGTCCTTATTAAGATGAGGAATGTCAGCCCGATAATTGTGTGCATGCAGTGTCAAGATCTGTTGTCTTCAATGTGCATACCTTGGCCACAAACCCATCAAGAAGACGAGAATGTTCATACGTGAGATTAGGCCTTTGGCAGTTAAATGCACGGTAACTCAGTGTAGAACAATTAAAATCAGCATGTTTAAGAGACCAGAATCGGATGAGTACATGTATCTCAGAGAGATACGATGGAAACGATTACAGAAATAGGGACATGTTAAGGGGGAGGGAGCTTTGACCCCAAATGGGACCGTGAGCGGTCTGGTCATGTGACAAAGGGGTAATGCTGGGAGCAGGCAGACAGACACGGCTCCATGTTGAATCGCCTCCTATTCTCAGAATCAGATTTTTTTAACTGAAGGCTCAAAAATGTGGGGGAAAGATGACTTAAAAATAAAAATTCAAAGAATTCCATCGTAGGTCTTTACTTCCACCTTTGTACTGCCACCTCGTAGCTGCAGTAAAAGACTCCCAAACCTGACACCCATGAAATGCAGCAGTCAACAAAAAGTTGCAAGCGTTTGTTTTTATTTTCAACCAACTTGTTTGGACGTACGTGCCACACCTACGGGGCAGTTGGCACTTGAGCCCAGATCTCCTGATTGTCTCCTGACAAGATCCTTGTGTTAGCTAGTAATTTCAAAATGGCCGGCAGCTGCCAAGCTCCCCTCACCTTCTTTAATTTGAGAGACCAGCAGGATGACTTTATATTGTCGAACAGATATTGTTCTGTCTTAATTTATGTTTGTGCAGAGTCAAGTGGGGTGTAGGGGTTTTACTAGGGTGGCATTGGTGGGACAGTGGGGGGTGCACTGCACCAGATTTGTGAATGCAATATACAGACCAATAGGATCAGAGATAGAAAGAATTTGAAAAAAATAATGAGAAAGCCACTGAATATTTGTATTTTCATATGAAGGAATAAAGTCAGTGGTACCTAATTGCATTATCTGCCCTTAGGCTAGTTACTGCTGCCATGTTCCTGCCCTAATCTTAAATGCCTTCCTTCAAAACAAAGTTCTATCCATGTATTCAGAAATGTTACTCATTGTAGTTATACTCCAGTAGTCCTATCGACTTTCTACCTGACCTCGCTTCTAGTCAAAGAAAGCAAGTTAAATCAGAATCTGTTCCGTTCTATAAAGGTCATTTAGAGCTCATCGCATAAAAGCCTTATTGGAAACAAAATCCCCTAAAAAAGCATTGTAAAACCTCACTGCTATTTTCCACGTGTTTATAATACATCTTTCATTTTGACCTTTCCTGACACATCAGATAAATGTTTGCCTCTGGGACTCAGCCCTGCTTCATCATTGTATCTTCTGTCAATCACTGCTTACCATTGCTGGCCTTAGCTGTCACGTAATGTGTCATGCAGCTGTAATTGTAACGGAACGGATCGGCATGGTATGGCTCTGGTCTCAATATGACATTTTTTTAATGAGGCCTGAAAGGCCACCTGACTACACACTATATGGTCCTGACTCGCTGTCTGTCTGCGTCTCCTATGATCAAGGGAGAAGTTGACAGACAAGAATGGATGTCGTGATGAGGGATAAGACAAGGATAGTGGTGGAGGCGAAGTGGAAACTTTAAAATAGAACTAATGGTAAATCTGTGGTTAGTCTCAATCGATCTGTGGTCGGCGTAGATGTTGGGAATTTAAGTTTGCATTGAGGAGCTGGATGAAGTGACAAGACTCTAGATAACTGCTGCTGCCCTTTAGTGGAGCTGATGAAGGTGATATGATGCCTTAATATTAAATGTTTCTTTGTTAAACAAATGGAGTTGGTGATGCAGAACACACTTAAGCTTCATGAAGGGTTGTAGAGCTGAATGGTTTTGTAGAACTGAAGATTGCAGGGCAGGAGGAAGCGACGCAGGTGGAGAAGAGGGTGAGACTATAAAAGGTCTTGGAATCACGCCTGGAAATTTTATAGTCAAGGCAACGCTTGACTGGGAACCAAATTAGGTCAGTAACAAACATTTTGGGGGAATGGGACTTAACACGAGGAAGGACACAGCCAACAGAGGTTTTTTGGGTGACCTCTGGTTTATGAGCAGCTGATATGGGAGGCCAGTCAAAATGCATAGAATGAATTACTTTGTCATACAATAACAGTCGTTAAGAAAAATAAATGTTGCAAGCCATTTTGTGCACAGCAAGGTTCCAGAAGAAGAAAGAGTCATTTCCTGAACAAAAACAAAGTTGCTGGAAAAGCTCTGCAGGTCTGGCAGCATCTGTGAAGGAAAAAACAGAGTTAAAGTTTTGGGTCCAGTGACCCTTCCTCAGAAAATGTGAGGGCTGTGGGAAAGAATTCTATTATCTATATCAGCTGGAAAACCATCCACACAGTCACACTTGAATTTAGTATGGTATTGAGTGACATAAGTCAAGACGTAGGCAGTCCTTCTGTAAACAGCCGTTGTGGGGTCTTTATTGAAAAGATTTTAATGGTAAAGAAATGCTTTAAAATCCACAACATTGGCCTTCTCAGTTTTATCGCTTTAGCTCTATAGAATTCTATTCTGTGCAGCCTAAGATTGCTGGGTTGCATTCACATGACTAGATGATGCAAGCTTCAGGGCCTGTACCACCATTGAATTAGATCCAAGTTGACCTCTCACCGTAACTTCATTTGCCCGCTCATGATCCATATTGATACCTTTCGCCAATAAATGTCAGTCGATCTCAGTTTGAAACCTTCAGTTGCCCCACCATTCAGTCTTTTGGGGGACAGAATTTCAGACCCCCACTCCCTTTGTGTGTAAAAGTGTGTGCCGATATCAATCTCAGTGTATGAGTGAGCAGCACAAGTTTATGGTTATCTATCAGACTGAAAAGGTTAATTGAATTCCATTAATCTACTTGTGCTATGAATGGTAGGACGACAGTGAAGTTGTTTCCTTTATGTCCCTATGGTCTTGAGATTGAGTCCAGGGCTAGCTGACATTTGACCCTGCCAGCTGCAGATTTGATGAGCTTTGTCAGTTCCTGGCCTGATCACAATGGTCAGCCCCCCTGAGGAAATGCTTTATTTCCGGACAGGACAGTGAGAAGCTAACAGTGACTATCTTGTTCATAGAATATGTTCACTGACTGTTGGCTGCACACAATGTTATTGTCACTGAGTCGACATAGAAAACAACATGCCCCAGCCCAAGTCAAAGTGATTCTACTCTGGCTAATAGTGGAAGGGCAGGAACAAATAGGAAACAAGGAACAAGGGATACTGGGTACATCGGCCAAGTAAAACTCTGAAATCACAAAACCCACACAACCAATCACAGTGCAAGCACGCAGCCAGGTGCTGATGATATTAGCATACTGTAAAATGCAAAGTTATCCTGGGGCTATTTCCCCTGGACCATCAGAGGCTGAGGGGTGACCTTCTAGAGGTTTATAAAATCATGACGGCCATGGATAGAGTGAATAGCCAAGGTCTTTTTCCCAGGGTAGGGAGTCCAAAACTAAAGGACGTAGGTTTAAGGTGAGAGGGGAAAGATATAAAAGGGACCTAAGGGACAACATTTTCACATGGGGTGTGATGCGTGTATGAAATGATTCTCCAGGGGAAATGCATTTAAAAGGCAAATGGGACAAAATTAATTTAGGATGTCTGCACAGCTTGGATGATTTGAACAGAAGGGACTGTTTCCGTGCTGTACAGCTCTATGACTCTAACAAATAAGAAAGAGGTAATAACAAACAATTCAAATTGAGTCATGAGATCTTTTGTGCAACTCCTAAAAGATCAAATCAGGCCTTGGTTTAACATTGCATTTGAAATATTGCACCTCTGACTATGAAACTTTCCCCAGTACTGATCCCCCATCAGCGCAGTGATTCCTTAGCATTGTCCTTCCAACAGTACAATGCTTCCTCAGTACTGACCCTCCGACTGTGCATACTGCCTCAGTACTGACCCTCCGACTGTGCAGTACTCCCTCAGTACTGACCCTCCGACAGTGCAGTACTCCCTCAGTACTGACCCTCCGACTGTGCATACTGCCTCAGTACTCCCTCAGTACTGACCCCCCAACAGTGCACCATTCACTCAGTACTGACTTTCCAACATCAAGGCACTCTCTCTGTAATGACCTCCAAAAGTTAGGCACTCCCTCAGCACTGACCCTCCAAACCTGAACACGACCCCAGAACATCAGCCTAGATCTTTAGGCTCAAGCTTCTGAAGTGGGACAGTGCAGTTCACCTTCTTCACAAGTGTTAAAAACCCATAACAAACAAATGCCTTTCTATTCCTGTGAAATGATTCTTTCAGTCTTGGATTTTAAACAGTGTGGTCTCACCTCTTTCTCCAATATTTCCCTTCCATTTTCGCCTAAGACCATGTTGAGACATATTTCTACAGCTGCTGTGATCTTCTGTTATCATTTTGTTTGAAATCCTTCTTTCCTCTCCCATGGAAGCAAGTGGACTACTTTATTGTGTACCTGACCCATACCCCTTCCCTTCAGCAATAACGAGTCGAGACCTTTGGCATTTTGTTCCCAGATCCCCGGTACTTTGGCTAGCTTTACTGTACTTCAAGTGGACATTGACGGTCCAGCACAGTTTGAAATCAGAGCTTGTGATGTGCCTTTGTAGTACAACCAGCAGTCAATGTGCCCACCATGCTATTATGACAAGTGGAGGTAGCTTGGTTATCATCACTTGGTCTGGTGTTTTAGTGACTGGATATGGCTGCATACATGTTTGAGGTTATTGTGACAAATAATTGTTCCTTTAACAGCAGTGTAACCTAATGAGTAAATGTGTTAAATGTTCTTCTGGATTATCAGAGAAGGGAAACACAGAAACAAAGAAAATAGGAATGGATGTAGGCCATTTGGCTGTCTGAACCTGCTGTGCCATTTAATATGATCATGGTTGATCATCCAACTCAGTACCATGTTCCCACTTTCTCCATATTCCCTTTGATCCCTTTAGCCCTAAGAAATATATTTACCTCCTTCTTGAAAATATTCAATGCTTTTGGCCTCAACCACTTTCTGTGGTGGAGAATTTCACAGGTTCACTACTCTCTGAGTGAATAAATTTTTCCTTGTCTCAGTCCTAAGTGCCCAACTGGTACAGTGGTTAGCACTGCTGCCTCACAGCACCAGCAACCTGGGTTCAACTCTAGCCCTAGGCAACTGTCTGTATAGAGTTTGCATGTTCTCCCTGTGCCTGTGTGGGGTTTGCTCTGGTTTCCTCCCATGGTCTAAAGATGTGTGGGTTAGGTGGATTGGCTTTGCTTAAATTGCCTATACTGTCCAGGGATGTGCCGTCTAGGTGGATTAGCCGTAAGCAAATGCAAGGTTATATGGTAGGGAGATAGATCTGGATGGGCTGCTCTTCAGGAGGTCAGTGTGGACTTGATGTGCTGAATGGCCTGCTTCCACACTGAAGGGATTCTATGATATCCTACCCTAGTTATCAGGAATATTCTTCTTGTGTTTGCCCTCTCTAGTCCTGTTAGAAGTTTGCAGGTTTCTATGAGATCCTCCCTCATTCTCTAAATTTCAGTGAATATTGGCTTTAAGCAATCGGCATCTCTTTATATGCCAGTCCTGCTACCAAAGAAATCAATTTGGTAAACCTTTGTCACATTCCACCCATAGCCAGAACATCTAGAAACCATGCAAACGCTGATAACCAGTATTACACAGTATTATTTCAGGGTCAAAGGATTTAATTGTAAGTATCCGGAAGCCAGTCTTACATCTTTTTGGATTCAGAAACATATAAGTTTTTCCATGTGACATGCTCTGTACAGAACATTGAGTTACACATCAGACACCTAGCAAAGAAATGGACCATTCAGCTCAACTGGTCCATGCCAATGTTGTGGTCCACTTGAAATTTCATCCATTCTTCTTCATCTAATACAGTTAGCATAACCATCCTCCTTTTTTAAATTTGATCATAAGATCCGGCATCATTGGCTGGGATAGCAGTTCGTGCCAATTCCTAGCAGCCCAGGAGAATATGTCGGCGAGCTACCTACTTGAATTGCTGCCATTCTTGAACCACAGTGCTGTCAAGGATGGAGTTCCAGGATTTTGAGCCAGTAACAGTGAAAGAATGATGCGATAGTTCCAAATAAGGATGGTGTGTCACCGAAGAGGGGCTTGCAGGTGGTGGGGTTCCCTTGCACTTCATACCCTTGTGCTCCCAGGTAGTAGAGGCCGTGGGTTTGGAAGATGCTTTTGGAGGAGACTTGGTGAGTTACTGCAGTGCATCATTTCCTATCTCCCCAATACACTTATCTAGCCTCACCTCCAAAACATCCATGCTATTCACCTCAACCACTCTCTGTGGTAGCAAATTCCACACTTTAGCTGTTCTCTGAGCAAAGAGGTTGCTTCTGAATTCCCCTTCAGATTTATTACTGAAACATGCAAAGAGCAAACTGCGACACAGGCCATCAGACAAACAAGAAATATTCCAAGTTTGCATTTCACTCTACTCATTAACTAGTTGAGGGGCGGGGAGAAAACCAATTCATTGCCCCAGTATTCATGGGGTTAGGCACAAGTCTGTAAAAGAGTCTAAGCTTCCCCGAGTTCAAACAAAGAATTTCTGTTAAAGTCTGAATGCCTGGGATTATAATTTATCCACAAAACTTCAGTAAATCAATTCAGGACCACTGTGACTGATTTAAGTTAACTGCACTTTAACCAATTATCGCAAATGTGCTTTCAAAATGAATAGTTGTTTGGCATGAATAGAGCAACAGCAGGTGAAGAAACATTTAGATGAAAAGACACAGATTTCCAGATAAGTGGTAGAATGTCATCTTTACGTTCAGATTTGTTATGTCCACTTCTACTGTAATTATATATTAAAAGCACAGCTTGCTTCCAACTTCTCATTCCTATCACAAATCTTCACTTTGTTGCCATAAGTATGCCCATGCTCCTGTACTGTTCCACCTGAGCACCAAATATATTATTTAGAATCCTTACAGTATGGAAACAGGACATTTGTCCCAATGAGCCCACAGCAAGCCTCTGAAGAGCATCCCACCCAGACCCATCCCTCTACCCTATCCCTGTAACCCTTCATTTCCCATGGCTAACACACCTAACTTACACATCCCTGAACACAATGGGTAATTTAGCATGGCCAATCCACCTAATTTGCACATCTTTGGACAGTGGGAGGAAACTGGAGCACGCAGCAGAAATGGGGAGAATGTGCAAACTCCACTCAGGCAGCCACCTGAGGATACAATCAAACTTGGGTCCCCAGAACTGTGAGGCAGCAGTGCTAACCACTGAGTACCTGTGCCGTCTACACTCGCTCTCTCCTCCTCCCTTAGTGATGTTCCACTGGCTTACCCAATACAGGCATGTCATTATGAACTTCCAATTCTTTTAAAAATTGGACACAAGCGTGCTGTTACTGTTCCTGCTCCAACCCATATGGCTTTCAGTATTTGGACTGAAAACCATGTCAAGTCTCTGGGAGATGCACAATGAATATGGTCATAGGTCAGGGTACCTTATAGCCATCTGTGAAAGTTGCATATCTCATTCTTTAAAGATGGGTTAACACTAAAAGGTTATGGTGTTTCCAACTTGCCTGTCCCCTCGTTTCATCCTGGACAAAAGCAAAGATGTAAATTCAACAATCACTACCAAATTCCCACTGCATCACAATGGATTACCCTATCCAAATTAATGGGTGGTCAGTAGAAATATTAACTCAGTAACCATATGGTTGAAACCAGGTTCAGCTAATCCAGGCTCATCCTGATTAACATAGGACCCAGTAGATCCAGCATAACCATCATTTGTCATGCACGTCTGAGAACCAGACTCTGAAATGAGCTGCAAGAAATCCAGGAACCAAATAATTAACTTCCTACCATTTCAAAATTCACCAGAGAATCAATCTCTTAGATATTCAACTGCAAGAAATCTCACAATCTGCTGTGGACCCTTTGCTTTGCAAGGACCTCTTTTCAACTTTACATCGTCAAATCTGTTCCTAAAACACAGGCATGCCACAGGGAGACCGGAAATTGTAAATTATGCACTGAATTAACTGTAAGCTTCAGAAGCTTGATTTTTATTTATATCCAAACACTGTTTCTGTGTGTGTGTGTGTGTATGTGCGCGCGTGTGCGCGTGCATGGGTGTATGTGTGTGTATGTTGTGAGTATGTGGGAGTGTGTGTGAGAGCATGTGTGTGTGTATATATGTATGAGTGTATATGTGTGTGAGTGTGTGGAAGTGTGAGTGTGTATGTGTGACTGTGTGTACATGAGTATATATATGTGTGAGAGTATATTTGTATGTGTTTATATGCGTGTATGTATATGTGTGCGTATGTATTTGTGTGTGAGTGTATGTATGTGTTTGTGTATGTGTGTGTTTGTGTGAGAACACATGATTGTGACTGTGTATTACATATTGCACTAAATTTGGAGTGTGTGAGAATAAATAACCTTTATTTAAACTCACAAAAGCTTGCTGCCAAATAATTTAATTGAAATTCACATTCCAAGTGTAAGAAAAGCTACGGACTGCATTCCAAAACACAAAAAAATCGAATATATACAGTAAGAAAGCATATCTGTTCTGTTTACATACATAATGATTATTTATCGTTCAAAGCCTGATTATCTGATCATTAAAGCATTGCTGTTGCGGGAGTTTGCAGTCAATAGTTTGGCTGCTGAACTTCTGACATTACAGCAGTGTACATGTCAAAATGATCAACAGGTTGAAGTTATAGTGCAGAAACAGGCCATTGGACCCAACAGGTCTATGCTAGTAATTTTGCAGTACAGTATGTCTTCCCGATCTAACCAGATCAGTATACCCTCTTAATCTGTTCTTCCTTGTTGTTCAGTTATCATCCACGTAACTGCATCAACATTATTCAATACAACATTCCCTGTAATAATGAGTTCTACATTCAAACCACTCTCTTGATAAAGACATTTCTCCTGAATTCTCTATTGGGTTTATCTCTGACAATCTTACATTCAGAGTCCCTAATTTGATATTCAGGTAGGAAACTGAAAAGCTATCCTGCAGCACTGACACTTACACAGCCTCAGAACAGTTGCATCTCTTTCAGTTGCTGCTATATGTACCCTTGAATACAAAGGTTGTGGGTATAGATCTTACTCCAGAATCATGAATGCAAATTCTGTCTTGAAGAAGAGTGAGGCAGGTATCCTGGTCAATGCTTAACCCTCAACCAAAATCATTCCTAAAAAGAGGTCTGTTTTCAAACGTTTTCATCTTGACATTTACATTTTGACAACTGCCCATTGACTTTTTGATCTATTTTTTGCTCCCCTGCCCCACTAGGGGCTGTCTAGGAACTTAGGAATATAGGAACAGGAGTAGGCCACTCAGCCCCTTTGAATCTGTTCTGCTATTCAATGAGATCACGGCTGATCTGTGGCCTAACTCCATACAATTGCCTTTGGCCCATATCCCTTCATACCTTTGTTTAACAAAATTTCACCTACATCAGCTTTAAAATTAACAACTGATCCAGCATCCACTGCAGTTTGTGGAAGAGAGTTGCAAACATCTATCACCCTTTGTGTGTAGAAATGCTTCCTAACATCTCTCCTGAACTGTCTAGGCCTCATTCTCAGACTATGCCACCTAGTTCTAGAATTTCCAACTAGTGAAAACGGTGTATCCTTATATGTCCTGGCTTTTCCTGCGAATATCTTGAAAGCTTTGAACAGATCACCCCGTAACCTTCTGAATTCCAGAAGAAACAGGCCTAATTTGTATAATCTGTCTTCTTTTTATTCATTCATGGGATGTGGGCATCGCTGGCTAGGCCAGTATTTATTACCTATCCATAATTGAAGAGTCAACCACATTGCTGTGGGTCTGGAGTCACATGTAGGCCAGACCCAGGTAAGGACAGCAGTTTCCTTCCCTGAAGGACATTAGTGAAGCAGATGGTTTTTTTCCAAAACAATCAACATCGGTTTCATGGTCATCATCAAACCCTTAATTCCAGATTTTTAATTGAATCAAAATTCTACCATCTGCTATTGTAGGATTTGAACGCAGGTTCCCAAATTATTACTGGGCTCTCTGGATTAATAATCTAATGATAATACTGCTCGGCTGTTGCCTTCCACTTGACCTTTGAAGTCTAGTTGTCATTCTTGTAAACCTACATTTTACTCCCTCCAAGGCCAATATATCCTTCCTAAGATGTGGGGCCTAGATCTGCCCAGGGTAATCCAAGTAGGGTCTAATGGGGTTTTGTATAACTGTAGCATAACTTCTGCATGCATTACTGTTTACTTATTAAAAAGAGTGGAAAGGTAGCAACATTTTACACCGCATGGGAAGAGGGTGTGGAATGAATTGATAGCCATTGGTGCAGGCATGCAGCAGGAATTGTTAATTGATTAAATTCAGATCTGGCAGCTTGACTATGTCCCTCAACCAAAGTCACTTAAACAGAATATCTGGTCATTGTTGCATCGCTATTTGTGGGAGCTTGCTGTATGCATATCGGCTGCTGTGCTTCCTATAACCGTGACTACTTTTCAGCAAAATTACGCTGCTGGATATAAAGCACTCTGCAACAGACCTGAGGTGAAAGGTGCTTTATTAAATGCAGGTTCCTTCTTTCTCTGGAGCCTACAGGCTTTTGAAATGCAACTCTGTATTGCCCGATCACTGCATTAGGATGTACCACATCTTTGCTTCTCTTCTTTACATCCTTCTTGGTCACCTGCACTATCACCCTACCATTGAGTTTTTCAATTTAAAAACAAAAGGTGAAACATATAATCAGAATGCACATTTGTTATCAAAGAGAGCTGAAGAAACCAGCATTGATTCAGTTCTTCAGTGAAAAGACTCACTGATGAGCTGGCCTCTTCATCTATTTGTCTGTCAGAAGGCTTGAGAGTGGTTTGAAGTAGTGTATGAGTTGAGAAACTGCTGGGGAAATTTTACTCCAGTGATCTTAAGACAGAAGAACATTTGGTATTGATTTTGGCTGCTTTCTGTAATTCCAAAGTTAGTTAGGAGATGTTATTCCAAAATGTGCACATTAGTAGCAAAGGGAGCAGCAACAACTGTAATGTGATGTGAGGTTTAAATGTAACCCAAGCCCACAGATCACAGGAATAGGGAGAAAGGAAGAGTCATCAAAAAAATAACAAGATGTTAAAAGAGAAAGAAATCAATTTTATTTGAGCATTAATGAAATACTTTTAGAAACAAGGAAAGCATAAAGTGCATGGGTTTGAAATACTGTCCTGGAAGGGCATTACTTATACAATTAAAAGTAGGGCCTTGGGCAGTGTTGTAGTACAGAGAGACCTAGGGGTTCAGGTACGTAATTCTTTGAAGTTTGTGTCATATGTAGACAAGGTGGGTAAAAAGGTATTTAGCACACTTGCCTTCAATGCACTGATCCTTGAGTATAGGAGTTGGAAAGTCATGTTGAAGTTGTACAGGGCATTGGTGAGGCGTCTCCTGGAGTACTGTGTCTGGTTCTAGTTGCCCTGTTATAGGAAGCACATTATCAAGGTGGAGATGGTTCAGAAAAGATTTATCAGGATTTTATTGGGAATGGAAGGTTTGAGTTACAAGGAGAGGCTGGATAGGCTGCGACTTTTTCCACTGGAGCGTAGGAGGTTGAGGGGTGACCTTATAGAGGTCTTTAAAGTCTTGAGGAGCATAATAGATAAGGAGCATAGCAAGTATCTCTTCCCTATGATGGGGGATTTCAAGACTAAGGGATATATTTTTAAGGTGAGAGGAGAAAGATTTAAAAAGACATGAGGGGCAAATTGTTTATATAGGGAGTGGTTCGTTTTGTGGAATGAATTTCTAGAGGAAGTGGTGGATGCAGGCATGGTTACAACGTTTAAAAGACATTTAGATAAGTACATGAATAAGAAATGTTTGGAGGGATATGGGCCAAGCGCAGGCAGGTGGGACTAGTTTAGTTTGGGATTATGTTCGGCACGGACTGTACAGGGCCACAGGGTCTGTTTCCGCGCTGCATGACTCATGACTGTATGTGCAGGATTAGATATTGTATTATCGCAATGGTCGGCATCATATTGAAGGCTAGGAATATGCTTTAAGGATGTTGTGCGTGGAAAATGGCTGATATCCCAAGGGCCACAGTTTCTGAGTACAACTTGGCCATAAGAGAGAAATTAAAACAATTTACATTTCTATAACACCCTTTAGAACCTCAGGATGTCCCAAAGTGGGTTATAGCCAATAATCAAAAGACATAGAAGCACAGTAAGGCTACTCAGCCCATCAAGTCTCCTCTACCTGTCAATTAAATCATGACTGATCTGATAATCCTCAAATCCACTTTCCTGCCTCCTCTCCAAAACCCTTGATTCCCTTATTGATTAAAAATCTGTCCATCTCAGCCTTTAATATAATTTATAACCCAGCCTCACACCCCTCTATGGTAGATAATTCCACTGATTCACTACCGTCTGAGAGAAGAAATTCCTTCTTATCTCCGTCTTAAATGTGCAACCCCAATTCTGAGTTTGGGCCCTCTGGTCCCAGACTCTCCCACAAGGGGAAATGAGCTTTCTGCATCTACCTTGACAAATAGTCTTAGAATCTTATATGTTACAATAAGGTCACCTCTCATTTTTCTGTATTCTACTGAGTACATATAGTCATAGAGTCATTAAGTCATACAGCATGGAAATAGGCCCTTTACTACAACTCATCCATGCCAATCAGCTTTCCTAATCGGAACTACTCCCATTTACCTGCGTTTGGCCCATATCCTTCTAAACCTTTCCTATTCGTCTACTTGTCCAAATGTCTTTTAAATGTTTTAATTGTACCAGCCTCTTACCACTTCCTCTGGCAGCTTGTTCCATATGCACACTACATTCTGTGTGAAAAAGATGCCCCCAAGCCCCTTTTAAATCCTTTTCTTCTCGCCTTAAAAATGTGCTCTCTAGTTTTGAACGCCCCCCAGCCTGGGGAAAATACTTTGTCTGTTCATCTTATCTATGCCCCTCATGATTTTATAAATCTCTATAAGGTCACCGCTCAGCATCCTATGCTCCAAGGAAGAAAAATCCCAGTCTGTCCAACCTCTCGTTTTAACTCAAACCTTCCAGCCTTGATAACATTCCTGTACATCTTTTTTGCACCTTTCTAGTTTAATAACATACTTCCTATAGCAGAGCGACCAGAATTGTACGCAGTACCCCAAATGTGACCTTACCAATGTGTTGCACTGCTGTAACAAGACATCCCAACTCTTGTATGCAATGCTCTGACCAATGAAGGCAAGTGTGTGCCAAACACTTTCTTCACCACCCAGATGCCACTTTCAAGGTACAATGTACCTGAACCCGTAGGTCTCTCTGTTCGATAACACTCCCAGGCCCAACCTAGTCAACTTCTTCTCGTAAGATAAATCCACCATAAGGTATCAGCCTCATGAACCATCTTTGGACTACCTCCAATGCCAGCATATCTTTCCATAGGTGAGGGGCCCCAAAATTGTTCACTGTATTCCATCTGTGGTCTGACAACTGCTTTGTATAGTTTTTGAAAACCTCCCTACTTTTATACTCCATTTTCTTGAAATGAAGTCCAACATTCCATTTGTCCTCTCTATTATCCACTGAACTTGAATGCCAGCTTTTTGTGATTCATGGACAATTCCTCTGTTCTGGAGCTTCCTGCAATCTCTTCCTTTTAAATTGCTCCACTATTCTTCCTGCCAAACTGCACAACCTCACATTTCCCCATATCATATCACATCTGCCAAGATTTTGCCCACTTGCTTTAACCTGTCTATATTCCTCTGCCAACTGTATGTGTCATTCTCACCATTTGCTTTTTAACCTATTTTTATGTCATCTGCAAACTTGGCTATCACACATTCATTTTCCTCATCCAAGTCTTTGATGTATATTGTAAATAAATGCTATTGACTTGGACGAGGAAAGTGAATGAAGCATTTTGGAAGTGTAGTCACTTTTGTAATGTTGTAATGCAATAAAGTCCTGGAACTCAATTTATGAATTCCAGCTTCTGTCAGGTTGTCACTAACCCACCACAATTTTCCTCAGCCACACGGAGCTCAGGTCACTCTTCAGCTCTGGCTTAGCCTCAACGTCACCACATCTACACAGGGTCACACTCAAAGAATGACCACTTGAAAAAATTGAAATGGAACACCAAGTGGCTGTGAGATGATAGCCACAACAGGGCCATTCCTCTAAAAAGAACAACAACTATTTATATTTGTATGGCACCTTCTGTCTATCCTGCAAGGTATGCCCTCCACATAAATAATCAAGTTTGCAAACACACATATTTACCCTTTTTAGTTAAAATGTTTGAACTCATGAACATCATTGTAAGAGGCTGGCATGTCAATGGACTGAGTGGAGATCTCCTAGAACGAGACATGGTAAATGTAGTAAGGATCTTCCCAATGACCACCGAGTTCAGAATCAGGCGTCACAGTCTAAGGATACAGGGTAGGCCAATTTGGACTGAGATGAGAAGAAATGTCTTTACCCAGAGAGTGATGAGCCTGCGGAATTATTTGCCACAGAAAACTGTTGAGGCCAAAACTATGAATGTTTTCAAGAAGGACTTATATATAGTTGTTAGGAATGAAAGGATCAAAGAGTATAAGGAGAAAGCAGGAAACAGGGCATTGAGTTGACCAATCAGCCATAATCAGATTGAATAGCAAAGCAGGCTTGATGGGCCGAATGTCTACTTCTGCTCCTATTTTCTATGTTTCTACATTTATGAATGCAAGAGGTGGTTCTTGGTGGGAAAGCTGATCCATCTGAAAGATTCTGAGAACTTAATAACAAACTTTAACCCAGAGAACTGATTTTTTGCCTCCTGCCTACTTAAGCTCTTTCCACTCCCTGGCTACTGTGTGCCCTTTGAAAAGCTTTGGGTGAGCCCCAAATATTCCACCCATTAATTTGATTTGGGTGTGGTATTCAGCTGCTGGGGCTTTTTTTTTAAATACAAGTACAACCTTGGCAAAAAGTATTCAAATTGGTTTCAATTTTCACAGAACCTATAAATAGCAACCATTAACATTGAAATATGATCATTCAGCCAGACTGCCTCAGCCAAAGACCTGCTGGTTATGAATCAGCAGAAAACGTTTCTCTCCCATGTTACTTCATACGGTGCTCAAATGTATTAGCAATTCCTGGGAAGGTTGTTAATAATACTGATATCAGTCAGACGGGCAATGAGTGGGGTACAATTGGCTTATGTCCCACTGGGGAGGGAACCATCATATACCTGCAACCTGGCAGAACTCCAAACACATCCGACAGGCTATTTGCATCTGAGCAGATTGATTTCTAACCCAATGATCATCTCACTACCTCGCAAGTCAGGCTTTTTGTCTTCAAACTCTATTCTAGAGAATATTAGTTGGGGAATGCAGCACAGGCTCTGAAATCTGACTTGATTCCAAGCAGCAAGACTTCAGTCCCTTGAATCGATAGAAACTTCCCTCACTGCAAAGGGCTCCTTAGCCTTGTTTGGAGCCCACCAGAAGAAGACAAGCTAAAGACAAAAACAGTGATAAAGGAATAGGAAAACCACCTCAGCTATTCTCCCCAAGTAAGTGGCTCAAGAATCTTATAAGTGAGATCTGGGTTAGGATCCTGGCTGAGAGAGAACACTGTGGACAAATGGATTGATTATAATTGCACAGTAAGAGACTGAGTTTTATCAATTGCAATCTCGTAGAAACCAACTTCCATTCATTAAGATTTCACAGCAAGAAATTGTCTATAATTAATTCTAATTATGCAGTAAGAAAACTGCCTTTGTTAATTACAAGTGTACAGTAGGTAATTAGATTTAATTAATTACTGTACTGGACTTTATCAGTTATGTGTCCACAGCACTGTAACGAGGCTGGTCAGTTAGGTATACCATTGATGTCAGTTACAGGTACATAATTACAAAATGAGTCTGGTTTACACTCAGCTACAATAATATTACTGCTCAAAAGTAAATATTTGTTCAAATTCTTCATGGTTAGGTTCAAGGTGACGGACTTTTTCTTCCTGAGGTCAGCTTTGGTAATTTAGAAATTGAAAGTATCTAAAAATATGTCACATCAAAATACTTAGCTGTAGAGAAAAACAGAGGTATCAGGCTTTGTGCTCTAGGATACCGATAGGGAAGAGGATGATGAATTCTTGGTAACTTAATAAATGACAGTAAGGTTCACTGTAATGAATGATCCCAATTCCCACACTGGCTGAGGCTGCTGGAAAGGGTTCTCCTTTTTCAATCTCTCCCCTTGCCTGAGATGTCGTGACCCTCAGGTTAAACCACTATGAGTCATCTCTCTCTGATGAGACTGAAACTCCATGGTCTGGTAAGACTATGACAACCCTACCTTTAGGTCAAGGGTGGACTCCAAAATTCAGCTGGAACAGTGATCTAACCCCATACAGTTGCCACCAATCTGAGCCACAACTACTGGCTTCGAGGGAATCTGACTTGTTATTAGAAACATACACGTTTACACGAGCATTTTAGATACGTAGTTTAGGTATGTAGTGATGCTGGAAACTCCAGTTTACTTTCCATCGATTGACTGAACAGGAATCTCTCCAACTCTTACCATCTCCCATGTCATGGAGGAAATTGATACGCAACCTGTTTGGCTGTGTTATGACCAGGCCTCCTTTAGTCATTAGGTCCTGGAGTGGGACTTGAACCCGGAGCTGCTGGCTTAGAGGCAGAGAGGCTACTGATTGGGTCAAACAAGATCTCCTCAGAAGATGACAGCGAGATGTTGCATAAATTGACTGAAAGATAATTTTTAACTCTTCTTTGGGATGTTGGCATTGTTACCCATCCCTAGCTGTTGTAAATTGATTGACTCTCAAAGCCATTTCACAGGGCAGTTAAGATTCAACCACATTACTGTGGAGTCTGGAGCTCAAATAGGCCAGATCAAGTAAAGGTGACATATTTCCTTCCATAAAGTGCATTAGTGAAACAGGCAGGTTTTTATAGCAATCAGTGACAATTGTCATGTTCACCAACAGGCCAGCTTTTAATTCTGGATTTTAATGAATTCAAATTTCACCATCAGCACCTGAACATTATCCTCTGAATGTTAGTTTAGGGTTTTGGATTACTAGCCCAGTGATATTAACATGATGCCGTTGCCTCCCTACAGTAGTTTCACAGATAGCAAGATAATCTCCAGTGGAGGACTGTGTAACCATTTGCAAGTGTTAATCTTTCAGCCCCAAGGTCAGGTCGCGTCAAATATTTCACAATCACCTACTCCCAGGGTGTATACTTAATTCGAGGGTGTTGTCCACCCAGTGCCTAAGTGAGGATAAGCAATCAGCATTTTGGCAATCACATTCCACAAACTGCATATGCCAGAAATTGAAAAGTATCAGACTGGTACAGCCAAAGTTGCTCCTCTGAAACTGAAGATAAAATAGACAGAACATAATGGGTACAAAACTGAAGTTGCTGGTAAAGCTCAGCAGGTCTGGCAGCATAGAACATAGAACATTACAGCGCAGTACAGGCCCTTCGGCCCTCGATGTTGCGCCGACCTGTGAAACTAATCTGAAGCCCACCTAACCCACACTATTCCATTATCATCCATATGTTTATCCAATGACCATTCAAATACCCTTAAAGTTGGCAAGTCTACAACTGCTGCAGGCAAGGCATTCCATGCCCTTACTACTCTCTGAGTAAAGAATCTACCTCTGACATCTGTCCTATATCTATCACCCCTCAATTTAAAGCTATGTCCCCTCATGCTAGCCGTCACCGTCCGAGGAAAAAGGCTCTCACAGTCCACCCTATCCACTCCTCTGATCATCTTGTATGTCTCTATTAAGTCACCTCTTAACCTTCTTCTCTCTAACGAAAACAGCCTCAATTCCCTCAGCCTTTCCTCATAAGACCTTCCCTCCATACCAGGCAACATCCTGGTAAATCTCCTCTGTACCCTTTCCAATGCTTCCACATCCTTCCTATAATGCAGTGACCAGAACTGTACGCAAAACTCCAAGTACAGCTGCACCAGAGTTTTGTACAGCTGCAACATGACCTCACGGCTCCGAAACTGAATCCCTCTAACAATAAAACCTAACATACCGTACACCTCCTTAACAACCCTATCAACCTGGGTGGCAACTTTCAGGGATCTATGCACATGGACACCAAGATCTCTCCGCTTGTCCACACTACCAAGAATCTTACCATTAGCCCAGTACTCTGTATGCCTGTTACTCCTTCCAAAGTGAATCACCTCACACTTTTCCACATTAAACTCCATTTGCCACCTCTCAGCCCAGCTCTGCAGCTTATCTATGTCCCTCTGTAACCTCCAACATCCTTCCGCACTATCCACAACTCCACCGACTTTAGTGTCATCCGCAAACTTACTAGCCCATCCTTCTACGCCCTCATCCAGGTCATTTATGAAAATGACAAACAGCAGTGGCCCCAAAACAGATCCTTGCGGTACACCACTAGTAACTGAACTCCAGGATGAACATTTCCCATCAACCACCACCGTCTGTCTTCTTCCAGCTAGCCAATTTCTGATCCAAACCGCTAAATCACCCTCAATCCCATGCCTCCGTATTTTCTGCGATAGCCTACTGTGGGGAACCTTATCAAACGCTTTACTGAAATCCATATACACCACATCAACCACTTTACCCTCATCCACCTGTTTAGTCACCTTCTCAAAGAACTCAATAAGGTTTGTGAGGCACGACCTACCCTTCACAAAACCGTGTTGACGATCCCTAACCAAATTATTCCTTTCTAGATGATTATAAATCCTATCTCTTATAATCCTTTCCAACACTTTACCCACAACCAAAGTGAGGCTGACTGGTCTATAATTACCAGGGTTGTGTCTACTCCCCTTCTTGAACAAGGGGACGACATTTGCTATCCTCCAGTCTTCTGGAACTATTCCTGTAGACAATGATGACAGAAAGAGCAAAGCCAAAGGCTCTTCAATCTCCTCCCTAGCTTCCCAGAGAATCCTAGGATAGATCCCATCCGGCCCAGGGGACTTATCTATTCTCAGGCTTTCCAGGATTGCTAACACCTCCTCCTTATGAACCTCAATCCCGTCTATTCTAATAGCCTGTATCTCAGTATTCTCCTCGACAACATTGTCTTTTTCATGTGTGAATACTGATGAAAAATATTCATTTAGTGCCTCTCCTATTTCTTCGGACCCCACGCACAACTTCCCACCACTGTCCTTGACTGGACCTAATCTTACTTTAGTCATTCTTTTATTCCTGACATACCTATAGAACGCTTTAGGGTTTTCATTGATCCTACCTGCCAAAGACTTCTCATGTCCCCTCCTGGCTCTTCTTAGGTCTCTCTTTAGGTCCTTCCTGGCTAACTTGTAACTCTCAAGCGTCCTAACTGAGCCTTCATGCCTCATCTTTACATTAGCACAGAGTTAATGTTTTGGGTCCGGTGACCCTTCCCCCAAACTCTGATTGAAGGGTCACCGAACCCGAAATGTTAGCTCTAATTTTTTCTTCACAGGTGTTGCCAGACCTGTTGAGGTTTTCCAGCAACTTCTGTTTCTGTCCCTGATTTACTGCATCCACAGTTCTTTTGGTTTTTATTTGCCATGAGATCTTTATTGTTGAGCTGTGAAGGCAGACATAGTTAAACATCCAATCTAGAATCAGGCTGCACTCTGACAGTACAGCATTCCCTTCATACTGTCTGCCTAGCGATCATGCCAAAGCCTCTGGAGAAGGATTTGCCTGAACCTTTATCCTGATGAATCAGAGGTGAGAATGCCGTCTCAGAGCCAGAGCTAATGCCTAAAACATCAATTTTAAAAGATGTAGCGTATTTATAGTCATTGTCATCGAGTCATACAGCACGGAAACAGGCCCTTTGGTCCAACCAGTCCATGTCAAACATAATTCCAGACTAAATTGGACCCACCTACCTGGTCCTGGCCCAAATCTCTCCAAACCTTTCTCATTCATGGACTTATCCAAATATCTTTTAAATGTTGTAATTTTACCCACATCCCTCCACCTCCTCAGGAAGTTCGTTCCAAACACAAACCACCTCCTGTGTAAAAAAATTGCCCCTCGATGTCTTTTTTAAATCTCTCTCCTCTCACCTTAAAAATGTGCCCCCTAGTCTTGAAATCCCCCATCCTAGGGAAAAGACAACTATCATTAACTCTATCTATACCCCTCATTATTTTATATCTTCTATAAGGTCATCTCTCAAACTCCTGTGCTCCAGAGAAAAACAATTCCAGCCTATCCAGCCTTTTTTTTTGGTAACTCAAACTTTCCATACCTGGCAACATCCTGGTAAATCTATTTTGAGCTCTCTCCAGCTTAATAATATGCCTCCTATAACTCTGACAAACATTTATCTTTCAGCTGACACCAACAAAAACCAGATAACCAGTCATACACCTCACTGATTGCTCTTGCTGGGAATTAATTAATTTGCCTTGTTTACATACAAAGTAACAATGACTACACCTCAGAAGTAATTCACTAGCTATAAATCATTCTGGGGTGGCTTGAAGATGTGAGAGGTGTGAAATAAAATGCAAATTAAAGTTCTTCTCTGTTCTTGTCTTACACAGGCTATTTAATGCAGAGTTCTTTTTCTGAAGTCCACGCTGAGGGCCATGAACTGTTTGTTGCGAAGGGATTAATGGAGTTGTGATGGTGATGGGTTTTGTTTTATTCATTTGTGGGATGTGGGCGTCACTAGCTGGACAGCATTTATTGCCTGTCCCTAGTTGCCATTAAGATGGTGGTAGTGAGCTGCCTTCTTAAACCATTGCAGTCTACCTGCTGTTGGTTGACCCACAGTGCCCTTAGGGAGGAGGGAATTTCGGAAATTTGATCCAGCGACTGGAAGGAATAGTAATATATTTCCAAGTCAGGATGGTGGATGGCTTGGAGGGGAAATTGCAGGTGGTGGTGTTTCCATGTATCTGCTGCCCTAGTCCTTCTAGATGGAAGTAGAATCATAGAAACAAAATCCCTGAAGCATGGAAGCAGGCTATTCGGCCCATTGAGTCCACACCAACACTCCCAAGAACATCCCACCTAGATCATCCTACCCTATCGCTGCAACCCTGCAATTGCAGTGGCTAATCCATCTAACCTGCACATTCCTGGATACAATGGGCAATTTAGCATGGCCAATCCACCTAGCCTGCTTTGGGCTATGGGAGGAAACTGGAGCACCCAGATGAAGCCCATGCAGACACAGGGAAAATATGCAAATTCCACACAGACAGTCACCTGATGGTGAAACAAACCCAGGTTCCTGGCTCTGTGAGACAGCAGTGCTAACCACTGAGTCAATGAGCTGCCCCTGATCACAAAGTGGTCGTGAGTTTGGAAGATGAAGAAGCTAGGCATGGAGAAGGGGTTGGTGGCGGCAAAGGGGGTATTGGTGGTAATGAAAGAGGGGTGTGGTGATGCTAATGGTGGTGGTGAAGGGAGTAATGAGGTGGGCATGCTGGGGTTGAATTGGGGATTGACGGTGGTGGTGAAGGGGCTAGTCGAGGTGAAGTGAGTGGTGGAGGTCTGAAGGGGTCAATCATGGTAGTGATGAAGAGAGGGTTTCAGTAGTAGTGAAGGAGGACTAGTCATGCCGAAATGGGTAATGGAGATGTAGAGGGGTTGGCGATATTGATAGTGAAGGGAGGTATTCAGTGGTAGTGAAGGAGTAGGATGATTCCTTGCTCATTGGTATATCCAAATATCTGGTGTATTGGCCTCATTTACTCTCAATCTCATTCAAAAGCAATGTGAGTAAAGCTTCCAAAACTACCCTGTACTTTTAAAATTACCCCAGCTATGACTGTATAGATGCATTTTACACGTTTGTAGCACACACCTCCACAAAATACAAAATTATACAATTATCTTGTTCAAATGCGCCTTTATCAGGATTAGTAGTGTAATGTTCTCCTTATTCTATTGAAAATCCCCTTGAAACTTGAATGGGGATTATATTGTGCTCATTATATTTCCATTGCAAATCTTGTTTAGAGAGAGCAGTACTGTCAGCATAATGAGATACCTTAACGCTGTATTAACATATAGAAATAATGTCTCCATTCTGTTCTTTTTCTGTGTCTCATATATATCAATGTAAGGTTTTTAGTAAAATTCTTCTTATTGGAAAGATTCATCCAAGATTATCTTTAATTTGGTACCAACTAGTTTGAGGTGCAATCTGACCACAGAACGGCTGTGTCAATAAGGAGCACCATCTCTCAGGATGGGATAGACAGTTAATGGCTCTGCACAGGAACTTGTAGACCCTGTGTCTGACTATCTAGATGTGATAAAGATACAATAGTAAATAAAACGCCTAATGGTGAATTCAGGAGCAATTTCTTTACTGAGACAGTGTTGAGAATGTGTAACGGACTGCAGACATAGGAAGTGAGGTAAACAGTATAGATAAATTTAATGGGATTATAGATAAACATATGAAGGGCAAAGGAGTAGAAATTTATTCTTATTGGTCTAAGTGAAGCAGGATGGCTATTGCTTTAGCTAGAGGAAAAACATTGGCATAGACCAAAGTAATTGATTTAAAGGAAAATACTGCAAGTGCTGGAAATCTGAAACAAACAGAGAACATCAGACATAGAGTCACTGAGCCGTACAACATGGCAACAGTCCCTTCAAACTTACTCGTCCATGCCAACCAGATATCCTATACAAATCTAATCCCATTTGCCAGCATTTGGCCCATATCCCTCTAAACCCTTCCTATTCATACACCCATCCAGATGCTTTTTAAATGTTGTAATTGTACCAACATTCATTACTTCCTCTAGAGCTCATTTCATACATGCACCATCCTCTGCATGAAAAAGTTGCCCCTTAAATCTCTTTTATATCTTTCGTCTCTCATCTTAAACCTATGCCCTCTAGTTTTGCACACCCCCACCCCAGGGAAAAGACCTTAACTATTCACCCTATCCATGCCCCTCTTAAGTTTATAAACCTCTGGAAGGTCACCCCTCAGCCTCCGATGCTCTGAGGAAAATAGCCCCAAACCTATTCCGCCTTCCCCAAAGCTCAAACCCTTCAGCCCTAGCAACATCTTTATAAATCTTTTCTGAATCCTTTCAAGTTTAACAACATCCTTCCTACAGGACGGAGATCAGAATTGCACGCAATACTCCATAAGCGTCAGCAGGTTTGGCAGCATCTGCAAAGAGAAACAGAGTCTCGTAACATAGGGACTAAAAATAGGTAGGACGAACTCACTATGGTCCCTGACAGCTGTTCTCTCTTCGGAGAGAGACAACTGGTGATGATTTTAACCTGAACGTCAGGCAAGGTTGAGAAGGCAGATCTGCATGGCAACCTCAGCCAATACAAGGAATTGAGCACAAGCCATTGGTATTACTCTAAATCACAAGACAGCTTTCCAGTCAACTGATCTATACATGGGCGATGTACTACTGACAAATTTAATAGACGTTTGTTCCAGCTCTTGATGTTTACATGTATTACATAGGTACTACTGTGTCTGGGCTAGTACTGAGCAATTCAGTCAAACTGATTTGGGGTGGCATGGTGGAACAGTGGTTAGCACTGCTGCCTCACAGCACCAGGGACCCAAGTTCAATTCCAGCCTTGGGTGACTGCCTGTGTGGAGTTTGTACATTCTCTCTGTGTCTACATGGGGTTTTCTCCCACAGGCCAAAGGTGTGTGGGCTTGGTGGATTGGCCATGTTAAATTGTCCACTAATGTGCAGACTGAGGTCAGTTAGCAGGGTTTCAGGAATAGGGTAGGGGTGTGTTGGTCTGGGTGAGGTGCTCTTTGAAGGATTAGTGTGGGCTGAATGGCCTGCTTCCATGCTGCAGGGATTCTATGTAACTGTAGCATGCTTCCCTCAGCAAGTGACCCCAGAAAGATAGAGATTGAGAACTTTATACTGTCAGGTCACACGCTATTATATTGCAATGTCAATTAGTCAGTCTGTTATTATTATGTTGCATACCAACTGAGGCATACTACAATATTTAGACATAGGGTAGATATCAAATCTTTAATAGTAGGGCTAAATTTCTGTTCATTATTTCAGTCCATTCCCCATTTTCCTAAGATTATATGTTCAAACTTAACTGAAATCCTTTGCTAAGATTTTCTGCAAGCAATGTTGACATGTTTGAAATTCATCTTCCTCAAACTACAAAACTCTACATCGGCTGCTGATTAGACAACATTATTTTCCTTCTACAGATCAATAGAAATGGAGAAAAAAAATGTTGTAATTAAATATTTAAAGCAGTTTTATTTTTGAACAGTATTGACTCTCCTTGTCTAAGCACGGCTGTCTGCGTTCAATTTCTAAATTAATCAAGTCAGCGTTACTGATCCACATTGTGTATCTCTCTGATACTTACTGACATTTGTTGTTCTGCTTAGATGTTAACATTGACCCACAAAAACAGCCCAGGATATATCACACAAAATTCGTCTGGACATGGGGCCATGGGATCAAACTGACAGCCCAGCTGGGAGCAAGTGTTAAGGGCACATTGGCCTCTGGTTTCACCTCCGCAGCCATTATATGAGGTAGCTGGAGATATTTCAACATTGCTCTTATCTAAAAGCAAGCGTTTCTTTCACATTTATTTTGCCATCGTCTGCTCAAATGCAATTGAGGATGGGCTTGCCAGTAACACCCACGTTTCATGAATGAGTCAAAGAAAACTGACAAAAGCATAAAATGACTCCCAGGTCAACAATGTTCATTTGCCTCCATAAAGCAAAAAGGCTAAGTTATATTGGAACAATAGTGGAATATTCAACACCCTTTGTCCAGAATTAGATCATGGTTGATTTGTACTTCAACTCCATTTACCTGTTTCAGCTTCCTATCCTTTAACAGCCTAACCTAAAAAATTACATCAGTCATCTTTTTGCAAGTTTCAATTATCTCAGTCATCTTTAGGAAAGAGAATTTTGGATTCGGATTATCCTTGATGTGAAATGGCACCACCTGAATTCCATCTAGATGTCCAACCAAGCTCTGATTTTAACATTATGTGTCCTCTTTGTTGACACATCTGTGCTGCGGGTATGAAATAACTGCACAGAGGCTGATATCCCATCACCAAGTTACCCTTTATTTACATGGGCACCAGCAAGCTCAGAGTCAGTCCCTGAAGTGAGGAGACCCTGAATCTGTCAGGCACGGTTCTCTGATTGGTCCAGGTTAATTACCGCAATCAAAGATTTCATAGTCAATGGATCTACCTGGTTCCAGTCACTGATTAGACAACAGTCACGACATGGTGCCATTCTGTATTGTAGATCAGCCATCCAGCCAACTGAGCTAACCAAACCCCTGTGCTACCCTTGCCCTATTCATGCTGGAGGTTGCTGTAGTGATTGTAACGAAGTCGGCTGGGTAGACCTCATAGAATGTGAGTTCCCTGATTGGCACTGTTAATCTGTTCTCATCAGGGAGCCCTGGCTGACAGACAGATATAAACAGGAGTGACCGGAGTTCTGTTCACATGGAGAGCCAGCTCTGTGCTAGCTGGGTCAGTATCGTGTACGTGTAAATAAAGGGTGACTTGGTGATGAGATACTGGCCTCTGTGGAATTATTCTAGTAACAGTGCTACGCGGCTAACTTGCCTTTGGGCAGAGAACTGAAGGAGAAGGAATTCTTTTTCAGTCACTTTTAAACATGATGCACCTACTGTTCATTCAGTGTTTTCTGGTTTTGTTTCAGTTTGTCGGCATTCTTTATTTTCTTCTCCTTTGGTCTCTGTGGTACAGGGTATTGTCAGGCACACAGTAAGGCTCAAACATCTCCTCTCAGCTTGCTGCACAACTGACAAGCTCTGCTTCCACAGCATGAAGCTAGCACAACGTAATCTCACTGAAGCGTCTCAATTTCTCACCAAACCACAGATGAAGAAATAGGCAGGTGAACAGGAGGCAAAGTTAGGGATTATATTATCTCAATATTTAAAATGCTGTGTATTTCCAGATCAAGCGAGCAATTTTTATTCACAAATCGAGGTTTTGACAGTGCTTTAGGATTTATTTCTCGGCTGTAACCAACTTGTAACACACCCTGCTCAGATCACACTGAGAATATTGTGCACATTTCTGGCCTCCATATTAAGTAATGGGTTTAAAAGCACAAGAGGGAATGCAAAATAGAAAAGGGGAAAAAACAGAATGGAGAGATTCCAGCTTAAGGGGAAAAAAATGAAGTGGGTTTGGGGATTTTTTCTTTGTAGTTGAAGGGAAACTGTTCAAGAACATCAGAAATATTGATTGGATTGCACAAGCTATTAGGAGGATCGAACTGGGGGGCCTCGTATGGAAAATGGTTACAAATGAATCCAATAGGGAAATAAGGAGAATTAGTTAACTTAGAGATTGGTTAGAATGGAGAGCTTGTTACCACATAAAGGGGTAATTGCAATCTTCAACATTTCCAATGACCTTTTGTGATAGAGCAGTAATGTCTCTACCTCAAGACTATAAGCTCTGGCATCACAATCCCACTTGTGTCAGTGGTATGTCATGAAATGTCCAAACAGGTTGATAAAAAAAAAAAACCAGATGCCTCCAATAGAAATCTAGCTGAGAAGGAGGGAGGAAAGAATAGAAAGAAATGTCAAGATGAGGCAGATGGAATGAGAGATGACTCATGTAGAATGTAAAATCCAACACACATCAGTGAGGCCACATGGTCTCTTTCTATGCTGTGCCCTCTATGTGATCTTCCAAATCCCTGCAAAATCAAGGTGGGAGGAAATGGGAAAGAAAGATATGTGAAGTATCATAGAATTCCTACAGTGTGGAAACAGGCCCTTCAGCCCAACAAGCCCACACCAACCCTCAGAGCATCCCACACAGACCCATCCCTCATAACCCACCTAATCTACACATCCCTGAACACTATGGGCAATTTAGCACAGCCAATCTGCCTAGCCTGCACACCTTTGGACTGCAGGAGGAAACCAGAGCACTGGGAGGAAACCCATGCAGACACAGGGAGAATGTGCAAACTCCACACAGACAGTCACCCAAGGGTGGAATCGAACCTAGGCCTGTAAGGCAGCAGTGCTAATCACCGAGCCACCATGCCACCCCATTACCTTTCATGGTCTCAGAATGTCTCATGGTGCTTGACAACAAATGCAATGTTTTCAATGCATAGGAGCTACTTTAATTTCTCGCCCCACTCACACCGATAAAGTAAATGGTCAGATTAGCTGGGCTTAGTGGTGTTGGTGGTGGGAGGAACACTGACCAGAAAACCAAGAGGAATGTTCAACTCTCTCTCAAACAGTGCCGTGGCATCTTTTCCATTGACTTCGAAAGGCAGAAGAGACCTTAGTTTGAACATTTCATTCTAAAGATGTCATCCAAAGAGTCATCCAGACTTGAAACATTCACTTGTTCTCTCTCCATGATGCTGCCTTATCCCCTGTGATTTCTAGCAGTTTTTGTTTTCAGTCCAGATTCTAGCATGTGCAGTAATTTGCTCCTGCATCCCCAATACTGCTGCACTTCCTCAGTATGACACTGGGAGTGTCAAAGTTACCATTTTATGATTTGAAAAGGGCTTGAGACTGTGACCAATTCTAACTTTAAACTCAGGGCAAAGGCGCAGCTGATGTGAAAGGTAGTTCTGTGCCTATCTTGTAATAATAATGAACTTGGAATTTAACTCCTAACCTTGGGCTTCAATCCACATATTTAAAAAGAATGACTTGAATTTATATTGCACCTTTCACAGGCAGTGAATTAATTTTGAACTGTAGTCACTGTTGTGACGTAGGAAATGCAGTAACCACTAGAACAGTTACCCATGAACAGGTAACATCTCATCTGAAAGGCAGAAATTCCAGCAGCACTGCTTTCTCTTAGTATTACGCTGGAGTGGCAGTCTTGATTTTTGTGCTCCAGGTAAGGCTTGGGAATTGAACTTATAACCTTTGACTTAGAGTGAGTATGCAACCAATTAAGCCACGCTCGACACAAAGAGGGCCCATCAGCTTGGCCTTGGTGTCTTGCTCATTTGCCCAAAAAAAAAGGTTCATGTGTGAACCCCTTGAAAAAAACAGCAGGATTGGATGGTTTATATCATTCCACTCATTTTAACTTTCCCCATCCTCGACCCTGTTTCTCAACAGGCCAAGATGTGAATTAAAATCAGGAGCTTAAAAAGTTACCTCCTCAGGACCCCTTAAAGTGTACAACAAGTCTCCTCAGAACCTGCAGCATCCTTCCTGTGGTCCTGAGCTTTTGATTTCTTTATTTTCAAATTTATTCCCATGATCTGTAATGCTATACTTTTTATTTCTAAATTTTTCTGCTTTTTTTGCCCTAAGAACTTGTACTGAAGAATATGATGGCGCTGTGTAAGTGGCAACTTGTAAATTTTTCATTGCACTCATTTGAGTACATGTGACAGTCAAGCTAATTTAATTCAATAATTTAATTAATTAAAGGCATTCAAGGGGGCATTGGGTGATTATTTAAACAGAAACAATGTGCAAGATTAGGGAGAAAAGCCAGGAATGTGAGATTGAGTCAAAATGCTCAGAGGGTGTGCACAGGCATGATGGGCTGAATGGCCTTCTTCTGCACCATAACAATTCTGTAATTCTGTGATTCTGTCATTAGAGAGTAAGTTAAGGTACTTCAGAATGGGTTTAGTTGGGGTGGAGGGGGAGGTGGTGGAATGGTGTCGAAGAAGTAGTAATGCCGTGGGTGGTTGTGGAGAAGCATACTGGGGCTTCAGAGGGTACTGAGGTGAAATACTGCATCACCAATCAACCTGTCCAATTAACAATTAAATAAAACTTAGGACAGCCACATCAAAGACTCAGTGAGGAAAGGTAACAGTTTAAGATCCTCTTGTAATGTGCCCAAGAGGTGGAATCTATGTAAAACACTCCAGGCTGTATATTTGATCTAAAATGTATATTGTAAATACAACCTGTAATTGTCAAAGTAGTCCCACACATTGTATTGAATGAAATTGAACTACATTACATTTCATGTCATGTCTAATTTAATAAGTGACGTGATGTACTTTTACATATTTTATGAGAAAAGTATATCCTTGGAAAAGAAATATGAAATCACTGTGCTAATCAATCAAAAGATGAGTGAAAAACAAGGGGAATTTAACAGAACGCCCTACTACAATAAACATGAGGTCTGTTTTTTTTGTCTGTTTGCATCTTATCCCCATAGATTCCACACAAAGACTCCAGATGGTCAGACAGCAACATGTCCTAATATGCTGTTAATTTTACTTAAGTGTCCCCTCAGTGTGTCTGTTTCTCTAAGCACAATTTAAAAAGCTAAACCACCTCGTAATTACATTAACTCTAATCACTGTAATTATGTGTGCGTGAACATACACTTTCCTACACAGGATGACATGTGAACATGTATAATTGTATCCTGCGTGAAGCTTCAAGAACTTTGTTATCTGGTCGGTACTAATTAGGCAGTAAATTTATTAAGAATTATTCCCAATTCCTGACATGGTGAACTTCCAGGCTGATGTGGCACCAAGCCTGGAGGGGGCCAAGTTTAACCATTTTCTAAGTTAACTAATCTCAGCAAACCCAGCAGTACCAACACTACAATTGGAATTCATAGCTAGGAAGGGGTTTTGCACTGGAGCATTGGTCCACAAATATTTGTTCAACTCTCTGAAGTGGATTTAAACTTACAATCATCCCATTCAAAGTTGAGAGTGCCATCCATTGCTGGCCTGGTTTTCATTTGAATAAGATCGTAAGATATAGGAGTGGAATTAGGCCATTTGGCCCACCGAGGCTGCTCCATCATTCAATCATGGCTGATACATTTCTCAAGCACTGTAGGGTCCTTAATATGAACCAGTGGAAAAACAACAGGATCCACAATTTATGATCTCACAGAAAGGACAGTGCACCTGACCATGCAGCACTCCTTCAGTTTGGCTCCTGAGTGTCTCTTGCCCAATATTGTCGTGCACACTGCATGCCCAAGCTCTGAAATGGAAACACATCAGGTTATGTATCAGAAGTGAGTGTGTTACCAATGAAGCCAAGCTGCAGTAGATGGTTTATTTTAAATAAGAAAAGAAAATGGAATTGACAGAGACTTAGCAAAAAGATGTTTCTTGTTTAAATTCATTTCATCATCATAGCGTGGCAGGTGTGGGTTGCACATAATAGTTTTTAAACAATCCATGGAATAGTTATGAATCTTCTGCTTTAGTCGTACTTAACATTCAGATCAATTATAATACATGGTGGAGAAAGGAATAAAAGGTTACAATGATGGAGTTAACTGGGAACATTGCCCACAGGAGTATAAAATTTGGACCCACAGCTCATTGGCATTGTAGAATTTGGCAATCCATTAACATTACTGACGTGCATTTCCATCAAGTAAAGTCCCACACTGAAGGCATAAACATTCACAGTAATCCCAGTAGAAAGAAAGAATTAGCATGTATATAGCATCTATTACAATGGGGCTGTTGTGGTACAGTGGTAGTCTCCCGACCTGTGATACGAGGTAGGAGTAACTTAAAGTCCCACCTGCTGAAGCAATGTGCAATGAGAAACCTGAACAGGATGATGTAAAAACTATTGATAGCACCTATTTTTCTTTCAGGATGTTCCCAAGGTGCTTCCCAGTCGGAAGAATTACACTCTGAACTTTTGTTTTCTCCACGGTAAAACATAACAGCCTTTTGGTCCAAAGAATGTCCGATAGAAAATCAAACCAAGTGAGTGGACTTAACAGGAACCATTAATTCCGTTTCTCTCCACTTTCTCCACTAATGTCTTCAGCATTTCATTTCTTAAAAATTATTTAAGATTACCAGCATCTGCAGTATTTTGCATTGTCCCAGAATTGATTAATTTGGTATAACAAGCATGGGGCTGGATGAACACAGCAGGTCAAGCAGCATCAAAGGAGCAGGAAAACTTGACGTTTCGGGCCTAAACCCTTCATCAGAAA
>JAHRHZ010000274.1:8761166-8781729 GCA_024137785.1 Ginglymostoma cirratum
CAGCATCTGCAGTACCTTTTATCTCTGATACAACCTTGATTAATTTGGTGTTGGCTGAGGGCTGAATGTTGGTCAGACCAGCAGGAGAAACCTTGTTTTGAATCGTGTGTAATAAAAATTAAGATATCCTCAGGTCATGAGTGTAACGTGATAACTGGCAATGAACGAGTGAGTTAATGTGCAAAATTCCTCCAGCCACTATTTTAGCAAAGGGGTTCAGTTGTATAAGATAACAGTACTGAGGGAGTTGTAAGTCACACTACACTGGGCTGCACCCAATCTGAACACGTCTTTGGGTAGGGATAGTTGAGCTCTGTGCAAGTACCTGAAGGGAACATGGGCATTCTGCACAGCTCCTGAGAGTCCTTAGCAATTATGCCCAGCAGGTGAAGTTCCTTCTAAGCTGTGGGGCTGCACACTCACTGCTCTGAAGGCCAATCAGCAAGCCTATGCCATTCACAGCATTGTTTTCCAGTTCCAGAAGTCACTGCCACACACAGACCTTAGAGATCCACACAAAAGGAAAATACAATTAACTGCCAGGTAGTTCATGTAAACTGTACCCATCGCTGCCATGCGGTGAACCACCTTGTTATGCAAGACAAGTGCCTCTTTGATTTAGATTCACCGATGGTGTTGCTCCTACCATTGATAATTAGATAAGCCCTGGACTCAGCATAGAGCAAGGAAGATTGGTGGCAGTAAACTGGCCAAACCAGAACACCGCATGGTGGGAGCAGTGGTAGCTGATAATATGACAGATTAATTTGTGGGTTAGAGGCTTCAGTAGTGGACAGAAGCATTTCCTGCCAACAAAAATTTTGCAGCTCAATCTTAAATTTATGAAGTCATTACGAAGTATGTGATTTTTGCAGGGCTGTGGGAAAAAGAGCAGGGAGCTAAGGCTAATTGGAAAGATCTTTCAAAGAGCCCGCATGGATACAGGAGGGGACAGACCTTTTGTGCCAAAAGAGCCGAAGTTTCTATTGTAGTAACTGCTTACAAAAGCACAGGCAAATGGCTTCAGATCTCAAATGGTTAAACTTGTGAGACTGTGTTCTGCCGCTTGACAGCTCACTTGGAGTGGGTTCCACAAAAGTAAATGAGTTGGTCAATAATTTACTGAGATTTCCAGACCTTCTTCCCATTGTCTCTAATTGCTTGACACAGCACTGTGTGAGGGTGTGCGCGTGTTGTGACTTGCATATGAGGCAACATGTCAGATTAGAAAACCAACAGTTGAACACACAAATCTGCTGCTGTCCAATTACATTATACAGTTCTCCATGTGAAACTTCACTTACATGTGAGCAGTGCTATGAATGTCACAACCAAGGGTCAGCTGGTGCCTAAGGCTGGAAAGGATTACATGTGAATTGTGTTTAGTAGATTTAAACCTGACCTTTGCTTGAAAGCAGTCATCTATCATTCTCTAATGTTGGAACCATCTAAAGATTTATCGTTTGGGTCAGTTTTCATAGTCTGGCAGTATATATCGAAGTTCACAATTTGACAGCAAGGGGACTGCAGTGTTGGCGGAGTTGATGGGGGGGAAATGATAAGCTTTAGAAGGGATGCTTATTATCCCCCCATTATTGATTACTTCCCCTCATTATCACATTATGACACAAGTCAAATTCACTCAAGTCTTTTTTTAACAGAGAACAATTAATTCAGAATCTGCATAGAGCAAACTACTTAAAGATATAAGATAAAGGTGAGATGTGGTGGAGCAACTGGACTGCAATCTGGAATGCCCGGCCCGGTAGTCTGAGGACCATGGGTTCAAATCCCAATATGACACATGGTAAGGAAGAGTCACTAGATCCGAAACATTAACTCTGCTTTCTCTCCACACGTGCTCCCAGACCTGCTGAGCTTACCCAGCAATTTCTATTTTTGTTTCTGATTTCCAACATCTGCAGTTCTTTCAGTTTTTATGACATGTGGTGTAATTTGAATTCAACAGAGATCTGACTTAATGGTGATCATATAGCCATTGTCAATTGTCATAAAAAAAGCTATCTGATACGTCCTTTAGTGAAGGAATTCTGCCATCCTTACTTGGTCTGGCCAACATGTGACTCCAGAACCACTGCAATATGGTTGACACTGAGCTGTCCTCTAGCATTAGGACCATACTATAAATAGCCAGTGACATCCACATTCCATGAATGAGAAAAAGAAACAGAGTCTGGAGCAGAAATAGTCCATTCAACCCCTCAAGTCTGCTTTGCTCTTCAAAAAGATTATAACTGACCTCCTAGCTTGACTTCACTTTCCCCAATCTCCTTGATTCCTGTAGAACACAAAGATTGATCAGTTTCCATTCTGATGATGCACACTGACTAAATACACACATGTTTCTGACTTAAAGAATTTCAAAGATTCACAACATCCCAAGTGAATGTTTTGTCCTCAATTCAGTTCAAATGACCCATTCCTTACATTGAAAGTACTCAGTGGACATACCTTGGTCTTATTCTAAATCCAGTGGCATTGAGGCTAATAACGATGTCGCCACTCCAACCCAAGCCTACTCAGATGTGGAAAATACCTATGCAACCAGAGTCTACACGATACATTGCAGTCACGCACTAAGCTATTGACAGAGCGTTCATAGAACTTACAGTAACATTTTCAAAGCAGGACTTTTTTTGGAGGGTGGGATTTCCCATTTTGAGTTCTCACATCTGAAGTACTGCATACAGTTTCGCACACTGTACCCAGAGTAATTGGTTAGTTCAGTTGGCTGGATGGCTGGTTTGTGATGCAAAGTGATAGCATCAGTGCAGGTTCAATCCAGAGGTTACCATGAAAATTCCACCTTCTCAACTTTGCCTGAGGTGTGGTGACCCTCAGGTTAAGCTCACTACCAGTTGGCTGTCTCTAATGAGACAATGGGACCATGGTGACGTGGCCTTACAACTTTGGTCCTCCGGCATTGGAAGCAGTTAAGAGAAGGTTCACTAGATTAATACCAGAGATGAAAGACTCCTCTTATGAGGAGACATTGAACAGTTTAGGCCTATACTCAAACAAAAACCAATGTCGCTGGAGAAGTCTCAGCAGATCTGGCAGCATCTGTGGAGAGAATGCAGATGCTTCTGAAAGAAGAGTTACTGGACCCGAAGCATTAACTCTGCTTTCTCTCCACAGTCGCTGCCTGGCCTGCTACGTTTTTGCAGCAATTTCTGTTTGTGTTTCTGAATTCCAGTATCCACAGTTCTTTGTGTTTTTTTATTTGGTCCTATACTCACTCGAATTTAGAAGGATGAGAGGGGATCTAATTAAGGTCTATAAGATACTAAAGGGGACTAACAAAGCAGATGTTGGATGGATGTTTGCCCTTGTGGAGCAATCTTGAATGAGAGGTCACAGTTTTAGGCTAAAGGGTGGCAGATGACAATCAAGTACATTTTGGCAAGTGTGTTTGTCGTTGTAATGTGAGAAGTCCAATCCCATGTAGACTAATGGGTTGGTCTTCTGTCCCTAAGCTTGGAAATTGCAGCTGGACAGAAAGAAGCCCTTAAGTGGGCATTAACTGTGCAAATCGACCACTATGCATCTTACATTACATCTTTCTGGCTTATTTTCTTTCTTTGACAAGTGCCAGGCGATGAGCATCTCCAACACGAGAGACCCAGACCGTTTCCTGTTGATCGGAAACTGAACTGAACCAGCCATATGAATGCTGTGGTACAATGCAGTCTGGAACAACAGCACCGCATCTTCTGGTTAGCAACTTAAAAACATTCTGGACACAATGCTGAGTTCAACAACATTAAGCCATGAAACCTGACCTCCAAGTTAATTTTTTGTAAAGTGCTAGAATGGATCCTGGTCTCATGGTTTGGCTTTCAAACAGAGCTATTCAGTTGTTCCCATTAACACTCACTCTGATTTTAGCATTGACATAGCAAGAGCTGCAGATGCTGGAGTCAGTGTCAATACCGTGTGGAGCTGGAGGAACACAGCAGGTCGGGCAACATCAGAGGAGCAGGAGAGTCAACGTTTTGGGTCGGGGCCCTTCATCAGGATTGTTGAATGGTCTGATGAAGGACCCTGACCCGAAACATTGACTCTCCTGCTCCATTGGTTTCAGCTTTGTAACTTCACTCCAATCATTACCACCCATTTACACACTTTGTTCCTCGGAATTTTTGTCATTTAATCTGTCTGCCTTCTATCCTGTCCAACTTTCTGTCCTCATATGCTTCCAAGCCCTCCCCCCTCCAACAGTGCAAAACCCCTCACATTTTAACCTTCCTTTAATTTCAGACAAAATTCATAATTGACTTGTGACATTGAAATCACTACAGATGCTGCCAAACCTGCTGAATATTTACAACACTTTGTGTTTATATTTCAATTAAAAGCTAGCATGATTTGACTAAAAGGATGAAACAGACCTAATAAGAAGGCCCAATGTCAGAGATGAAGATATTCTGTGAAAACAAGAAATCAGTCATCTAGTGACCAGTGAATTATGCGGGTCTACAGGATGAAACTGCTAATGTAAAGCTCTTCTCTAATGCACCCTCAAGACTCACAGACTGCTAAAAGGTAGAGGGGTCAACAATCTAGGGGCACAGTTTTAAGCTAAGGAGCAGGACGTTTCGACGGAATTTGAGGAAAAGGTTTTTTTTCATCCAGAAGGTATCTGGAATTTCACTTTGAAGAAGCCCGGCCATCGAGGACCCACGTGTAGATTGCTGACACTTAGCTTCAGTCAGGGCAATTAGGGTTGTCTGTCTGGTACAGATAAAGCCAATGGCTCAGCAAACAGAAAGAGCGGAGTGCAGCTATCCCTGAGATAACAGCGAAAGAAATAGGAGGATGCTGCTATGCGGAGATCTTGATTCAACTGGGCCTGTGTTCTCTCACGTTTAGAAGAAATGAGAGGGGATCTGATGAAAATGTATAAAATTCTAACAGGGATGACAAATTAAATATGGAAAGGATGTTTTCCCTGATTGGGGGGTCTAGAACCAGGTGTCACAGTCTCAGGATTTGGGATAGACACTTTCGGACTGAGATTTCTTCTCTCAAACAGTAGTGAACCTGTGGAATTCCAGAATAAAGGATGGTAGAGGCGGGAACCCTCATGACCTTTCAAAGCATTTAGACAAGCACTTGAAACACTATAGCATACAAATGCTGGAAAATGGAATTAGAACAGATAGATGCTTGGTGACCATCATGGAGATGATGAGCCAAAGGGCCTCTTTCCAAGCACTTTGACTCTTTGACTTAAAGAAGATATACAAAAAGGATTGAGAGGGATGCAAACCATAAAGAGAATGAGAGGAGGAAGTGGGCAGTGATTCAAAGCAAACCAAGTTGTACATTTGATTAACTGACATCTGCCCCACTTGAAAGGAAAGCTGCAGTTCTGTGCCATTCCCCCCATCTCCCCCCACGACCACTCACGGGATAAAACCTGACGCACAAGAACAGTTGATGCCGGCCCTTACAGTCGATAGGATGAGAAACAATTAGAAGGTGTAAACTACAGCTTGATGAACTGATTGGTGACATCCAATAGCCTCTAGAAAGACTGCCGATAAAGCCAACTTCCATTCATACTGTAAGTTATTGCTGGGTCTAAATGCTAAAATTCTAGCAATAAATTCAGAAACCATCTAAAAATCATTGTTAATAATGTAATCCTACAATAAAAGAAATTGTAAAAGATCAATTTGTGAAATTACTAGTGACGTACATTTTGCCGTTTCTTCAATGCGATATTCTGTGCCAGGTGTCCATCCCATGCAATGGTGCCAGCAAATTATTGAGGAAAGATTCTGCTGTGCTAACCCTTCCCTGCACAGGGCACAAAAAAATTCCTTCCTTCCAATCAGCCCGATTCTGAGACCACCCATTTCCAAAGTCTTCAAAACATTTCACCTCAATGGTGCTGCATCACTGGGGATAAAGAGTGATACCAAAATAAAGCATTTCTGCTCTCCATTTCAAAGGGATGCAATCATTACTTTGATAAATGAATGGTGTCGATCTGCAAGTCACCATAATTAGTAATACTAATGGCTCCCCAGTAGCTACAGCTTGGGAGGGGGAGATTGCTGAACTTATGCTGAGGGTCTTTTTGATGGACATGGGTTACCTTGAAGAAGCCTGGTCATTGAGGACCCATGTGTAGATTGCTCACACATAGCTTCAGTCAAGGGAATGTGCCCCGGCTGTTTACTTGGTACCGACAAAACCATTGGCTCAGCAACTAGAAAGAGCAGGGGTACAGCTACCCTGAAATAACGACAAAAGGAATAGGAGGATCAGGTCATGACAGGATGGTGCTATGTGGAGAGATTGATTTAACTGGGCCTGTGCTCAATCATGTTTAGAAAAAATGAGAGGAAATTTGATTAAAATGTATAAAATTATGACAGGTACGCACAGATTAAATTCAAAGAGGATGTTTCTCCTGGTTGGAAAGTTTAGAACCAGGGGTCACAGTATCAGGGTATGGAGTAGACCATTTAGGACTGAGATGAGGAAATATTTCTTCACTCAAACTGTAGTGAACCTGTGGAATTGTCTATCACTGAAAGCTGTTGAGGCCAAGTTACTGGATGTATTTAAGAAAGAGATTTTTTTAGATTGTAAAAGCATCAGGGGGTGTGGGGAGAAAGCAGAGAAATGGTATTGAGATAGATAAAAAACTGTGATCATACTGAGTGGCAGAGCAGGCTTAAAGGGCTGAATGGTCTACTCCTAGTTTCTATGTTTCTATGCTTAGATCAATTAGTTCCTTGATCCTGAATCTGCCTTTCAGTAATGCCTTGGCTGATTTGAATGCAGCATTAACTCCATTTTCTTGCTACCCCACCCCAACGCCATGACTTTCAACCCCATTGTAGATCAAACTCAGCCTTGAATATATTCAATGACTCTGACTCCTGACCATCTCAGAGAAGGAATATCAACCATCTCCATCTTAAATGAGAGGCTGATTATTGTGTAACTGCCCGCGATACTGATAGGAAAATGACCTTAAGGGATGGCCAACATTCCCACCATTCTGCGTGGAAACAGCATGTAGACACACTGAGGCTGGCGAAGCTGCCTCCAGGCTTCGCTAGCTAGAAAAGATGCTTAACCCAAGGTGCAAACAGTTCACTGAAGCGGTCAGAAATGGAAGGTCCGTGGTTGTGGGAGTCCCCAGTGCAGAGCTCATGGCATTGATCACTCATGACACTGTGCACAATGTCAGCATGCAGCTAGCAGCTCCTTCCTGAGCAGTAGACTGTACAAGAAAGCCCATTGACAGGTTAGTGCACTATTACCAGACCCAGGCGTAGGGGAAGAGGTAGGCCATTCAGTCCATCGAGTCTGCTCCACCATTCTAAGGGGACAAGGGATATACATACACAAATCAGGAGTGTTTCTTTTAAACTCAGTCCTTGACAGTGATGCAGATTTACCAGAGGCCAACGCACAGTGATTTATCAGCACACAGTCCATTGATTGAAGTTGATGGGAAACTGATATATTTGAAAATATAAAATATTAGACATAAAAAGCATTCACCTTTGCAGGGTAACCAAAACTACTTTATCATTTAACCTTTCTGATGAGGTAGGCAATCCTTTGTTTGTCCTTTTCTTTGCTGTTTCGTCATAACACAATTTGATATTTATTCCTTTGCACTCTAAGGCATTTGAAAAGGATCACTCCTGAACCAATGTGAGATATGAAGAGGTACACCATTTCTGGATTAATGTGATGCGGTGTGCAAATGTACTTCCCCTTAGAATGGTGGAGCTGACTCGTTGGGCTTAATGGCTTAATGATCCTACATCTGATGGCCCAGGTCTGCTTACTGTGCAGGCACAGATTGGTCACTTATATTGGCAGTATTCATTTCTTACATTGAGAACAACTGTTCTGGAAATTTACACACTCAGATATTACAAGGGTCAGACAATCCTTGAAGCATTGCAGACTGGAATTATTCAAAAGGACTTGCAGAATTCCCAAAGCAGCTGACTCCATGGGAATTGCCTGGGAAATTGATGATTCCAGTTGGCAAATCCATTGTGCCAGGAATGCTCCAAAAAAGCCCCTTAAAGTTGAAGAATTCAGAGGGTTTCAATTCATTTAAGCTTAATACTTACCCAGGGTAGATTAGAGCATTAAAAATCCACTCTAGTCCTTGGGTAACAAAAGCTGAATGGCCAAATTATCACTGACCAGCCCCCATGACCAGTGGCATCCCTTGACCAGAACCTCTTCCTGCCACCAGACCATCCTCCCAACCCCATTGACCTGGGTGGCATGGTTTCTCAGTGGTTAGCACAGCTGCCTCACAGTGCCAGGGACTCAGGTTTGATTCAACCCTTGGGTGACTGTCTGTGTAGAGTTTGTGCATTCTCCCCGTGTCTGCATTGGTTGTCCTCCGGTGCTCTGGTTTCCTCCCACAATCCAAAGACATGCAGATCAGGTGGATTGGTCATGCTAAATTGCCCATTGTGTCCAGTTTGGTGGATTAGCCATTGGAAAACATGTGTTACAGGGATGCTCTTCAGAGGGTCGATGTTGGACTCGATGGGCTGAATGGCTTGCATCCACACTGTAGGGATTCTATGATCTTACCAGCCCTAGCCCTGCTGGACCCAGCCCCCACTCCCCACTTGGTCCAAACATTAGTAGCAGCAGATAACAAGGTGTGGAGCTGGAGGAACACAGCAGGCGAGGCAGGATCAGAGGAGCAGGAAAGCTGACGTTTCGGGTGTCGACCCTTCATCAGAAAAAATAGCAGCAGCTGTGTGTGTTAACTACGAGATACATCGCAGAAGTTCACCAAAGTGCCTCAGATAGCACTTTCTAAACTCATGACCTCTTCCATCTAGGAGAACAAGGGCAGCAGATACACAGGAATACCACCACCTGCAAATTCCCCTCCAAGCCACTCACCAACCTGATTTGGAAATATATCGCCGTTCCTTCAATGTTGCTGGATCAAAATCCTGGAACTCCCTCCCTTAGGGCAATGTGAGTCAACCCAGAGCAGGTGAATTTCAGCAGTTCAAGATAGCAGCTCACCATCAAGGGCAGCTAGCGATGTGCAATAAATGCTGGCCAGCCAGTGATGCCCATGTCCCACAAGTAAATAAAAATAACTCAGCATCTGCGGAGGGAAAAATCAGATTTTATGTTTTGAGTCCAGTTGGACCCTTCTTCAAAGATTTGATCAGCAGCGTTAGGCTTGACACTCCCGTGCACAAATAAGGGAGGTTCCACATGTCAGATTAGATCAAGGTCCATCTGCTCTAAATGGATGCGAAAAGTTTCAGAATGCTATCTCTATGAAGAGCAGTGTCAACCTTCTCTGCCTCCTGGCTAGTGTTAATCCTTCAATCAACATCTCCAGAACAGATTAGCTGGTTATTATCACGCTGCTGTTTTAGTGGGAGTTTGCTGTGCAGAAATTAGCTGCTGCACTTCCTACATTACAACAGTGACTACACTTCGTCGGCTGTAAAGTGCTTTGGGATAATTGCGATTTTAAAGGGTGCAGGTGCTGTATAAATATCAGTCTTTCTTTATTTTGTATTAACTTGCCACCGGTCTTCTTTGTACTGATGTTACAAAGCATGCATCGGTAATGTCCCTTTCAGTTCAGCATCAGCAGCTGCACAAAAAAGCAGACTTTGTCCTTATTAAATAAAATAAAGATCTGTGGATATTGGAGATCTGAAACAAAAACAGAATTTGTTGGTGAAACTCAGCAGGTCTGGCAGCATCTGCGGAGAGAGAAACAGAGTTAGTGTTTCGAGTCCAGGGAGAATACTTGTTGAAAACATTCTGAAGAACAATCACCAGACTCGAAACATTAACTCTGCTTATTTTTTTTCCACAGATGCTGCCAGACCTGTTGAGTTTCGCCGGCAATTTCTGTTTTTTTTTTGTTTTCGCGCGTATTTCCTTTCTAATATTAATTGGAACATTACAGATCTGTGTGCTCACAATTTCCTCAAAGCCATTCCTGGTGAGCTGAGAGCACAGGATTCATGGAATCAAGCCTCAGCTGCCAGCTGAAATCAATGGCTTCAGGAAAGGAAGGAAGTGAATAAAACAAATAAACTGTAGTCAGAATGAACTGGCTTCGCTTTGTATTATTTAGTTAGTACACTGTGTGCTCAGCAATATAAAAGCAGCATTGAAGTGGCCCACAGCTCTGAATATTCAAATATACATTTTAATAATCAATGGAATATTCAAGCGTAAAAATGGATCAATTGGTACAGATTAACTTTTTGCGCAGTCAACAAAATATCACATTCACAGCACACTCTCCGAATGAAATGAGTGCAGAGTAGATGTAAATCAATACCAGACTACCCAAAATAACTCGTTAAAATCAAACAGACAGAAGGCTATTTAAAACATAACTTAACAAATGGCATTTATTGCAGCAAGAAGTGATTCGCTAGAAAACACAACAGAGTAAGAATGGAAGCTATAGTGCTGCTTAATGCTTTTCAGGAATGTGCGTTGAACCACATTGAGTGCGTTAAGTGCACACAGAGACCTGAGCTCCATTCTTTATCTTGATATTTCCACTGGTCTCTTCCACTATCAACATAGAAATTGCAATGAACACTGCTCTCATTTGCATGTGACATTTGTATTTTATGCTATTTTAATTCATGTGCAAACATAAAGAGGGATATATTAAAATATCCACATTGTTTACAATGAGACACATGTGGAGTATGAAGGGGGATCATATGTCAGAGGCTTACAGTAAATTAAATCTAATTAATAAGCCAACAACAAACAGAATCTATTTCACAGCAATCTGAACTTATTTATGCAGGAAACTGTGCAAACAGAGTCTACTCAGCAAATAGCAAACACACCTACACAGAATCTATGAACAATATAGTCTGTACATTTACAAACATCAAACAAAATCTATTTACTAGCAAATTCAATTTACTCTGCAAATAGTCTATAACTCACTGTAGTGATTGCAATGAAAGCTAGGTCGATCTCATTGACTGTGAGATCCTTGACTGGGGCTATTAACTTGTGCATATCAAGGAGCCCTGGCTGACAGATACAGGCAGGCGATTCAGAGAGTCTCCTCATTCTAGGGACTGGCTCTGAGCAAACTAGTCAGAGTCCCTGTACTGTGCACACATAAATAAAAAGATGACTTGGTGATGGGATACCTGCATCCTTGAAGTTATTTCACTCACGAAATAGCAACAGGGTCTATTTAGAATGTTTATCACAAAACAACAAGCAGTCCATCTAAACAGAGTATTTACCCAGAGCAGGGGGCCATTTGCTCAACAAGTCTGTTGTGTGTCTATTTCAAAATGCAGTTCATTTTGTGCCACTCTCACAATCTGTCCTCGTGTCTCTGCAACTTCTTTTTCCTCCAAGTATTTATCTAATTCCACTTTGAAAGCCAGTATTAAATCTTTTTCCAATATGCATTATAAAGTCTAACCACTTTGCTCTGGTCACTCTTGCACTTTTGCAATCACTTTCAAGTCTGTGTGTCAAGGCTTGATTAGCTGGTTTGCAGTGTAGAGTAACACCAACAGTGTGGGTTCAATTCTTGCATGGATTGAGTCGACCATGAAGAGCTCTTCTTCTCAATATCTCCCCTCACCTGAGGTGCGGTGACCCTTAGGTTAAACCACCACCAGTCATCTCTCTCGCTCTCTCTCACTCTCTCTCTCTGATGAGAGGGTGGGACTACATAACTTTACATTTAACCTTGTGCCCTCTCTTTATCTAACTGTTGTTGAAAAAAAATTCCTCTTTATTTACTTCATTTAAATTCTTCATGTTCTTAAACGCCTCTTATATAACAATCCCTTGCCCTTCTCTACTCCGAGGAGAACAACCCTAACTTCTCCAGTTTTGTTTCCAACTATAACCCCTGACCTATATAGATATTCTGCCATCAATGAGATCCAATCTCATTATGAATACTTTGTTCAGCCTTGTCGATCTCCTAAATAATCTTCAAACCTTCAGTTAACTCTTCAAATTCTTTGAAGAAAACATGAAGAACTTCAATAACTGCTCCTTTTGGCCTGAAAATTCCAGGTACCCAGTGGCATCATTGTCTAGCCAATACACTGCCAGGGCCAATAAAGTCTTTCGTGAGGCTTCATGTATTTTCCATCAAGATGATAGAAAGAACATGTGTCATTGCACTGTACCAGACAAGAAAGGGGAATGAAATATGACAATTTAGTCAATACCTTTGCTCAGAAAACTACTCAAAGGGATCACACAATTTCTTAAAATCTGCAGCACTCTAATAAATTTTAATTCTGGGTGTTTTGAGCAAGAATTAGAAACGAGAAAAAGGCAGGAGCCAATAAACTCCTCAGGCCCTAATTATTGTGATACGGAATAAGTTAAGAGATAGTGAGAGTAATGTAACTTTGAAGTTGATGATAATTTAATGAGACCAATAGATAAATAGCCACAAGGACTTAAAATTTCTGGAGTGGCAGATTTAAAATTGAAAGGAAAGTAAGGGATTCAGAAGAAAATATTTGGCATGTTGAGTAATTGTGCATTTTATGAGCAACATAATTTCTAAGTCCTGGATCTGGTGTTGACATAGCTCAAGATACAGCCCTGCTGAATGCAGTCAGTGAATTGTGGAACCATGTGTTAAACTCAAAGACAAAGAATAAGCCTTCATTTGTTAGCAACATAAGGGAAACAAGTTTTTGGAAATGTGTAAGACCCAAGGGAGTCCTATTAACCCAGGTAAATAGCAGTTATGTTATTGTATAGATTCCAGCCCAGATAGGCCACGTACCTTTAAAACAGTTATATAACATCGCAACATGCTAAGTTTTAGTGTAAAGGTATGACCCTCCCCTGCAGTCCCTCCCTCTGTGCATGGAATCATTGTAGTGCATTCAGTCAGTCAGCTATGAGTATGTAATTTACAGTAATAGCAGTAATCACAGAATCCATGCTATTCGGTATTAGAGTAATGTCAATTGTTAGTGTTGTTAATAAACTTCAAGACATCGGTCTCAACAAGATTCCAGCCTTTCTAGGACATGTTAACATGCTAACATACAGACAATACTCAGACCATATCACACCAGCGAACTTTGTTTGAGACAAGAAACCATATCAATAGCCATGACCCATATCACAGGGAACCAACAGAAGATCAAGAAGGCACAGGTGACACCGAGCTTGGGTTCTGAATGGCTCTGAGATAATAAACTATAGGATAAACTGAGGGAGAAATGACAAAGACTTGAGTTGAGTTAGAATAAAGATGGCAACCTTGTACAGTGACACTTAGGACACATCCTGCAGAACATAGCACAGCGTGTCACGAGGTTTGATGCCTGAACTTTCAAGGGCATCTTTCTCAAATAAATGTCCTTCATCATCATTTCTCCTTTCTATCAGTGAGTATTTTTCTGCGGGATCACATTGAAACCACAATGATGGGCTAAGGAGCTGGACCTTGTGGGAGAGAGAGTCAGAGGCCCCCCACTGTGGTTCAGGCCACTTGGCTCAGGATGTAACCAGGAGGACTCAGAGTCTGACATCTGAAGGGTGATGGGCTCAGAATGCTTTTGCATGCAGAAACTTTGCTGCAAATAGCAGAGGACAACTTCTTCCATGGACGACGTAACCGAGGGATTTGACTGTTTGAAAAGAAAGAGTCAGAACATTCATTCTCCATTACCCACTGCACAGTTTGCTTCCGTTCAGATTTCCACAAACAGGTATCATAAAAGAAGCCTAGGGGTTTGTATTTATTGCAATTTACCTCAAGGTGTTTGTGGAGCTGGCCTTTTGCCAGCTTTGTGCGTGTGTTATAGTCCAGGCTGCACATTATTCCAGGAAGCTGTCTTTTTGCTGTCAGAGTTGGCTGCACTGGGAAGCCAAGAGCACCTCCTCTGTTATTGAGAGACTGCTTCATTTTTTGGCCAATTTTTCTCTGGCTCACCTTTATGTGTCATTGTAATATTTGCGGCAATGCCTTTGTAAATGTCATAGGAAATATTAAATTAACAGTGTCACAGAAAATAATGGGAATTAATGCTGCTTTATATTTATGAAGTACCAACTTGCACTGACCCAGACATTTACAGATTTGAGTGGTTTAATTATTCAGGCACTCAATGTGGACACATGGTATGCAAACATGTCAAGGTCAGGAAGGTCTCTGGTTTGATGCCATCACGTTCGTGGTGCCAGCATGCTTGAACTCGAAATGCTTGCTGTCTGCTCCTTTTAGAGACAAATTATTTTTAAAGCTACATCACACTCATGTAAAGAGTCCATTTTATCTGTGTAAATTTTTCCTCCTCCTTTCCAGAAGAGGGTGACCTCACACCCTTCAATCAAGGAGCTATTCGCTCTGTGTAAGCTGAACTGACCATCGTTTAATTATGGCGCCAGATAGCGCATCATGGCATGAGGGCAAGGGCGGTGTTGGTGTGTTTAATGATTGGTTTTCCAAGAGCATGAGCCCTATCTGACCTCGCTTTACAACTCTTCCCCAACCCATTGCTCCAGAAACTCATTGTGTCAGTCCATTGCCACTCCATTTGTGATCAATACAAATGAGGAGTAGAATTGGGAGCCTGTTCATACAGCCTTGCAGGAGACAAATCATTTATCCACTCGGAAGCCACTTTTGGGAGGTAGGGCAAATGACAGGGTGGAATATCCAAGTGATCTAGAAGTGACAAAATGATGGATTTAAGGCATTTTATTGCTTCTCTGTAAGCAAATATGACCAGGAATTTTAACCAATGTTTAGGGCATTAATTCTCAAGATGTGGATTTTGCTGGAAAGACTGGTATTTGTTGTCCATCTAGAGGAGCTCCTGAGAGGGTCATGTTAAGCCCTTTTCTTAAATTGATGCAGCTCACGAAGTGAAGGCACACCTGCAGCACAGTTTGGTAGCCAGCACCAGGATTTTGACTGAGTGACATTGAAATGACAGCCATTGATTGCCTATACTGAACAGTGTGTATGACCTGGAGGATCCTATCACTGTGTCTTTCTGAATAGTGAAGGGGCTGCAGGTGATGCTGAAGTAGCCATAGTGTGTTGCTGCCATGTATCCTTTAGATGTTATACACTGCAGTCACAGTAGTTCAGTGGATGGAGTGCATGTTTAGAGTTGGTGGATGAAGGGCTGAACCAGCTGACTTCCTTGACCTGTATAGTGTTGAGTTCATTCAGTGCTGTCTATCTACTCACCCATGAAAATGGATGCAGAATTAGATACAGAACTGGTTTAGTCATAGGAGACAGAGTGCAGCGGTGGAAGGTTGTTTTTCAGATTGGAGATCTGTGAACAGTGGTGTTCACAGGGATCAGTGCTAGGACCCCTGTTGTTTGTAATATATATAAATGATTTGGAGGAGAATGTAGATGACCTGATTAGTAAGTCTGTGGATGACATAAAAATTGGGGGAGCTGCGGATAATGAGGAAGATTGTCGGACGATACAGTAGGATATGGATAGGCTGGAGACTTGCAGATGGAGTTTAATTTGGACAAGTGCAAGTCGATTTATTTTGAAAGATTAATGCAGGAGGGAGGTATGGAGTAAAAGGCAGAGCCCTTAGTGGCACCAATGTACAGAGGGATCTACTTGTGCAGGTCCACAATTCCCCGAACGTGGCTTCACAAGTGGATAAGGTGGTTAAGAAGGTATAAAAATTAAAAATTGGCAAGTCATGTTGCAGCTGTGTAGAACTTCAGTTAGGCTACATTTGTACAGTTCTGGCTACCACATTACCGGAAGGATGTAGAGGCTTTGGAGAGAGTATATTAATGTTTTCCAGGATGTTGCCTGGTTTGGAGGGTATTAGTTATGAAGAATTTGATTTGTTTTCAAGTGAATCTTGAAGTATGAAGGGCAACCTGATAGAAGTTTACAAACTTAAGAGAGGCATGGATATTCAGAGTCTTTCTGCCAGGATAGAAATGTCTCTTCCAGGGAACATAGGTTTAAGGTAAAATGGGATATGTTTTAAGGAGATGTAACAGGCAAATGTTTTACACAGAGAGGAGGAAGTGCCTGGAATGCACTGGCTGAGGAGGCAGATTCAGTAGCAACATTTAATAGGCATCTTGACAGATATATGAATAGGTGGGGAAGAGAGGAATATGGACTGCGTAGAGGCAAAGGGATTTTAGTTTAGGAAAGCATCATATATTGACGCAGTCTTGGTGGGCCAAAGGACCTATTTCTGTGCTGTACTGTTCTTTGTTCTTCGATTATTCTGTCACACCTCCACCTTAATTGTGCCTCATAGTTGGTTGAAAGGCTTTGGGAGTCAGAAGGCGAGACCTCTTCACTGACTCCGTTCCAACAATATTACTGAAATATGGCATTACAGTGACAGCAAGGTTCAGTTTTAGAATATCATTAGTTGGAACAAATGATTTGATGCAGTATGATTTCTTATAGTTACTGCTGCAAACTTTGACACATCCCCCTAGCAACTTGATATGCTACCCAATAAAAGACATAATTTTCATTATTCTAGTGTGTTTCACCAACTCAGGAACATATAAAGTAATTTACAGACATTTCACGGTTAATGCATTTCATGGTTAATGTTGCAGACAATATTGCATTAACACAGCAAGAATATCTATCTGATAGACCAGTCACCAGTTACTCAAAGCATTAATTGATAACCAGCATCATTATGTTGAAATTGTGTTGTGGGATATTACAAAACAAGGGGTTGCCAACTCTAGTTGGCCATATGCTTGGAGATCTGATCAGAAGATATGATCTGTTGCCAGTGGCACTATGCACATGTTCCCACCACTGGTCCACTAACATGCCCAGCATCATGGGGCACCACCTTCCCAACACCAACTGGAAAGCAGACTTTTAATTACCAAATTGGATGATGCATGACTGTCAGCTAAGTAGTTTTTCCATCACTTCTCCAATTTGATTTAACTAGTAAACATTCAAAGATAGCATATACAAAATTGCACACAATCTATTTTCGTGGAAAGTTGATTTTTTTTTGGCTCCCAAGTTGCTTGTAGCATTGTTCTGGGGATTAAGAGTGTTCCAGAGCAAATCTGGAGGGTTGGCAACCTGCATTGACAGACACACTTCCACATTAATGTGTAATTGCTCTGTTCCTCCAAATTGAAAAGGGAATGAACCCAGTTAAAATGAATGGGTTAATGCTCCTGGTGAAAACAAGAGACAAGGTTATTTCATAAATAAACAGTTCAATGATAATATCTAGAAGCAAACAATTAACCTAACGTGTCATCGAGTTAAAGGGGCCTAGTAGATTAACACACTATTCATTTGCATCAAACTCTGCAATAATTAACTAATTAATCTGTGAATAACTGAGACTGTGGGTCAAAACAAAGTAGGTGAAAGATTAAACCCATTCATTATCTGTTGTACAGCTAATTTAATAACCTCCTGAAATCTGACAATGCGTTGTTTTATTTTATCAATATTGCATCTTTTAATTGTTACCTTCGCTGTGGCAATTGTTAGGGGAAAAAATCTTTGGGCAGGAGTTAATTGAAGTTCTGCTTTCTTAATTGGCTCATTAACATGTTTGCTTTCCATGACAATGTGCCGTGTATAATTGTCACCCTATCAACCCAGATGGCTTTTATTATTATTGAGAAAAGGAGTAATCTGTCTTTCACTCTGCGGTATGACAATACATTCAAACAGTTTTGCAAACCTGAGATTTAATTTGCACATCTCCACTATGTCATTAGAACATTGGGTTATATGCTCAGCAATGTATGAAGGAAATTAATGTTGAAAACACTGTTTTATAGCTTAACACATAACCCTTTGAAGTATCAAAATTCTGTGAACTCACAGGATAATACATTCATTTCTATTAAGAGTTTGAGTGCCATGGGTAAGGAGCACGCGAGAGAGCTGTCTGGATGACAGCCCTACGCAGTGGTGTTGGTTGGCTTTTCACGAGAGCATTGCACTTTGTGAGTAAAATCTTTCCACAAGCTCGCATTTATTAAATATGACAGCAACTCATTCCTTTCTCTTCACCCGCCCATTCCAAAGGTGTTGACTTATACAGTGGCAATTTCCATTTCACAAGCTTCCAGTGGATCAACAGCTGATCAGCGTGCACCCTGGCACTTGTCTTTTAGGCAAGGTATGCCAGTAAGGGTCAGGGGAGAACCTGTCCGATTGGAATACTAGTGCCATCTTTTTAACAGTGGAGAGGTGTGCAGGGCATGAATCCAAAGTAAAGTTTCATCGAATAGTCTTCCACATCCAACCACCATTCTCACCATTTCTGTTTCGTGTCTGATAATTCTGTAGCTATTAAAAACAATTTTCTTTTGCTGTTCCTGGATTATTTTCTGGACTTGCTCACTTCAGTCTCCAGGTAATTGAATCCAGAAAATTCCAAGAGCAAACTGGGGGGTTGACAACTCAAATCCTTGGACAAGATTTGGACTAAGTCTGGAATAAAGTGGAACATGACCCACTGGAGAAGGGAATGTCACTCCATTTGAGTTAAGACAAGCTGTCTATGGGTTCTCAGGCATGAGTCACAAAATATTAATATTCAGGTACAACATATTATCAAGAAAGTTAATGGGATGTTATCCATTATTTTGAAGAGAAATTGAACATAAAGGTTGAACTATTTGAATTCAGTTATATGGGCCATAATACCGTGGACAGTTTAGATCTTCATATTTAAGGAAGGGTGTAGATGCCTTGGGACAGTTCAGGGGAGATTTTCGAGATTGATACCTGGAATTAATGGGATGTTTTATCAGGAAAGTTTGGATAGATAGACGAGGTTTGTTCCAAATGGAGTTTACAAGAATGAAGGATGATTTGGCTGACGAGAATAAAGTCCTGAATGGTCTTGCCAAATTGTTTTCTCTTTTGGGTGACTCCAGAATGAGTTGGCATTGTTTTAACATTGAGATTCAACCCTTTGAGGGCGGAAATTCGGAGACAATTTTTCTGTGAGATGGTTGTATGACTTCGGAACTCTCTGCCTCAGAAAACAGTGCAAGTGGTGTCGTTGAAAATGTTAAAGGCAGACAGATAGATTCTTGTTAGCCAAGGGATGCGAAGGTGCTCAGAGGTAGATAGCAATTTGAAATGCAGACGGATCAGCCACAATGTGAGGAGGAATGGCCGAGGAGGCTTGAGGAAACAAATGGTCTATTTCTGCTCCTATTCCATATGCTCGTAAGTTCATAACTCTGATCTTCCACCATCAGGAACTATGCAACTATACGTCAGAAATAGACTGATAGGGATCAATTTTCGAGTACCCCTCATTGCTGGCAGAAAACCTTATGCTCCAGCAAAAGCATTTGAGCCCTGGATACACACGGACAGTGTGCAGGGCTCTCTGTAACCAGCCTTCATGCGAAAGCACCCTTGTTAACAATCATAACAACAACTCGTATTAATATAGCATCTTTGACAGAGCAAAAGATCCCATAGCGTTGAATCCAGGAACATTCAATGATTAAAGTGGGTATGAATCGTTATTTTTGCCAATGTGTTTTTGACAAATGAATGCATGGTGATACAAATAATTTCTGTTTATTATGATGTTCATCTAAAGAACCAACTTGCTGCTAGTGTGGATGGAACAAAATCCATTTCAGTCGGGAGCTCATCCCCGGTGACCTTGCCTAATCGTTCAGCCAGCATCATTTTTGATGCCTCTCGTGGGAACTTACTGGGGACATGTGAAAGACAATGGAGTACTGTGATCGGTTTTGGGCTCCTTATCTGAGGAAAAATGTATTGGCATTAGAGGCAGTCCAGTGAGGATATATTGGATTAATCCTGGGTATGGAGGGATTTTCTATTGAGGAGAGATTGAGTGGGGTTGGGCCTGTAGTCATTGGAGTTTAGAAAAAATGAGAGGTGACCTTATTGAAACATACAAAATTCTTAGGGGACTCAGCAGGGTAGATGCATGTTGTTTCCCCTCGCGAGAGAGATGAGGAAGAATTTCTTGGAGCATATTGAATGCATGGAATTTTTTTTACTGCAGATGGCTGTTGAGGTTGGGTCATTAAGTATATTCAAGGCTGAGAAAGACAGATTTTTAATCAGTAAAGGATTCAAGGGTTAAAGGGGAAAAGCAGAAAAGGTCAAATCGAGGGTTATCAGGTCCATCACAATCTCATTGAATCGCAGAACAGACTCAATGGGCTGACTGACCTACCACTGCTCCTCTGTCCAATTGGCCACATTCCCAACATTCCTGAGTTTCAAGTTCGCCTCTTAGTTGACATCTTTCGTTGTCTGTTTCGGGAGCTGTTGATCTTTTACTTTTATTCGTTTGTAGGCTGTGGTTTTATTTGGCTAGGCCAGCATTTATTGCTCAACCCTAATTGCCCAAAGGGGCAGTTAAGGACCAGCCTGTGAATCTAGCGTCACATAGAAGCCAGACTAGGTAAGGACAGCAAGCATGGGGCTGGATGAACACAGCAGGTCAAGCAGCATCATAGGAGCAGGAAAACTTGACGTTTCGGGCCTAGACTAGA
>JAHRHZ010000274.1:8782129-8793879 GCA_024137785.1 Ginglymostoma cirratum
CCATCTGTCATGGTGGGAATCAAACCCAGTCCCCAGATTATTGCCTGCGTCTCCGCATTAAAAAGTCTAGTAATTACACCAGTACACCATCACCTCCCCCATCCTTCACTGTGGTGAAAGGATGGGACTGCAAATTGGTGTATTTTGAAGTCACCAAGTAATGGCTACAGTAGTTTTCATTGCTCAGTACATGGAAGCTTTCTTTAGTTTTGGAATTTCACCTGCTGTTTGCAAAACTCAGAGAGACTGAGAACAAAACAACAGGCACAGATTTCGTTGTGCTAGTTTGATTGCACATTTGTGTGTTAGAAGCTTTCCACACAGATAAGTTTTGGGGCTGAGATTTATAATCAAGAGCAGCACCGACCTCCAACCAATTCAGACTTTTCTTTTATTTTTAGGAGCAGAACTGCAAATGGGAAATATTAACATAAAGAATATTTTATTCATGCCACCATCATGTTCTTCCAAAACTGATTTTGCTGAGACATTTATGGAGCAAATATATAAAACACGGTCATTGTAAATCTAAATTCACAATAAATTTAACTGTACGATTGGATTAAAATACAGTAGAATTAAATTCACAATCATTTGAAGTGACCTTGTTGGTGGAAATGTTTTGTAGCAAAACTGCCAAGTTTCTATCTCAGATAACAAGCATGGGGCTGGATGAACACAGCAGGTCAAGCAGCATCATAGGAGCAGGAAAACTTGACGTTTCGGGCCTAAACCCTTCATCAGAAATGGGGGAGGGGAAGAGGGTTCTGAAATAAATAGGGAGAGAGGGGGAGGTGGATAGAAGATGGATAGAGGAGAGGATAGGTGGAGAGGAGGCAGACAAGTCGAAGAGGCGGGGATGGAGCCAGTAAAGGTGAGTGTAGGTAGGGGGGTAGGGAGGAGATAGGTCAGTCCAGGGAGGACGGACAGGTCAAGGGGGCGGGATGATGTTAGTAGATAGGAGATGGGGGTGTGGCTTGGGGTGAGGAAAAACAGGTTAGGGAGGTGGAGATGAGCTGGGCTGGTTTTGGGATGCGGTTGGGGGAGGGGAGATTTTGAAGCTTGTGAAATCCACATTGATGCCATTGGGCTGCAGGGTTCCCAGGCTGAATATGATTTGCTGTTCCTGCAGCCTTCGGGTGGCATCACTGTGGCATTGCAGGAGGCCCAGGATGGACATGTCGTCTGAGGAATGGGAGGGGGAGTTGAAATGGTTCGCGACTGGGAGGTGCAGTTGTTTGTTGCGAAGTTTCTATCTCCATTGTTTCTGCACAAAGCTAGATCGTACACACGACACTATGGCCTCCACCATGGGTAGAGCAAAAGGCAACTCCTATCCACCCTTCCTAAGCTGGAACGGTGTTCCTAAGCTGGAACACTCTCATCGCTTCAATATGAGCAACCTTTCTTGGACATTAACTCCTGGAGTGGGACTCAACCTGAACCTGTGGTTCAGAGCCACAGCTACTACCCATTATCCCAGAATATTTCCTCCAACTTACATAGCATATCAAAATCTTTTTCTTTGTCAATAAATTTCTTCAGGGCCTTTATTGTCTCAACCTTCTGTCTTTTCCGTAAGATATTGAACTGAGAGCTTACCCGTAACGGGTTCCGTGACACTATCTCAAAGAGAGATCAGGTTCTTCACAGTCTCCCAAGTTATATTTATCCCTCAACCACATCACCAAAACCATTTGATCTAGCAGTTATCTTATGGCTATATGTGGGAACTTGCCATGCAAAATTGGCTATTGTTTTTACGACTTTACAACAGCGACTATATTTCAAGATTATTGAATTGTTTGTAAACTGCTCTGCTTGAGATGCTCTGAGAGCGTGAACAGTGCTCCATAAATGCGAGTTCTTTTTTACTACCTGACCTAATCCTGCAATCCCCTTCTTACCTTTATCAGAACTCACATTCTGAATGACTACTGTTACATTAATCATGATAGATACCTCAGCCATTTGCAATTAATTCTCAACACCTCTTACTGTAACTCATGCTATGTCTTTTCAGCTTCAAGATATTTCTCAAAAGCATCTGGTCTCACCTTTGGGGTCACATTTCTGACTCTGTTTCCACATCTTGCTCACTTATTCAACATGACACTGCTACCCTTTCCTCCCTCTTCATCACCAACACCAACCAATCTTCCCCCAATTCCCAACACTCTCCCAAGACATCGTTGGATTACTTGGATTCAGTATTAAAAGTGTGATGTTGTTGTCAGAGTTTTAGCCCTGTCTTTCTCCTCCCCTATATGGGTGTTGCCTTGTTTTCGTGTGTTAACAAGGCCCTGCTAGATGCAGGGATTTGGAGCATGAGGCTTGCTTTGAGTGATACAGACTCAACATTCAAGGTTTGGTGTTACAGCTCTCTGTGTGGCAAGCCATAAATCGAGCTCTGCTATTCTTGGAGGCACACCAAATGTTAAAGTTTATTTTTAAGGTAGGTACTGTTCCTCAATTTACCTAACTTTCAGACCAAGGTTGATAAAAATCACAGACCAGGTCTCCGTACTGAACAACAATTCTTATTTATCACAAGTAATGGGACTATAGCTACTGGGAAACAGGCATAAACCCTTGGCATTTAATACAACTAAGCAAAACTCTAATCACCTTACAGGCTTCTCCTTTATACATGCATACACACACACTCATGCACGCCTGCAGGTTGAAAACATGCACATATACACATACACACAGAAATATAGACACATACACATGTACACACACACACAGTCATGCATACTTACAGATTGAAAATACACACATGTACACACACACACGGAAATATGGACACACACACACACACACACACAAAATGTAGATTATTGGTGAAGATAGAAGGAAACGGTAAGGTCTGTTCAGTAGTCTTTGCTTCCCAAGTCAGATATTGAAATGATGAAATGGCTAATGAGGCCATTGATGTTCAGTTGATTTTCTTGGGAAGCTCCTACTGTTTTGTAAGACATACACCACAACTGTTTCACAATTGTGAAACACACCAATGTTTTAAATTAGCCTCAGCAACTCTGAGCTCGGAAGTGAGGTGGATGGGGTGAAGCGGGGAAAGGAAACAGTCAAGAGTTCAGTCCTGATTTGGTATTCAATGGATCTTGCCACTGAAGGTACATAAAAGCAGGACAAGGTTAAGTAATAACAGCCTACCAGGGTTGAATAACTTGCCTATGTTGGTGATGGGAATGGAATAACCATTTCTGCGGGGTAAAAACCGAAAGAACTGCGGATGCTGTAAATTAGGAACAAAAGCAGAAGTTGCTGGAAAAGCTCAGCAGGTCTGGCAGCATCTGTGAAGGGAAAAAAGTCAGAGTTAATGTTTCAGATCCGGTGACCTATCCTCAGAACACCAGAATGTTTTTATTTCTGTGAGGTATTGGTGATCACTTGTTAGCAGGTCTAGAAATGAACCCTCATAGTGGGTATAAGAATTTCTTCCCAACAGTGACAGCATCACCTCTTAATATTCAGGAGAAAAGAATCGGCCAACTACACTGACAGGGCTCCTCCAGCAGAGCGCATGTGTTGTTTGTCAGAGGTGCATATGTGAGTGCAGCCGGAAGATTAAAAGCTGCCTTACTGAGTCAGTGATCTTCGAGCCACTTCCCTGGTTATACAAGTAGAACGGACAACCTGAGATGACATGACTTCCCCTGTGAAGGGAACAGGAAGGGTCTGAACCACAGCTTGAGAGCTGTGATTAAAACAGCATGGGGATTCATCAATTAAGTGCGGAACACTGTACCACAAGTAATTATTAGGGACAGTGATGCATTAGCAGTTATTACCGTGCGCTGTCATGCTTTAGAGCTCAGTCTATGAAGGTTATTAACTTACTTCTTCGGGCAATTTTACCGGCCAGCCTAAAACAGTGGGGCTGTCCAACTTTGACCTCAAGGTCTGAACACAGTAAGAGCTGATTATATGAAGTGTTCTACTCAGCGGTGAGTGAGCCTGGCTGGCATTGATGCACAAATATTGCTTTGATCTTCGACTATTCCAAACAAAACGATGTCTTTCCAGTGGAAGTAATTGGATATCCGTTTCACTGAACCAACACAGACCAACAGGGTGAATGGCCTCCTGGGTTTTTTTAAAAGGTAGGTTTGAGGCCTGTTTTGAGGCCTAATGAATCCTGATTTCGATGAGAAAGCAGTTTGGGATCATCAATGATCTACAGTTCCACCTTTGCCTTGTTATTTTCTTGCCTTGTCCTCCCTGCTCGTCTGCCTCTGCATAATCTTTCTTCTAGCCTTCATGCAGTATCCTCTTTCTCTCCTACCTTTCATGTCTTGTCTCCTCCAGCTCCCTCTCCTTGATGCTGATGTCATTTTTCCCTGTGTTAGGACAAATAAATTTTTGGCTTATTTTACAAGAGACTGTCGTAATTTAACTCACGTACGTTCTATGGAATTTTTCTCACCGCTGTGCAGACCTCAGAAGTTCTTGCATGGCAGCAGAAGCCAAAGGGCCAATCGACATACGCTTAGCCTCCCAGAGGGAACATTGGCACACACCATTCTGACTTGCAAACAGATCGCCGCTCCTTCGATGTCGCTGAGTCAAAATCCTGGAAATCCCTCACTAACAGCATTGTGGGTCAACCTATAACATCTACACTGCAGTGCCTCAAGAAGGCAGTGCACCATCACCTCCTCAAGGGCAACTAGGAATGGGCAGCAAATGCCAGCCCAGTCAGCGATAACACAACACAAAATACAATAAGAAAATAAGAAAAAGCTGCAACAAAAAAAAAATCCTTCGTCATCTATTTATGGTGGAATATGTTGCACAAAGTGGTTCTGAAGGAGTTAATATTGATGGTGCATTAAGCTCTACCCGTTCTGATGATGCCACTCATTGTTCAGGTAGAGGCATCTATGTGAGTCCCTGAGAGATGGAATTTGCTCAACTCCTGATAGTCATCGGTATTGAAGCCTAGCAAATTAATGTAAGCTATACCTATTGCTATTATGCAATAGACCACCCTGTTATGTAAGTGAAATCATGTTTGACAAATCTATTGGAATTCTTCAAGGATGTAATTAATAGAGTTGATTGGGAGAGTCAGTGGATGTGGTTTATGTGGACTTTCAGAAGGATTTCGACAATGCCCCACGTAAGAGATTAATGTGTAAAATTAAAGCACTTAGGATTGGGGTAGTGTATTGAAATGAATAGAAAATTTGTTAGCAGACAGATAACAAAGACCAAGAATAAATGCATCTTTTTCTGAATGGCAGGCAGTCACTATTGGGGTTCTATAAGGATTGGAACTGGGACCCCAGCTATTGGTAGTACATGCTAATGAAGGAACTAAAGGTAAAATCTTAAAATGTGCAGATGATACAAGACTGGGTGGAAGGACACGCTGTGACGTGAATGCAGAGATGTTGCAATTTGATTTGGACAGGCTGACGAATTGAGCAAATATGTAGCAGATGCAGTGTAATGTGGACTAATGTAAGGCACATAGCAAAAGTAGGAAGGCCGATTCAAGTGGCTGTAAATTGAGAGAGGGTAATGTTTGACAAGACCAGGGGATCCTCATGAACCAACACAAGTGCAGCAAGCAGTAAAGAAGGCAAGCTGTATGTTGGCCCTCCTAGTGAGCGAATTTGAAAACAGGAACAAGGATGTCTTGCTATAATTACACAGGGCATTGGTGAGACCACACCTGGAATACTGTGCGCAGTTTTGGTTTCTTTATCTGACGAAGGATGTTGTTGCTACAAGAGGGTGTGCAACACAGGTTTACCACATTGATTCCTGGAATGGCAGGGCTGTAGTATGAGGAGAGATTGAGTCAGTTAGGATGGTATTCACTGGAGTTTAGTTGAATAGAGGATTTCTTAGAAATCTATAAAATTCTAACAGGATTCGACAGGGTAAACACAAGAAGGATGTTCTGATGATGGTGGAATCCAGAACCAGGAGCCATAGTCTAAAGGTAAAGGGGGATACCTTTTAGGACTGAGATGAGGAGAAATTTCTTCAGCCAGAAAGTCATGAGCTTGTGGAATTTACTGCCAGAGAAAGTAGTCGAGGCCATAACGTTGTATTTCCAAGAAGGAGGTAGATGTAGTTCTTGTGCTAAAGGGATATAGGGGTGTGGGGGAGAACAGGATTAGGGTATTCAACTCGATGATCAGCCATGATCATAGTGAATGGTACAGCAGGCTCGAGGGGTCGAATGGCCTACTCCTGCGCCTATGTTCTATGTGTCTGTTTAGACACAGCAGTGTTCTATCCTCCATCATTGGTAATTAGGCAGATCCTCGACCCAGCCATGAAAAAGAAGAATTAGTGGCAGTGAGCTACCCAAACCAGAATCCAACAGAATATTCCTTTCAGCACATACTTTAAAATGCATCTGGGCCATGGTTTGGAAGCATAAGGGCATTCTGGCCTCCTGTGACACTATCCCACCCCAGGGTGTTTGCACTTGTTATTATTCCAGCTGCTGAAGTATTGAGTCTCAAAGGAGCAGCGGATTCCACGGTCCAGCTGAGTGTGCGCAACCTCACTGAAATGATAGGTTATGAAGGTCTCTCTCTCTCTCTCTCTCCATATTAAATGAAAGGCTTGCAATTTTACAGCACATTCTATGACCTCAGGAGATTAGGAACTGCTTCAGTCAAGGAAGAACTTTTTACTTCCAGTTTAGTCACTGTTGCAGATTCGGAGACGGACAGCTAATGTGTGCACAGCAAGCTCCCGCAAAGAGCAATGTGGCAATGAGCAAACATTCTGATTTATAGTGACAATCGCTGAGGGATAAATATTGACGAGGACAACTCCCCTGTGGTTCATCAGTTGTGTACTGCAGCATCTGTTATGTCCAGTGGCAAGAACCTAAACGTTCTCAATATCTTAGCACAAACAGAGCACCTCCGACAGTGCAGCATTCCCTCAGGATAGCATATCAGCCTGGATGTTGGGTTTAAAAGAATTTTGAAGTTAAAATATGGCTTTGAGCATGATAGATGGTGTCATATCCTAGACACATCACCTTACACAATTTTGTAATTCTGAGTTCATTATCTTTTTGTTGTGTGAGTGAAATAACTGCACATAGACCAATATCCCATCACCAAGTCACCCTTTATTTACTTGCACACAGTACACTGACTGTAGCCAGCCAACTCAGAGACAGTCCCCTGAACTGAAGAGATGCTGAATGCCCGACTTATATATACACCTTTTTCTCTTCCTATCCCAATTTCACGGACTTGTTCCATATCCTTAAACGTTGTGATATTTGAACTACACATCCAAATATCTTTTAAGGGTTGTAAGGTTTACAGTCTCCACCACCTGCCCAGGCAATACATTTCAGATTCCCACCAGCCCCTGAACAAAAAATATTTTTCTTAAATCCCCTCTGGATTCCCAGGCCCTAACCCTAAAGCAATGCTGAAATAACTGTACCACGGCTACTATCTCATCACTAAATCACCCTTTATTTACCAGTGCACAGTGCCTGAACTCAAGAGATGCTGAATGGCCAATTTATATCAGTCAGCCAGGACTTCCTGGTTGGCTCAGATTTACAACCCCAATCAAGGATCTTATTGTCAATGAGATTCACCTGGTTTCAATCATTGCATTAAGTTACTCAGCAAAGCATGTGCCAAACACTTTTTTGTGAAGAAGGGCCCCGACCCAAAACATCAGCTTTCCTGCTCCTTTGATGCTGCCTGGCCTGCTGTGTTCCTCCAGCTCCACACTGTGCTATCTCTGCCCAATGAGCTGTCTTTCTCATCATTGGTGGGACCTGCTGAGGTCAAAGGTTATGTCCTCAGATTCAAAAGCCAGCTGGATATTAATCGGCTGACTGCAAACCAAGGAAACCCCTTCAGCTTTTGCTGGCTGCCCCAAGGGTCCCAGAGGTGTTTGATAGAAGTCTAAGCTGGTCCCCATCTGATGCAGCTGGATGGGGTCACTGATAGAAGGTACATCCTCTTCCCCATTGACTGCCATCCCTTCAGACCCAAAGCCTGAGCAAACATTGCAGCACAGGTCAGTTCCATATGCAAAGACTAGGAACTTCAGCAGGAATCATGTCAATGATCTCCTTGTGTTTCACAGGGTAAATGTCATCACCTTCACTCTGCGACCACACGCTCACAGAGGGACTTCACTGAGACTAACAGTACCACCACACAGGCACCTCAGGAACACCTCACAAGCCTCACCATCTCATGGATAACGTGCAGTCAAAAGCTTACAATCACCTCATCCTCTGAAACCATTGACCCTTCCTGCTCACTGTGTTTCTACCTTCTGGGAATGGCTCACCACTTGGCATTACTTTTCATGATTACAAACCATTCCTATCACACTGAATCCTTCTCTGTTTCTCATTGCAGGCAATGTGGGTCCATAACTTGGCTGAGAGAGCCAAGACGATCGTGGGCAGGGAAGAGGAGGTAGGGATTTGCCGGCCATCAAGATCCTAAACCAATTTGAGGAAAGGACTATTAGACTGGCAGGGTAAGACCAGGACTGTCCTTGCAACATGTTCTTCTCCAGTGTGCAAGAAGACAAACACAGTGCTCTGCACAGGCATCTCTGAGCTCCAGCTGAAAGCTCAGTAGCTGCCAGATATGCACTCAGACCTGCTCGAACCCCGGATGTTCAGTATCAATGGCAAGGCGACAATGGGAATGAGGTGCCTCAACCTCAATCCAGGTGCCCTATAAGACTATAAGATATCGGACCAGATTTAGGCCACTGGGCCCATTGAGTCTGCTCCTGTATTTGATCATGGCTGACAAGTTTTTCAACCCCATTCTCCTGACTTCTACCCATGACGTTTGAATCCCTCACTAATCAAGAACTTATCTATCTCTGTCTTAAGCGCACTCAATGACTTTTTCTCCCCAGCGTTCTGTGGCAATGAATTCCACAGATTAACCAGCCGCTGGCTGAAGAAATTCCTCCCCATCTCAGCTCTAAAGTGTCATTCCTTCATGCAGGTGCCCTTGGGTCCTAGTCTCTCCTACTGGTGGAAACATCTTCTCCACATCCACTCTATCCAGGCCTCTCACAATTGTGTCAGTTTCAATCAGATCCCTTGTTATCCTCTAAACTCCAACGAATACAGACCTAGAGTCCTCAACTGCTCGTCAGAGGACGCATCTGTCATCCCCAGCATTATTCTTGACTTCCCCTGGATTCCCTCCCAAGGCCAGCACATTGTTCCTTAGATACGGGGTCAAACACCGCTCACAATATTCTAAATGTAGACTGACCAGAGTCTCATACAGCATCAGCTGTGCTCTTGTATTCTAACCCTCTTGAAATGAATGCTAACATTGCAGTAGCCTTCTTAACTATCAACTGAGCCTGCATGTTAACCCTAAGAGATCCTTGAACTAAGACTCCCAAGTCCCATTTTGCTTCAGATTTCTGAAGCCTTTCCCCATTTAGAAAAACAGTCTACATCTCTTTTCTTCCTACCAAAGTGTATAACCTCAAGCTTTCCCAGGTAGTATTTGATTTGCCACTTGCACATTCTTCTAATCTGTCCATGTCCTTCTGCAGCCTACTCACCTCCTCAACACTCAATGTCCCTCTACCGATCTTTGTGTCATCTGCAAACTTAGCAAAACTGCCCTCAGTTCCTCCATCCAGATCATTGGCGTATAACATGAATAGTTGTGGTCCCAAAACAGACCCCTGCAGAACTCCACAAATCACCGGCTGCCATCCTGAAAAAGACCCATTTATCCCCACTGTCTGCCTTCTACCAGTCAGCCAATCCTCTATCAATGCCAATAGCTGGTCCATCTTCTCATGGAGATGGGTGACTCCAGTCGGGACTTACAGGGACCCCAGTAGCTACTTCACAGGGCACCCCAGAGGTGCTTTGTCCCTCAAATAGGACTAGTTTAGTTTGCGATTAAGTTCAGCATTGTCTGGTTGGACTAAAGGGTCTGTTTCCATGCTGTATGACTCTTTGACTTCACCTCTCCCCTGCTGAAGACCCCACGTAGCTGGGCTGAGAAGGGTGAGTCCGAACCTGTACAGGAGATTCTCAGCAGGTCAGGCCTCCTGAGGCTGGAAATCTGTACGGCCACCGAAGTGTTTGAATTCACCAGGGCATATCAGGCAGCAGGATCTGTCCAGCAGCCCAGCTGCAGAGGGCAGGCTTGCACCTCAGAGAGGGAGGGAGAGAGGAAAAAAACCCCTTCCGAGGGGATATCCATGGCACTGGTGTTGAATCATTAAGAAGCACTTTTAGAAATATATCTTCGCACGCACAGTTCTCATGTCAATTGTAGTCTCTTTGTCCCAATGAGAGCAGAGACCGTATTCCAAAGTGGGAGATGTAGACCATCTTGAATCAGCAAAAGAAAATGCTGTGACTCAATCAGCATCTCACTCATCATCAGCAAAGTGGGTGACTAGAGATCACCTTATCCAACAGGGAACCACACACCTAAAAGCTGGGCATTGCAGTCAAGAGACACACGCATCTCAGGAACACTGTGAGTCATGGTAAAGTCTAGGGACAACCACAAGTGATAGGAGCAGAAGTAGGCTATTCAGCCCATCTAGTCTGCTCCACCTTTCAATGAGATCACGGCTGATCTGATAATCCTCAACTCCACTTTTGTGCCTTTTCTCCACATCGCTTGAGATAGGAGCTGGTGTTGCCAACTCATAGACGTTGCTCTTGCACTTTGTCAGAATGATGGCTGAATCTGTCATCAGGCCCCAGGAGGGGAATGTCTGTCCCTAGTCTGGGGTTCTCTCAGCCATGCTGCAACGTCTAAGAGTATGAGGTGGGAAATGGATAAATCACATGTCAATTTACCAGCAATGTGGAACCGAGCAGATGAAATGAACATTTGCAGCCTATTGTTGTGGAAAAGTTTGTCAGGTGAGAATCATGAGGCATTGCAGGAATACAGTGAAGGTACATTGCCCTTCTGCAGCACTGCTGAGGTACTGAAAGGAAATAAGATGCTCAAGCTCAGGATATGGGTAAACTCAGGTGTATTCATTAGGGAGTGGGCTCCCTGATCAAGTTCCCATGTCTTTGATGCAAGGATAATTTGAGTGCAAATCCAGGAATGCAAGCTGCTCCCAGTGACATCGCTGGTTTAACACTAACATTGATTCAGGGCAAACTTTTGCATGCACTTTAGCTTTCACAGAGGTGAAATCAAAGCCACATTTAAAAGGAGAAGTGCGCATTTTATTGCTTAGATAAATCAAACACAGAAACAAATCAATACTTGAGCGTAGCACACAGCAAGCAGAGGAAATAATAACAGGAACAGAAAATATCTCAACCCAGATGAGTCAGCCCAGTAGCAGGTGGCTATAGAGTATGGAGGGCACTGTGGCCTGTCAATCACCAACCACCCTTGTATGAGCTGAGGGCCTTTTGAAACAGGCTGCACCCATGAAGGGTCCAGGTTGTATAGGTTCTGGCAGCTCCTTCAACATCAAGTGCAGACCTGCGACATCTGGCTGCTGTGGCACAAGTGATTTGAACAGAAAGAGAGTGGAATCCTTCTGTGTTCACAAGGAATGCCAGTTCATGTAGAGGGCTCTGATTGCTATGTGGGTGTACTTACCTGTAGCCTGCCCTTGTGGGAAACCAATACTGGTCAAGATTCCTAATGCGCCTGACTCTCTGAGAGATAAGAACTGCCAATGCTGGAGTCAGAGATAACACAGTGTGGAGCTGGAGGAACACAGCA
>JAHRHZ010000274.1:8794279-8846345 GCA_024137785.1 Ginglymostoma cirratum
AGCATTCCTGCTCCTCTGATGCTGCCTGGCCTGCTGTGTTCCTCCAGCTCCACACTGTGTTGCCCCTGACTCTCTGACTAGCCATGACGTGGGGCCAAGAGGTGAACTGATGGGCTCTGGCCAAGACAGCATCCATGACATTCAAGATGCACATCGGACATAAGAACTAAAAACAAAAGAACTCAGAGCAGGAGTAAGCAATTCAGCCCCTCGAGCCTGCTCTACCATTGAATACGTTTAGTATTACGAGTTGAACAGAGATCCCGAGTAGATCCCTGAAATGATCCACTGACGAATGAATTAAAGGCAGCTATTACCTTTCAGGCTACAAGGATGGCATTGTTACCAGGTCCTCATCCAGCAGCTGGCGCAGGGCTGACACAATGCCTCGGGAGATCCTTTAGTTGTCTTCTACACTGCCTGTCAGTTATTTGCAGATAGCTGCACCTAAGCCTGAGGATCCGGTTGTGCAGCAGAACACTCCTCGCCCATGGTGGCTTCTCACCAATGGAGGCTGTGTGACAGCCAATGGCAACTCGCACTCTCACTTTTGTTGCAGATTAAGTTATCTCTGGTGTCCTGTCCAGCTGTTTGAAAGCAGGAGCAGAGCAAGAGTAAGCGCAGGATTGATCTCTGCTGCGCTTCCTCAGCTTATCTGTGAGAACAGTAAGAAAGATAAAGTCACTATAATCTTACCAAACCATAGGGCTGCTCTCTCATTACAGAGCAAGTCGACTGGTGGTGGGTTAACCTGACGGTCACTACACCTCAGATGAGGGGAGAGGTTGAGAAGGAATGTCCTTCATAGTGACCGGTGTTAGTAAAGGAAAATCTTTCCCCATTAAGCTCCAGGTTCTGCCCTCACAGAAGACTGTTATTGTTAAGAGGACAGCTCCTTACTATCGACCTAGTTAAGTTGGAGGTATGTACAATACTGCAGAATTACCTCAAACATGAGAATACCGCTTCCCATCTACAATAGTGATCCTGATCTTATTTAAGGTTCCCCAAAAATAGTCCCTGTGTGGGCTTAGAATGATCAGATGTTAGGAGTGCCCCTTCCATCAGCCAGTCCTACCACAAGAGCCCTGTCCTACCAGCCTTCACCTTGGAGGAGAGGATAAGGCAGGTGCAAAGTCACAGCTTGCAGCCTGAGGCATTGTGGGCCATGGCCAAGGGGGCGAATGTGATATTGAGTGAATATACCCTGCTCCGTTGACTTTCGTTGATCTCAGGGATCACAGGATGGCAGCCAGGTTACAGTAACTCCTCGAGCAAGGGTTGGGGTCAGAATTGAATGGTATCCGCAGTATTTTGAACGGCATCTGCAGTATTTTGCTTTTGTCTGCATGGGATGAGGAACCATGACATTCTGCTTAAGTATGAATTGAAGGCAAATAAATAGGTTTCTTGGACGATCACTGGGCTCTTGACTGTTGGATCACCCCTTCAGCTGGCTTCACATTCCATCTCTCTGAACTCCACCCTGTTTCAAAACAACAGCTACTTATTCCTCTCACTTTGGGTCCTGCCTTGTTGATATCAAAACCATATAATGCAGTTGATTTTAGATCAATATGGTGAGGTTTTGACATTGTGTTCGCTGCAATGATCTGCACGCTCCAACTGTGACTCACAAATTAATCCCGTTCTTCATGTCCCCTATTGGATCGTTCTCCCTCTGCTCCCCATGACCAGTTGCCATCCCTCTGTTTCAGTTGAACTCCTCCATGTGACCAATAACACATGTATTTCACCCCCATGGCCTCTTTGAAGTGTTAATGCCCTTAACTGCTCCGCATCCTCCCTATATTGAGGCCAGATGACCACTACTTGCCTCCACATCCACTTGCCACGTTAAGACTGTGCAGACCCCTCCTATATCCCACAAAATCCCACTCTGTTACTTACAACCGTCCATGGTGACTGTGACCATTCCTCACAAACCAAGTACAATTGAGGCAGTCCTCAGGTTTGAGTTGCTTGCAGGCTCAGTGACCACCATAGACTGACCCATTGGATTATGTATGGCACCTCCACACCACTCCACTCCTGCTGACAGTTGCCCATCTCTTGGGCAAACATTCCAGGGCAGCCTGACTGAACGTGGCTCACACCCACAAACAGAATACACGAGATTATCCTGAATCAGTGACAAGAAAGGCCAACGTGGATTTTGTCTGTCTGTCAGGACATTTCGTGGCCCATTCCCTACACCTCAAGAGTGCCGATCGGTGGACTTGCATTAGGACCACAGCCCCGATTGAGCATGGCTAATCTCCTGGACTAGAAATGGGCCAGCCCCTGGACTCAATGTGGCTGTACCCACCATCCAACTGCCTGGCGTACAACTCGCACCAGTAGCCATTAGCCTCCCCTTACCCTCACACACATTGCCCTTCTCTGAAAGCACATGCAGGTTGTTTGCTGCGTACGCTGCAGGAAGGTGTACCACCATTGATGTTGGTATAGTACCGCGCCACACACCAACTTGTACTTGCTTTTGAAAATTGACTCTTCACTGTTACCTCCAGCCAAATGTGGCACTCTTTCCTTCTGTGTTAAAGAGCCATTGTTAAAAGGTGACCCCTTAGTTGGGCGGCACAGTGTTACAGTGGTTAGCACTGCTGCATCACAGCACCACAGATTGGTTCTTGCTGAGGTTTGGTGTTGTTACTGCAGTGATTGTAACTCATGGAATATGAGTTCTCCGATTGGGTCTGTTAATCTGGTCCAATCAAGGAGCCCTGGCTGACAGATATATATAGGAATGTCAAAGGTTCTGTTCACTCTGTGAGCTGGCTCTGAGGGAGTTGGATCAGTGCCAAGGACTCTCCACGTGTAAATAAATGGTGAGTTGGTGACAACGCGCTGGTCTCTGTGGAGTTATTTCAGTCACATTTCCCAAGTGGCCGTATCTCAGATGTGACCAATATAAAGGAAACTATGGCTCATGTGGTTGAGGGGAGGCAATGGCCTAGTGGTATTATCGCTGGACTGTTAATCCAGAGACACAGATAACGTTCTGGGGAACTGGGTTTGAATCCTGCCATGGCAGATGGTGGAATTTGAATTCAATAAATTCTGGAATTAAGAGTCTAATGATGACCATGAATCCATTGTCGATTGTCAGGAAGATGAACCCATCTGGTTCACCAATGTCCTTTAAGGAAGGAAACAGCCATCCTTACCTGGTCTGGCCTACATGTGACTCCAGACCCACAGCAATGTGCTTGACTCTTAACTGCCCTTTGGCAATTAGGGATGGGCCATAAATGCCGCCTAGCCCATGACACCCTCATTCCATTGATGAATAAAGGAAAAAAGAGGTACAAAAATGTTATCTTCAAGTCAGAAGGTTGGGACTGTGTCCTCCTTCAGAGTTAACATTAATGTTTCAGGACTTTTCTGATGAAGCGTCACTGGACTCAAAATGTAAAGTCCGCTTTCTTCCCACAGATGCCACCAGACCAGCTGAGTTTCTCCAGCAATTTGTGTTTTTAAAAACTGGTGCAAGTCACTCTTTTCAAAGGTCGCAGATGCTAGGGATCAATTGGAGGTTTCAAAACTGTGGCGGATAGATTTTTATTGGGTTACAGCAGTCAGAGAGAGAGAACGAAGGCAGAAAATGGAGTTGAGGAGTGGATTGACTAGCCTTATATTGTTGCTGATATAACTGAAGCAGTTTCGCTGTCATGCTAATTGAGATCAGCATAGGCCAGTGATCAAGCCTGGGTCATTGCTATTCAGAATAGGTCACATGTTTGCTGCCTTAACTGGATGAACCATCAGGGAGGCTTGGCAACAGTGCTTTGAAATATTCATCCCGGTGGTTAAGCTTTTATTTTTCTTTGGTTTCGATTTGAAATCTGCGCCTGAAGCAATAATGAAAATAATTACCTCCCATTTTCCATCAATTTCATTGATGTGGGCTATTTTATGGCAGAAATAACCACTTTTTTCTGACATCATCATAAATTTGAGAAAAATCACCTCATAATTTTCTCGCAGAAATGCTCTGCAGCTGCCTGGACAATGTATAATGTCCTTTCTGTTCTAAAGAAAAGGTCAGAATGTGTTACTTGGAGAAACAGTCCATCCAAAACAAAGATAACAAGGTGTCGAGCTGGATGAACACAGCAGGCCAAGCAGCATCAGAGGAACACAAATGCTGACGTTTCAGGTCTAGACACTTCTTCAGAAATGGCATTTGGCCTGCTGTGTTCATCCAGCTCTACCCCTTGTTATCTCAGATTCTCCAGCATCTGCAGTTCCTACTATCTCATCCAAAACAAAGGTTATTCAGAGACATCGTCCACTGAGCAGAATACCCACCCACCATCACTCCAGCTAATGACTTCTTCGTTGACTTCAAAGATTTTGCTTCCACCATATGAGCTACTTATCATTCTTTGAGGCTGATATTGTGGTCCGAGAAACTTGAAACAATAGTGCAATTTGGACACTGGAACACTGCATTATCAAGTCAGCCTGAAATCTATTCCGTGCACATTATGAATATGATCAAGGAGCTTTGCGGAGAAGACTAATGGAGGATACTCATTTTAAATTGGAGCATGACCCATAATGTGTCTGGACTAATGCAGGAGTACCCTGCTGGTCATATACTTCTTCTGGGGGAGCCTGGTTAGGAACTTGAAACTAGTCCACAGAGGCTGATATCTTGTCACCAAGTCACCCTTTATTTACGCGTGCACAGTACATGGACTCTGACCAGCCAGCTCAGAATCGGTCCCTAGAGTAAGGAGGATCCCTGAGACTATTGTTTATATCTGTCAGCCAGGACTCCCTGATTAACAGCCCGAATCAGAGATCTCATACTCAATGAGATCCACCTGGCCAATCTCATTCTAATCAAATCTGATGAAGAATCATCGAGACTCGAAACGTTAGCTTGTTCTCACTCTCAATGGATGCGGCCTGACCCATTGTGATTTCTGGCATTGTTTTGTTTTCAGTACAGATTCCATCATCTGCAATAATTTGCTCCTTCCTCATTCCAGTCACTTCAGAACTCTTCTTTTATCAGTGTTCGTTGATATACCCTTTCCGTAGAACACAACAACTTGCATTTATGTAGACCATGTAATGTAGCATTACGTTCCATGAGACTTCACAGGCATATAATTAACAATTCTTTTCATACTTAGTCATGAAAGGAAATATTAAGGCATGTAACCAAACCAAAAAGGTAGATCTAAAAGGTAAAAGGAGAGGGGGAGAGATCTGGGGACAGCAATCTCAAGCTTAGGACTTGTTGAAAACATAGAACGATGAAAATCAGGCATAAGTCAGACAAGAAGTGCAGAGTGTTCTAGGTTAGAACGGGTGACAAGGGATAATTTAAGGAATATTTGTAAATATAACCAATTATATAAAATTTATATTTATATTTAAGAACAATCTGCAAAAGCTGGAAGATTTTGAACTATTTGAACATTCTCTGAATTGAGAAGGATTCTTATCATGGGATTTCTGAGAAATGAAGCCAACAGTCTAAAATGCATTGCAGGTTACTTGTTGCTTCTGGGAAATTAAGTGACTTTGGAGAAACAGCCTGGCAAAGCTTTCAAGTGGATAAGAGAGGAATTATTGCCTTAATTACTGGGACCTTAAAAGGACCAGGGCATTCATATTAATAGTGGCCTAGCAACTCATTAGATCTTAAAATTCTATTTTACAGACCCAGGGATCCATGTGAGGAAGATACCCAGGAGCTGCCAGACGTTCCTCGTGAAATCCTGTTTCTCAAATTTAATGGGAACCTGATAGAGTTTCAAATGCCTAAATTCTGGCTACCTGAAAAAATCTAAAGGTGTGGACTCTGTCCAAGCCCCAAAGACTTAAATGGACATCAACTGCAATAGAAAATTTTGTGTATCAGTCTATGGTTGTCAGCAATTCAGCATTGTCAACAGGAAATCTAGCAGATATGCAAAGTCATCACATTTTATTCTTTGCCTCACACTTTAGACTCACAGTAGTGTTTTTCTCCCTTCTGTCTCTTTTTTTAAGTGTGTGTGCGTGCACCCACGCGTGTGTGTGAGAGAGAGTCTGTGTGTGTGACAGAGAGAGACTGTGTGCATGTATGTGTGAGAGAGAGACTCTGTGTGTGTGCGCGTGTGTGTGTGAGAGAGAGACTGTGTGTGTGTAAGAGTGTGTTTGAGAGTGTGTGTGTGTAACAGAGAGACTGTGTGTGTTTGTGTGTGTGTGTATGAGAGACTCTGTGTGTGTGTGTGTGTGTGTGTGTGTGTTTTAGTGTTAATCAGTGTGTCACACTTGCCTCAAGAATAAGCTTTGTTTATGACAAACAGACAATTTGAGTTCATGAAAGAAGCCCAGTGGACATTCCTGTAACAAGAAGGAGACATGAGCCTATAACCCTTTGGAGGGATGTGAAATCAATGTTGAAAATTTTAAAATTGAAATGTTGCTTAACAAGGGTGCATTATAGATTAGCAAGCCCAATAGGAACAGGAATTGGCATAGGTCAGAATATAGATAGCAATGGCTGTCAGTATGACCGAATGGTCAAAGGCCCTAACTTGAGGTTACCATGTATTTGGAGGCATAGTTTTGAGATCCACTGCTGTTCTAGTAGTTTAATGATCTTATGGCACAGTGATAGCGCCTCTTCCTCAAAATCAGGAGATCTGGGTTCAAGTCCCATCTGCCACAAAGGTGTGTCATAACATGGCTGAACATGTTGATCAGAAATAGCTGTGGGCAGTGGAGTTTCTAATAATCTCAAGTTCATGGCAATATTATGGGACTGATGCCACCACCGGAGTTCAGAGATAGCTAATGTTTATTACAAGCAGAAGGCAGAGAGATTCAAACGCTGTTATCTGTCTTTCTAAATATTCCCTTCTCTCTCTCTCTCTCTCTCTCACTAAATTTCTCAAAGTCTCTCTCTTGCTCAAAATTTCTTTCAACATTTCCTTACAATTCAGTTAACCATCAACTATCGACTTAAGTTCACTCGATTGATTCCAGAGATGAGAGATTTGTCTTAGGCTTATACTCTCATGAGTTTAGAAGAATGAGAAGAGATCCAGTTGAGGTATATAAGATGCTAACGAGGATTGACAAAGTAGACGTAGAAAGGATGTTTCCTCATGTGGGGCAGTCCGGAGCAGGGGGTCATAGTTTTAGGATAAGGGGCTTCAGATTTAAAACAGAGATGAGGAGAAATTATTTCTCCCAAAGGGTAGTGAATATGTGGAACTCACCCCCCCCAGAGTGTGTTGGACGCTGGGATATTGAGTGAATTCAAGGAGATAGATTTTTAATTAATAACGGGTTGAAGGATTATGGACAGAAAAGTGGAGTTGAGGCTGAAATGAGATTAGCCATGATCGGAACCAACATGGGAGCAGGCTCGAGGGGCCGAACTGCCTACTCCTGTCCCTATTTCATATGCTGTTATGGGTCTTGTGCCAGTACTTAGCCTTAAATGGTTCAACCATTTTGGGCTGCATTCACAAGCAACCCCAGCTCCAAACAGGCTCAATCCTGACAAATCAGGAGCCAATGCCAGTCTCACATCATCCACAGGCTAAGCTTCAATCAGAAGGACTTGTGGCTCGGCCAATCAGAGAGAAAGTTCTATGCCACCCTTCCCACACATGCCATTCCCATCTTGAAAGTATGTTCTATCGCCTTCTTAGTGATGAATAGGCCAGGGGAATGCGTGCATATGTTTAAACTATCCAGGAAAAACAGCTTGAGCTTATGAACTACTGTAAACTTCCTATCTGTCATCTTTATTAATCCCTTAATTCTGCGCATCAGCAGGTACAGGATGGGACAGCAGCTACGCTGTCGTCATTTAACTCCAAATGGTGGTAGTCAATCATAAGGTTACAATTTATATTGAGGGTGAGTTTTGTGGTGCAGTGTTAGTCTCTAAACCAGAAGGTTCAGGTTCGCGCCCTACCTGTCCCTGAAGCGTGTGACAGCGTAGCTGAACAGGTTGATTAAAATAACTACAATCTATACTGGTCAACTTTTCATACCATTGCACAAAGAGGGGTGAATGAGGCAGTCAGATCAGACCAGCATTAGAAGGTGAAAGGAGAATTTGTTCAAACCAGAGGAAGGGGGTTGGTTGGGTGAACAATATATTACATAGGAATTAGGGGCAGTGAGTTCGCAGATTCACAACCCTCTGAGAGAAGTAGTTTCTCTTCAGCTCACTTTTGAACCTACCTCCTCTCACTCTATATGTGTGACCTCTTGTCTGAGCCTGCTCCACAAGTTTTTTTTTGTTCCGTCATGGGATGCGGGCATTACTGAATAGGCCAGCATTTATTGCCCATCCCAGAGGGCAGTTAAGGGTTAAACACATTGCTGTGGGTCTGGAGTCACATGTAGACCAGACCTGGTAGGTGGCAGGACATTAACAAATTCATAGGGCTTTTCCAACAATTGACAATGGATTCATGGTTATCATTAGAGTCTTGACTACAGACTTTTTTTTATTGCATTCAAATTCCACCATCTGCCGTGGCAGGATTCAAGCCTGGGATCCCAGAATATTACTTAGGTCTCCAGACTAACAGTCCAGCAATAAAACCACTATGCCATCACCTCCCAAAGGGAAGTGGGAACATCTGTTCAATGTCAACTGTGTTAATCCCCTTTATCATTTTATATATCTCAATCAGAGGGGCAAGAAGATTCAAAAACATATAGAGAGAAATTGACAAGACCTTGGGGTCTCGGTAATTGAAGGCATAAAAAACAAAGGCAGATTGATGTAAGCGACAAAGGAATAAGGGGGATGTGGCTAGAATGCCTCATAGAACTGTCATGTTTGTTAAACATGATCTTTCTTTCTGATATCCATGTCGGATGCTTCCAACTATTTTCTTTTCATCTTGATATGTCATTATTTTGTTTCTAATTGGAAATTAACAATCGTTTCCCATTCCAGGCCTCTAATTACCTGGTTTAAAGCAGTCCTCTGTTTGAAAATGGGGATTAATTTGGCCAACCCACGGTGTTGAGGAACACAAAATCTCTTAACAGGGCCCTGAAAGATCACTGCCTACAGGTGTCATTGTTTAGTTTTAATCTCTGCATTTATCCATGACATCCCGAACAGTCACATCGTCTTCAACTTAATGAAACAAACGAGTACAAGACTTGCATTTATAAAGCACCTTTCACAACTACAGAAGATCCTAAAATGCATTACAGCCCAAGGAAGTGCAGTTGCTGTAGTAATGCGGGAAATGCAGTAACCAATTTGTGCACAGTAAACTCCCACTGGCAGCTGTGTGATAATACACAGACAATCTGCTTTTGTGCTGCTGTTTGAGAGATTAATGTTGGGCAGGAGTAAAGGGTATCATATTTTTTCACTTTCAAGCGTGATATTCAATTATATTAGTGAAGTAATCAAGGGTTAGAGGGAGAGAGCAGGAGAATGGGGCTGAGAAACTTCAGACTGATCAAATAGTGGAGCAGATTCAATAGGCTGCATGGCCTAATTCTACTCCTATATCTTATGGTATTACTGTCTTGGAAAACTGGTGAGAACTTGCTTTGATCTTCTTTGAAGTAGGCCCTGCATTAGAACCTTCTGAGTATTTCCAGCATTTTCTGCTCTTATTTCAAATTTCCATCAAGCACAATATATTGCTGCTGCCCTTGATGTTACAATGACATCTGTGGGTCTATTACTCTGGAAATTCTGAAACCATTGACTACTTTACACATATTATATATAATTTTCAATTGCATGTGACATTACAGCACCAGTATATTTTCACAAAATGTCACTATTCTTTCGCTGTAGCATAGATCTAGAGTTCAGCAAACTTTGTCTCAATCAGTATCTTATTTACCGATCTTCTTGGTAAACTGGCAATAATTCTATAACTCAAATTCTGCAAAGTTAACCACATTATTCTGTCCAATTATTATTGTTTTTTAATTTATTTACCTCAGTGTAAATATACGTGTTATTCAATCAAATGGCCACATGAAATATCAACAGTTGATTCAAATTCGAGTCAGTTTCTCCTCAAATCCCACAATGTCTGAGTAGTCAGTTGAGGGTGTAAGTGAGAAGGCTAGTAAGTTTTGTTTTTAAAGTAAAGTTCCATTATTATTTAAGTGATTTATGCTGTAAATATTAAAGTAGAACAGTAATGTGAATACCGACTGGATTATGCTTCCATTACTTAGTGTGTGTTTTACACAGGTTATGTGAACCTCTTAACTACATGGAGTATTTGATCAAGCGGCAAACTCCTGGTCCCATAGGTGCCAGTCAATAAAAAGTTTACTGTATTAAAAAGGAGAAAGCCAGGCAATATTTGCTGGTTTATACGAGTGGATAACTTAACTTTACCCCAAGATTATTATGCATCTAGGAGAACAGGTAACAGAAATACTATTAATTCCTCCTCCACAACTAAGATGAAGCTAGTTGTGGATTAGGGTGTTAAGCTCCAAAACATGCATCTTCAATTCCAAATAAAAACAGAAAGGACTGCGGACGCTGGAAATCTGAAGTGAAAGCAGAAATTGCAGGAGAAGCTCAGCAGATCTGGCAGCATCTGTGGAGAGAAATCAGAATTAATATTTCAGGTTGAGTGACCCTTCCTCAGAATGTAGCTTCTCCCCAGAATAGCGAAAATCAATGCCAGTCCCTTGCTTTCCTCTACCGGTTTATCAAAATCAAGGAACGAAATTGCAGAGGGAAGAATATGTAAGGCATACAAAAAAAGCCATACAGGCTAAATAGGCTGAATGGCCTCTCCTCCTGTACCGTGATTCTATGTGGATTTTAAAGGCCAGTCTGAAGGAGATACCAGCAGGTCTGGCAGCATCTGTGAAGGTAAAAAAAACAGAGTTAACGTTTCGGGTCCAGTGACCCTTCCTCAGAACTGCAGTTCTGAGGAAGGATCACCGCACCCAAAAAGTTAGCTTTGTTTTTTCCTTCACTGATACTGCAAGACTTGCTGAGCTTTTCCAGCAACTTTGTTCCTGATTTACAGCATCCACAGTTCTTTCGGTTTTTATGAAGGAGATACCACACTTGCTTGTGTCCTACATTATTAGCTGTGGACCTTCAGCTCCTAATTATTCCAGGGACAAAAGCACTTCACAGAAACAGTAATCAAACAAGGAACAAAAACCGAGGTTGCAGGAAAAGCTCAGCAGGTCTGGCAACGTCTATGAAGGAAAAATCAGAGTTAACATTTCAGGTCCAGTGACTCCGTTCTGAGAAAGGGTCATCGGACCAGGAATGTTAACTCTGATTTTCTCTTCACAGATGCTGCCGGACCTGCTGAGCTTTTCCAGCAACTTCGGTTTTTGTTCCTGATTTACAGTATCTGCAGTTCTTTCAGTTTTCAGTTAGTAATCAAACAAGATTTGACTCTGAGTCACATGTTGTTTTAGGACAATGGTCTAACAAGTTTGGTCAGAGGTGAGTTATCAGTGGGCATATTAAAGGGCGAAAGAGAAGGGGAGAGTTTTAGGGAGGGAATTCCAGAGCTAAGAGCAAGGCAGGTGAAACCCCCATCAAACTGAAATGAAAGCAGTTCAGGCGAATACTCCCTTGGCCCTTCATCTAATCCAGACAATACTCAGACTAAGAAATTCTTACTCAGTCAGAATATGAGACAGATGAATGTGATCTGATCACACAGCTCAATTTTATAAAGAGCCATCAGATACCCTGCCATTATACACTGAGCACAGAAGCCCAGTTCACAAAAACTGACACTTAATTAAAACAAAATAAGAAACTAGACAAAAAAGGCAATCTAATGATGCAGAAATGAAATAATAGATTATTCAATTTATCAATTGAGGGATTGTATTAAACTAACACCATGACCGTGTCACTAACTACTATGTTACATTTTGGTATGCAATGCATAGCAACACAGTTTTAATTGAGTGGTTCAGAGTGGATCATTCTGATGCAAATGTAAACACACGATATTGGGAAGGGCTTTTCTCTGCGGGCCTCTGAACACCCCCATCAGGCACAAATGGGGGGTCAGAAAGCTATCACTCACTCGTTTGGGTGTTTCCCCAAATTTCTCCAAAAGTAGCCAGAAGGTGGGCTTGCTTTTGAAGCTGGGAGCGGCAGTGGACAGGAAAGGGAGGACCTCCAGACTGAAAGCAGCAGCGGAGCATGCCCATCTGAGAAAATAGGCACCTGAAAGTGGAGGCACCTACTGCCCAAATCAGTCAAGTGTGTAAAGTTAACAAAATAGACATAGCAGCCTTGTTGGAGACAGGGTGTACACATTGTGGCGCGCAGCTGGAGGTGAAGCATGCAGAGGGACGAATTGCTGGCCCCTGGATTTGGAGCCAGGAGGTCCCTGAGACAGAGGTAAATTGTTCCTGGCCCACCAACGGGGAACTGCAGGCTGATTGGGAAGTCACAGCGAAATGTAGGAGCAGTGGCACTGAGCCATTCAGCCCTTGGGTCTGCTCTGCCATTCTAGATCATGACTGACTATCTAACTCAGCACCATTTTCATGCACTTATCCCTTGATGCCATTAGTATCTAGAATAGAATTATGGAAATACATCACATAGCCATTAATTAAGTGAATTAGCTGCCAGGCACTTGCAGAAAAATGGCTCGGGGAGAGACCTGGTGCACAGAGATGGGCAGCATGAAATGCCACATCCTTCGTTCCAGGGCACGGCAGATGGTAAAATTCCAGACTGTAGTATCATATATGGCTACAATCACACTTTCATCTCTGCAACAGAAGGCATGGTTTCAAATGCCACTCCAGAGACTTCATAACAGAAATCTACATTCCAAATGAGGGAGTGACTGTTGGGTTGCAGAGAACACATTAAATCAGGGTCCTGTCTACCTTCATAAGCAAATGTAAGGAATCCCATGGCACTGAGTGCAACACAGACCAGGTGTGAGTTAACACCAGTATCCTGGCTAATATCCAGCCCTCAGTTCACATTATTTGGTCATTATTACATGAAGTTTTCGATCCATGCCATTTGCAAATTATTTCCTATGTTCCCTACATAACAGCAATGACTAATTAAATCATGAACTATAAAGCCCTTTGAGTAAGATTGATTTGTGAAAGGGGCAGGTTTCCCTATTCTTTTACTTGGGCTGGCGAAACAACGTGATGGGTGACATGACTAAAAACAAAAAAATGCTGGAGATGACAGCAGGTCAGGCAGCATCCGTGGAGAGAGAGCCAGCTAACATTTCGAGTCTAGATGACTCTTCATCATAGCTACGTGAAGTGTGGAGGGGGCAGCATTTATGCAGTAGTTGGAGAGGGGTGGTGGCGTGCTGGGGGAGAAAGGCTGCTGATCGTGCATGTTAAGTGATTGGAATATGACAATGACAGAACAATGGTGCCTCCAGCTGCTGGATTGGGAAGAACAGACAGTCCCACTGGAGTTGGAAGGAGGGCAGAGAGGATATAGCGACAGAGAATGTAACAAGTAAAGCCAAAAGAAAGGGAAGGAATGGGAGTGGGTTCACATTGTGAAGGCAAAAACCAAAAGAACTGCGGATGCTGTAAATCAGGAACAAAGACAGAAGTTGCTGCAAAAGCTCAGCACATCTGGCAGCATCTGTGAAGAAAAATCATAGTTAACGTTTCAGGTCCGGTGACCCTTCCTTAGAGGATGGGTCACTGGACCCAAAACATTAACTCTGATTTTTCTTCACAGATGCTGCGAGACCTGCTGAGCTTTTCCAGCAACTTCTGTCTTTGTTCACAATGTGAGGGTGTTGAATTCAATATTGAGCCCAGAAAGTTGGAAAGTGAAGATGAGATAGTAAGAATTGCAGATGCTGGAGTCAGAGATAACGCAGTGTGGAGGTGGAGGAACACAGCAGGCCAGGCAGCTAACACAGTGTGGAACATTTCCACACTGTTTAGCCTGAAGATGAGATGTTGCTCCTTCAGTTTTCGCTGTGATTTCCTGGAGAATTGTAGCATGCTGAGGACAGACAAGTTGGCATGCGAGCAGGATGCTGTACTAAACTGACTAGCTGCAGGTAGGTCAGGATCATGCTTGCGAACGGGCTAGTGGTGTTCTGTAAAGCAGTGACATAATGAGTTTTGACAGAGCGTCCAAGACCTGGGTTTAAATTCTGCCCAAACTCAAGCAGTCTCTCTTCTGTGGCTAAAAAATATTTGCTATGAATCAAGCCCTGTTACAACAGGAGACACTGGGACCATAAGTTGCCAACTCCAGCTGAATATGTTCCTGGAGATTCATTACAGGGTTTCCCTATCTCCAAACTCTCCTTCCCATCCTTTTGCTCACATTTCCATTGTCTTTATAACAAAAATATTCAAAGAAAAATTAAAATAGCATGGATCTTTTTATGCTCTTTCTTCAGGAGTTTCTCGCCAGAAAATAATCTGTAATTCTGGGAGACACTAGCTCAAACCTGAAGGCTTTTAAACACTGAGGAAGGGTCACTGAACCCGAAACATTAACTCTGTTTCTTCCTTCACAGATGCCGCCAGACCTGCTGAGCTTTTCCATCAACTTTGTTTTTGTTCCTGATTTACAGCATCCGCAGTTCTTTCGGATTTTATTATGAAGGCTTTTAAATCCTATCAGGGCTTGAAACGGAATAAAAGCGAAATACTGCGAATGCTGGAGATCTGAAATAAAAACAGAAAGTCTGAAGAAACTCAGTAGGTCTTGGCAGGATCTGTGAAAATAGAAACAGAGTTAATATTTCAAGTTCAATGTGAGTCTTCTTCAGAATTTTCTGAAAAATGGTCGAGTTGGACCCAAAACATTAAGTCTGTTTCCCAGGTTCATTGCCAAGCAGCTGGGGAGCAAAAGGGGTCAGAGGAGGTGTGACTGAAAGAGTTAGATGCACGTTGTGGGTAAGTCAGTTTAACAGTTATCCAGGAAGTTGGAGGATGCTTTTAATCCTCTGAGCTTTCCTGGGAAATTATTAATCTTAAATAAATGAAAACCCTCTGAATTCTCTAATTCCAATGAAGTCTTTCCAGACCCAAGGGAATTGCCCATCAGAAAATTCAATTAAGGGAGTCAGCCACACTGGGGATTCCTCTTGGTCCTGGTGCACAAATCTAGTCTACTTGGCTCCAACAACTCTCTGGTCATTGTAATTTCTGGGCGATTGTCTTGATCAAGAGAGATTACTGTCAGCAGTGTAGCCGTGTCTCAGCCCTGCGCTGAAGTTATAGTCCAGATTATATGTGTAAACATTGGCTCATGTCTTGAACTTCCAAACTCCAATTCAGGTGTAGGACCCCAGCTGACATGGATTGTTGGTTACAGAGTGTTTTAGTGCTGGGAAATATCAATGGATACCGACTAAAACTCTAGACTGAAGTTAATGCTTCAATCAGCTCTGCGAGTGCCAAGAAACATGCTAGAGCATTCATCATAGTCACAATACACAGATGTGAATCATTATGCTGCAGTTAGCATAGCACTGCACAATTAATGTAAAGGCCACCTAAGTTTACAAGGATAGCTCATTTTGTTTGAATAAACAGAATGTTCACAGATGACACAATAAGTTTAAGTTGACTTTACTGTGCAGTAAGACGAGAACAGAATAATCATCTAGTGTGGTTTTTTTTTCCTTAACATCTATAACATGCGCTAACTCTGACCAAATGTTTAAGATTGTTGGAAAGCAATTGAGATCAAGGATATTCTATTTTAAACACAACCGCCCACTGGTAATTTGTCACGTTATTTTAACACATCCATTTAAACTGTGTTTTGTGTCGAATTGACGTGAATTTGTTTTAAGTCTTATGTTAAATTTGCAGTGTCCCACTGTTACTGGAAGATAAATTGGGGAAGATTGGAATGCTAGGGGAGGGGACACTGCTACCATTTAAATTGGACCCTGTCGCCTTGGACAACTGGTTGAAATTCATCTGGTGCTGAAAGTGTAGCATTTAGTTATTCCAGCAAGATGGCATGACGACAGGAAACAGCAGGTATGTTACCCTATGCTTTCCCGTGCCACGCTCTGAGCGTTCCCCACCGCCCAGTCAACGTTCAAAATCCAGTCTTTATTTTAATTGTTCATGGAATTTGGGCATCGCTGGCTAGGCAGCATTTATTGTCCATCCCTAACTGCCCAGAGGCTAGTTAAGAGTCAGCCACAATGCTGTGGGTCTGGAGTCATATGTGGGCCAGACCAGGTAAGGATGGCAGTCTCTTTCCCTTACAGTGAATTCCTTTCCTGAAGGACATTAGTCAACCAGATGGGTTTTTCCAACAATTGACAACGTTATACCATCAATTCCAGATTTTTAATTGAATCCTGGTAATCACTGTAATGCCTGGATCAATAGTTTAGTGCTAACTGATCTGCGGCCAGGTGTCTGGCGAGCTGATCTGTATTGTAGTGGTCAGCGGCTAGACAGCATCACGGAGGAGTGCAGGGGAGACCAATTTATGCAGGGGAGAGATCGAATGGAGCTTGTTGGAGAGATCGAGCAGAGCGTGGGGAGAGACTGAGCCCGGCATGGGGAGAGATTGAGGCCGGCGTGAAGAGAAATCGAGCCCACCGTGGGGAGAGATCGAGTTGACCATGGGGAGAGATCGAGCCCAGCGTGGGGGAACCCGGCATGGGGAGAGGTCGAACCCAGCGTGGCGAGAGGTCGAGCCCGGTGTGGCGGTGAGATCGAGCCCAGCGTGGGGGTGAGATCGAGCCCCGTGTGGGGGAGCCTGGTGTGGGAGAGCCTAGCGTGGGGAGAGATCGAGCGGAGTGTGGGGACAGATCAAGCCCAGTGTGGGGAGAGATCGAGCGGAGCATGGGGAGAGATCGAGCCCGGCATGGGGAGAGATCGAGCCCGGTGTGGGGAGAGATCAAGCCCAGTGTAGGGAGAGATCGAGCCTGGCGTGGGGAGAGATCAAGCCCAGCGTGGGGGAGAGATCGAGACCAGCGTGGGGGAGCCCAGCGTGGGAGAGCCCGGCGTGGGGAGAGATCGAGCCCAGCATGGGGAGAGATTGAGCAGAGCGTGGGAAGAAATTAAGACTGGTGTGGAGGGAGATTGAGTCCAGCGTGGGGGAGTCCGGCGTGGGGGAGTCCAGCGTGGGGGAGTCCGGCGTGGGGGAGTCCGGCGTGGGGGAGCCCAGTGTGGGACAGCCCGGCGTGGGGATAAATCAAGCGGAGCGTGGGGAGAGAGTGAGCCCGGCGTGGGGAGAGATTGAGCAGAGCGTGGGGAGAGATCGAGCCTGGTGTGGGGAGAGATTAAGCCCTGTGTGGGGAATTCTGGCATGGGGAGGGATCGAGCCTGGCGTGGGGAGGGATCGAGCCCGGCGTGGGGAGAGATCAAGCCTGGTGTGGGGAGAGATCCCCGGCATGTGGGACCCCAGCATCAGGGGGAGCCTGGCGTGGGGAAATTGAGCCTCATGGGAAGCCCAGCATGGAATGTTTGCAGACCCATGGCTAAAGAAAGACCGCAATTCTTTATGTTTTCTACTTCATACTACGAAGTTCTGTAATGTTTAACTTAACTTATTTCTTCATTTTTCGACTTTGTAAGAGTTTGTTCCTTGATACCTTTGTACCAAAGATGGCGTCGGGCAATGATGACTTTGTACACTTTTCACCGTCGTCCTGTATCCTTGTACTCGAGGACAGGTGAAAATAAACTTAATTCTCATACCACCAGGCCACTGTCCCCCACCTCTGTATTGAAGACCATTACTGGGACCTTGAGGTCCATCACTCCATGGTAGCTCTGAGGGAGAGAGCTGCAGTGTCAGAATGCCACCCTTTAAATGAAACCTAGACCAACGTATGATGGAATCTCCTGGCAGATGACAGGTTCCAGTAAGTTGCTCTGTGAAACCACTGTGTATTATTTGTCCATTCTCTGTTGGGTTAAAACTGGTGTTGCCTTTCAATCAGCCACTTCGCACCCACCCTGATCAGTGAAGATCAATCTTGCTACATGTAATTATTACAGCTGTCACATTACTGAGACGATAGTTGCAGCTATAAAAGAGTTTATTGATATTTTATTACATCAACAATTATTTACAATGAATACAGTCAAACTTTTTTTTCCTTGGAGAGAGAATATTGATCATGTTGTAAGAAACCATTGTCCAGAAATCAACAGTTGACTGTAAATGCAAGTCATATTACATCTCTGTTTAGACATACAGTAAGAAATACAGAACAGCCCACCGAATATAAACTTTGATAAGATTAGATTAGATCCCAGCAAAGACCTTTTTTTTTTAATGTAGAAAACAATTTTCATGTTCACTGATGTTTCATTAAATTATATCGGGTCAATTCCAATTCCAGGTCATTTGTTTCCATGAGATTCAAAAGATAGTTAACAGACTAGCCATGAGAAAAGGCCTTTACGATTGTATCAGGTATTAGGCTTGGTGTTGGCACATCATCTAGGTGACCTGGGAGTTTGTAAAGATGAATTATTCCAGAACAACTGAGCAAGAAAGCTGAAAAACTGGATCACAGATGAAACGATTTCAAGGTTCGCATGCCTGACTCCACTTGTTAATGCTACATTCTGTCATATGCCACGCTTTGCCTTGCCTCTATCTACAAGCCCAGGCATTCCCCAAATCCAAGATGGATGGATAAAATTAAACAGATTTAACCTCAACCCCTTCCTCACGCAGCCACAGCGATACTTTCCATTATTTAGGCAACAAGATAAAAATGATTTGTTAGAACGGAGGGGTGCAGAGGCAATGTTTCTGTCACACAGAGATGAGCCATTTAATGGCCCCAAACTGGCAAAACACATTTTCCAGGGCTGGCTCAGCAGAAACCCCATAAGAGTTACCAAAGGCTATTGGACGGTACCACTAAAATGAATAGCAAATCAGACCCAGTTTTACAACCTGCCAAATTTTCTGTTTCATTGACATCAATGAAGGCATCGTGTAAAACAGGCTCTGACTTTCTACTGCCCAGTGTATGCTGCCTTGCAAGCTGGATTTCACAGTGAAAAGTGAAGCAGAAAGAAACATCAACAATTTGGGTAGGAGTGGGGCTTCATTTCGAATGCTCACCAACTTTCTCATCTGTAAGTTGATTGTTTCCAGCATTTTCTGTTTGTATTTCTGATAGATGTGACATCGCACCTGAACTCACAGTATGAACAAGATGAAGAATGCATCTTAACCTCTATATTGGTTACACATCATTAAAATTACAGCACCTCCAAATGAAATTGCTTCTTCTGCTTTTAATGGACGGATGAACCTGTTTGCAATAAGTGTGTCTACTGAAGTAACAAACAGTGCAATTTTCATACAAATGGAACTATTTGGATGTTAACTTTGGAACTCAAACCCATCCTATTACTCTTTGTCTTACATTTTCATTGACATACAACTTTCTAGTTTCCTTGTTCGAGGACATCCCTCCAGGTCGGTCACCTATTCCCAGGAAGAGAGCAAATAACAAGTGAGCAAACCAAAGACAAAAGTGCTTAGCCACCTGGCTGTTTGAAGGAACAACCTGGAGTGATTCACACTGGTGCTGAGATGCTGCAGTTCCAGCAGGGAACTTTCACCCAGTCACCAGGATGAAATCAGCGGACATAAGTCACTCCGTTGTTACTTGCTCACCAGTGCACCACATCACTGAGTCTCCATATGCACCCTATACAACTTCAATTTAACTAGGTCACATTCACAGCAATAACATGAAAATGACTACCTTTCAACATGGTAGGCATCATGTTATTTTTGTATATTTCAGCACAAGAGAGAAAACGTTTCCCAAGTGAAAACTCAATGGCAGCACTTCTAAAAACCAAGTATAGGAGAGGTCATTTACAAATCTTCAGCCCAGCCTCAGCAAAAAGAAATCGCTTCCTTTTCGCATACACCCTCCAAGGTCAGTGCTGTACTTCCTCTACTCTGCATGCATCAGGCCTCACTGAACAAGACTGCAGAAAAGGCATTGCGAATTGTTGAATCACAGGAGTTTTGTACTCTTTTACGGATTCAGGTTCATTGGGAAGTGGATTAAGCTAAGTCCCAGAGCAACTTCACACTTGAAATCACACGTATGAGACGTTAAGAACTGCCCAAACTCATTTCAGATAAGACTGGTGACAGCCCTGAAAGAAAGAAAGATTTTGCTCTCTCTGTATGGGCTGGATTTGAACCAGAGTCCCAGAGGTTAAAAAAAACATTGTTTGAAGATCCCCAGAAATAAGAAACGTGTAGGTTTTGCTTCTTTCTTTCAGGTCATGTACAAGTAGCCCATTTAATGATGGCCTTGGCAATGTACATTCGAGGGAAAAGCACTGCTGTCATATAAATAAACTTATGGCTGCCTAGAGATAAATCTGCAGGCTGTACAAGCTGATTGAATGGTGGAAATTGGTCAGTACAATACATAAAAAAACGCCAAACGACTGATGTACTGGACTAAGCCCAGGCGAAACATGGGGAAGCTCTTCAAACATGTGAACGATGCCCTTTTGTAACTAATGGTTGTGCAGTGTGCACAGTGCTCTCATAGTGCCCAGGTACCATGTGAAAGGGGTATGAACTCACTTAAATGCTAAGGAAGTTCCCAAAGTTACAACAAAATACCCAGGAGATTCAAGTGAAATCCACATTGCTGCAAATTGTACCCATGTTAATGACCTATCAGTGCAGCCTCCCAGATACCGAGAGCATATGTTGAAAGGTTCACTCTCTAATGACCTGTATTATACACTGAAACATGCAAACTGTGTGGGAAAACAGGAATGACAATCAAAACATCATCCAATCATATCCAAAGTGCTTCATAATCAATGGATTACTTTTTGAATAACATTCATGTTTTACCTAGACAGCAAGCTGGGACTAATCATGTCAGTTATGCATTATAAACCAAGGAACAGTGACCCCAAAAGAACACTTGAATAGTGAAGTTAGATGATTGTACAAGGACTCATGACAGATTTGTTACTGCATTTTATATAGTCTCCTTTAAGTTAATTTCCAAGACTTGATCGCCAGTTAGAGTGTGACAAGTTGTAGGCTTTACCAAAATCTCCTGAGGTACTTCCATAGACAGCTTTCAATCCACAAGAGTGTTCTGGCATCTTGGAACAGTTGTCAAACCTTGTGCTTTTACTATACTTAACCAATGCATTATTTTTACATGTACACTTTGCAATCAGACGTTTTCTCTGCCAATTCTCACCCTTTTACCCTCAACGCCACCTTTCAGTTAAAATCATTTCATATGAAATCATTAGCAACATTGTCATAAAGTTCATTTAGTTTGAAGAAAGTGCTAAACCTCTTAAAGTAAGTGGTGCTCACCCCTTTTGAAAAAAAGGTCAGGGAATTTCTTAATTACAGCAGTATAATAATCCTCAATGTCCTGCCATAGTTCATCTTCCACCTGATCCGTATGTCTACTTCCAGGTCTAAGTTCTGTCCTACACAAAGGATCTGTATCCTGGTTTCCAAATTAACCTTTGCTTCTTGTTATTCTGTACCACTTGAGAGGGAAGTTGCTTCAGAATTTTCAGAATAATCACCTGTGTTAATACATATAGCGGTCTTAATGTCAAGGACATGCCTGTGAGGTATGGTAAAATGTGCAGCAGCCAAGGAGATAGAGCTTAAAAAGAACAAACAGAAGTTTTGGTGATCAGAGAAAAGTTTTGAGGTTGGGCAGGGGAATCACAGAAGGTGGAACCTATGCTTCTTAAGATTCTGTGATTATATAAATGCAATATTGTTTAGAGACATAGAAAATTTAAGTGCATGAGACAATTTGGCCTGTCGTGTCTATGTTGGCCAAAAAAGATGTGTCCAGCCTCATCCCCACTTTACCAGCTTTGGGGTAACCCTGTAGGTTTCTGTACTTCAGATGCGTAGCCAAGAACTTTAAAAGCTGTGATGCAGGATTTTGCTTTATCACTCTATTGGACAGTGACTTCCAGACCGTGCACTACTCTCCGGGTAAAAACCTTTCTCCTCAACATCCCAATAATGGAGGGGAGATGAAAAGGCGCAATAGTCTAGAGCTAAATTGTTTGTACAGAGGAGAAGAGATATAGAATTGGAGGAGCCTGCAGTAGCTTGTTAGAATGAAAATCATTTGATTTTGTTGCAGTACAAGAAAGGGAAACTGACACATTGATCTGTAAACAGCTCGAGATATTCTAATAAAGGCAGACATTAGATGTAGGACGGTGTAATCTTCCAAAATGGAAAGCGCACTTAGTAACATTTCAGTTTTAAAAGTGACAGCATTATATGTTAAAAATTCATATTGTTCAGCCAGCTAAATGGGATAAACAGACAGCAACGTCTGGCTTTATTATAGATTATTGCAATTATTTCTAAATAAAACAAAGTACACTGACCAGCTGATTTTATTATTCTCCTCCATGTTACGATCAATGTGCTATTATGCTGACTATACTGTTTTATTACCAGCAAAGCAGCAGGTATTTTAAAATGGTGATGACGGTATGTCACCTGCATTACTTTCAATTAAAATAATAACAAGCATTTTAAAAATCAATGAATCAGCAAACTGCCTGAGTTTGCCAGATCTTGCATCTTCCTCATCTTTTGCACGGGGGGAGCTGTGATTTTGTGACTATAAGGTGATTACACATAACCTGTTTGCATGAAAACATTCTACAAACATTATAAAGGCACATGCCATTCTTGAAGGAGCCTATAATGCATGGAGCCAAATAACTGTGGTGCATATGGCCCTTTGCAAAAATCAATCATTTCGACAGAATTCGCAGCAGGGTCATCAGTTTAGCTTTGTGTACCTCTTACTGACAATTAGGATATGACAGGTTTGTTCATCTTCACAGCAAAACAAATCCACGAGCTGAGGCAGTTAATGTTTCTACTTACAGCAAAATCTTGACTTCCCTCTTTGGCACACAGCTGCAAAGACAAAGCCTCTGGCAGATGTAAAAATAAGATTATTCAACACCCAGAGCAGCTTTTAAAAGTGCACATCAATGGTCAAGATGTTTCGAGTCATTCAATTCATTCCCTTATACAGAATTTACAGCATTGTAACAGGTCACTCTGCCCAGGTCCTGTTCCCAAAGGTGTCAAAACCGAAGCTGGTGGAACTGTGGTGAGAATGGACAGGGCTGAAGAGGTGAATGGAAAGACTGTGACCACACCCCTTATTTGAATTATGCAATGCTCACTGGAGAGGCAGTCTCCATATGGAGGTGTGGATCCCACCTACCTCCCAGAATGTGGAACTATTTGCCCAATATCCAATCGTCTTTTCACAAACAAAGAACTCACAAAACTCTTCTGTATTAAATTATATGACATCCTATCCTTATGACTACTATCAAAACTGCCAGAAATAGCTCACTGTACGCAAAGGCTTATTTTGACATGGGCTGTTGAGTAAGTGATGAATCAAAGTTAAAATCTAAAGAAAAGCCTCCTGTTCAAATTTCTTCTTGTGATTGACTGATCCAATTACTTTCCTGTTTATCTATTATTTGCTCCATTGTGCTTAAACTGCCAATCATATTGTACATTGGACAAATTGCATCACTCAATGGTTGTAATCCTTCACAGAGGCATCATCACATCTTCAAGTCATTATTGAGGAGATCTTGTCTAGATCACAGGGACTGGTTGTAAATCTGGGGTTGGATCTTGGCAGGAATGATCTTGGGCACATTAGCTCTTTGATGGTTCCCCTGCTTCGCTATATTGCCATGCAATTCTGCACAGGCAGCAGCATAGATAATGTTAAGAGGAAGTCTGATAAGAATACGTCAGGGAAATGAAAAGAGGGATATGCTGATAGCAAGAGATTGAATAAGGTGGGAAGACACTCATGAGGAGCACTGATCATTGAACTGAAAGGTCTATTTCTGCGCTGTAAGATTCTACTTTTTTAAAAATCAGCCTTTTAAGTTGCTGGAGGGAAGTTAGGACAACCCTGCCCACTAATAACATTCCCTTACCATCCTTTTGCTGGTCACCGTCATTACAGAAAACATCAATGAATCTCAACATAGTCAATGTTTCTCAACTGGGGCAATTAGAACAGAAGTGTCACAAGAAACATGAAATAGAAAGCCTAATGAAGGCCATTGCTGAAGGGAAAGCAAGTTTCCAAATGGAGTTTTGGAGTATGAGTTTGAAACACTTACACCTTGCATCTCTGAGAGAGTCAGACAGACAGCATGAGATAGTATATGTTGATGGGGTTTGGTGAAGCATGGGAAAAGCATTTTGTGGAGCTTAAACACTGGCATTGACCAGTCGGGTCAACCAGCCTCTTTCTGTGATATTAATACCTTTTAAAAGTATACCATACCCACACCCTTTAAAGGAAGGCTACTCAGACTCAGCCAACATCCAACAGCAAAGGCCAAGAGAGGCTTCAGTAAAACAATTCACAAACTGATACCAACAGAACAATGCCATCTTTGTGACAATCTTCCAATTGATAATATTTACACAAAGTACACAGCATAGGTGCAGCTGTAGATTGACAATAGGGTATTTCTGGCAGGCTTCCGAATGTGTTAACAACATTGATCCTTCAATCTAAATTTATTAGTTTACAATCCTGTAGTGGGGCAGCACCACTGTACTCCAGAAACCTCTTGTGCAAAATGGTAGTATTCACGCATAAGTTCCCCTCTTACATCAACTGCAAATCAAAGGATTAACATCACATTTATAGCACACAGCACAAGTGATGTGTAAAATTAAATTACAGCTTTATGAAAGCTTCTTGGCACACATTTCATGAATGTCTATTCCTTTGAATGGACCTGGTCTAACTGATATGGAGAGACCAGGAGTAGATTTTGACTTAGTCACATCACCAAAAATGAAACCCTACAAAACAGACATGCGTTCATGGCTAACTTTATCATCTTTACAACTTGGCTACAGGGAATATGTACATTTTAAAAGTAGTTTGATCCGAACATTGTGTTTTCTTCCTTTCAGCCAATTTAATATCAGAAAGCAATCCAAGAAATCAGGAGCGAATGATGAACAGCCCTTGTTCATATCATGCATTTGTGGTGGTCAATTTTTTCTGAGTTTGACTAGCTGAGTCTGGTATCTGATCTATTCTCACTGTGCTTGATTGGTTAATCCTGAGTGTTGAGACGAGTAGAAGTACAGAGATGACAGAAAAGCTCGTAGAAAGTTGGATTTGAAGCCTGGTGTAGATATTTTAAGCCTTGTATAAAACCCTGTAGATAACATTACTGCACACATGGAAACCAACTATCAACATTGCCTTGCTCTGCGAAAAACCAAACATATCAAATATACAACAGTCACTACCAATTTGATATCTCCCCATCCCTCAACCAAGCACTGAACAACCAAATCATATGAAGTGTGAATTGATGATGAGAAAACAATTAAATTATTCCTACAAACTTGGGTGGGGAAGCATGTTGTATGTTTGCATGGATGCAAGGTTAACTCCTCTCAAGCGACAATGATATCCTAATTTTACACAGAATATATAAAGATCAACTTAATGTCAGTGACTTGCAAACTTGTCATTTGGTCAACCTCACCCTTTGAGCATCTACCGTCCTCTGCAATTTAAAAACGGTTTTGAGAAACAAGCACCTTTTACAATACATTTTGTTGCTAACTGTTCTCGAGCAGAATGTTAGGCATGGTAAAGAATGTTTCGCACCCCTTAATTTTCGGCAGAGAATTGGAAATCTAATTTGTTTTGTTCTACTTGAAGGCAGGGATGTTACTTCAATTTTCAGACAGTCAAAGTATTTAAATCAAGGACGTCAACCCTGTACTAGATTTGTGAGATCAAGCATGGTCCACTTAGCCAGTCTGTAGCTATAACGCAGGAATGTGTAAACCAGGCTAACAATCACTGTAGTCTTCAATCTCAGATAATGCAGGGGATTGGGAGAAAGTTTTCTCGCACGGTCCTACTCATACTGCACACACATCTACTATGGTCACTTAAAATGACCTTGAAATGCTCATTGCATTCTCATTTCCTGCAGGTCTCTGTGTCAACTTGAACAGATCAAAAGCTGGCTTTTCTGGATTTTGAGTGACCACCTGAGGTGCATCGTTGTATCGAGACGTATTGAGTGGTCAGGGAGCCATGACCAAAATGGTACAAAATGATCCAAGGTTGTCAGTAAAGTGAACAACACATAAACACAATTAAGAGGTTTGAAATTATCTACTGCCCTGCCCTGATTGTAGATCACAGTGACTGTTGCATTCTTGGTTCAGTATTTGAAATTTCAATTACAGTTCAATTTCAGTTCTGGCGCCACAATGTAAGAAGGATGTGAACACATTGGACAGAACGCAGAAGCAATTTACAAGAACAGTCCCAGGGATGAGAAATTTGAGGATAGATTGAAGAAACCAGGACAGTTTTCCTTGGAGAGAAGGTAGCTGAGAAGTGATCTGATAAAAGTGTTCAAAATCATGAGTTGTCCTTAGGGAGAAACTGTTCCTGCTCATAAAAGGATCAAGAAGCAGATGGCACAGTTTGCAAAAGAAGCAAATGCGAGATGAGCAAAGTCTCACTCAGCAAGTAGTTAGGGGATGGAATGCATTGCCTGGGGAAGTGTGGTGAAGGCAGGGTCAATTACAGCATACAAGAGGGCATTGAATGATTATTTTGATAGAAATAATATGCAAGGGTACGGGGAAAGAAACGGGAGACTGGCATGAGATAATGATGTTCATTTGAAGGGCTGGTGCACGCACAATGGGCCAAAGAGACTCCTTTCTGCACTGTGACAATTCTGCAATTCAAGGGTTACGCCGTTTCAGAGGTGAAAACCGCTTCTAAACTTGCTTCCACAACTATACAGTTATAGAAGTCGCCATTACACCAGGATACATGGTATCCATTACACAGTCTGCTTTTCCACATGACTTACTGGCACTGTTCCTCACACCTCTGGCTTAAGAAACAATAGGTCTTTACTGTTATTCAGCCCCACGTAAGAAATCTGAAACAGTGCCTTGGTTTTGGTTTTCAAGCAGATCAATTAGATTCCTGGACAATGACCCTCCAAGACTTGGCTCATTTCTTACAGAAATGTTAACTGTGTTTTTTCCTTCACAGATGCTGCCAGACCTGCTGAGCTTTTCCAGCAACTTGTTTTTGTTTCAGAAACAGCTTTATCGGTTCTGATATAACAGAATCAACCATAGATGATCATTTTTATAAACCATGAATGAGTATTCCTATATCCTTCAGCAATTGTCCTAATCTGTTCATTGATCATTACAAGTTCATATAACATACATATATTTACAGTATGGCACTTTCTAAAGCGCACAGAGTATACATTGATAGGAAGGGGTTAAAGGCAATACAATTTCAATGACAAGGTCACAAATTCTAGATCACGAACCAAATAAACTCTCAAATGGTCACTGGCCAAATAGAAGTCTTGTGAGAGTGGCCAATGATATCATCCCTCAGCAGCGTGTTTTCTAACTCCCCAGGGCCCTTCCTGGCCATCAAAACCAGCAGAATCCAGGAAGGTCAAGGGAAAAGTGAAGTCTGACTTGTCCAAAAGAAAAATTCTGACAGCTATCTCTTCAGCTGCAGGGGTTGGGGCTGAAGACTAAGAGCAGGCTCATCCACCCATTGCCTGTGGAAACAAGTGAAAGTCACAAGAATTTTAACAGAAGCGTTAGCACATTCATTTGATGAACTGGAGAGTTAAACCAGAGTGAGGAGTAGAAAGTGAGTGAAACTACTGCTACCAATGGGAATTCTGGATATTACCATAGAATCCCTACAGTGTGGAAACATGCAATTCAGCTCTTCAAGTCCACATTGCCCCTCCAAAGAGCTTCCCACCCAAACCCCATCCTATCCCTGTATTTCCTGTGGCTAACCCACGTTGTGTGCACATCCCTGGACACTATAGGCAATTGAACTAGTGTGAGTGTGAAAACTCCACACAGATGGTCACCCAAAGCTGGAGTTGAACCTGGGTCCCTAGAGCTGGAAGGCAGCAGTGCTAACCACCAAGACAGCCTATAATTCACATATTCTATTATCAGTCGCAGATCCTGCATCTTGCAAACTGTTTGCACCTGAGTTTAAATGCACTGACTAGTTTTTTGGTTGAACAGAAGCCATGTTGTGAAAGAATACAGAGGACTTGTTTCTGTTGATGACTTTCACAGGGATTATGTTGCGGTCGTAGTTAGAAGATTTCCTGTGAGTTCAGCCATGTATGTTCAGAAGATAACTGCATAGCCTGTCTGTGGTTTGGAGCCCGACAGTCCATGCTGCTCTCAGCAAGGGCAGCCCTCCTGGGCAACAACAGAAACAAGCATCAACTAGTGTCCGACCCCCAGTCACCATCCACTGAACGGCGGCATACAGGATGGGGACAGAGCCAAGCTGCAGACAGATCACAATCCATTCCCACATGGCCCAGTGGCACATGTGGAAAGGAAGAGGCACAGGAGGGAACACTGTGGACTGTACTTGCCACCTTTATAACGAGTAACTAGCTGGCAATCTTATTCTGGCTTCACAGACGAGGATTTGGCTGAGGATATAAGAGGATCACAGTTATCCATGATATATGACCACCAGCAACATTGTGCCTTTCTCAGATCGCATTTTTTAAAAATTAGTTCACAGGATGTGGGAGTCACGGGCTAAGTCAACATTTATTACCATGAGGGGGCATCAGAGGTCAACCACTTTGCTATGGGTATGGAGTTACTACTAGGCCAGATCAGGTAAGGATTTATTTTATTCATTAATGGGATAAGTGTATCACTGACCAGGCCAGCATTTATTGCCCATCCCTAATTGCCCAGAGGACAGTTAAGAGTCAACCACATTGCTGTGGGTCTGAAGTGCCATGTAGGTCAGACCAAGTAAGGATGGTAGTTTCCTTCCCTAAAGGACATTAATGAACCAGATTTTTTTTTCCCGACCATTGACAATGGATTCACGGTCATCGTTAGATTCTTAGTTCCAGATTTTTAAAAATTGAATTCAAATTCCTTCATCATGGCACTTTTGAAACATTTCCTGGGTCTGTGCATTAATAATCTGGCGATAATAACACTAGGCCATTGCCTATTCTCTCAAATCAGCCGGTTCCATTTGGCAACATGGAGAAAGAGATAGCATTCACCTGAAGTGGATCATTGCCTGTTCCATAGAATGTTGCTTTCAGCAGAAAATCAGCATGCAACAAGTGAATTAGCCCTGCGAGGAAACTGCTGCTGAGCAGAGAAAACCTGCCCGTTTCAGTTGATGGGAGTTCTCAAGAGAGGAATGTTGAACCAGAAGCAAGCTTAATGAAAAGGTAGAAAACATCATTGGCCTGCAGTGAGTGTTTAACTCCTTTTGACTGACCAGGAGAAATGGTAACTCCAAAAGCTGAAAGAACTGTGGATGCTGGAAATCTGAAACAAAAAATCGGAACCCATTTTGGCGACAGATTTTGCAGCAGTCACTTGCAATGCTGAAATGCGATTTTCATTTAATAAAAATGTCCAATTTTGGTTATTTTTGTGAATATCACTACCGCCACTCTTTAGTTCACATTCTTTTGGCCCCAGATTAATGGTTTTTTGTTTTAATATTCTGCAGAGTTACTGTTCTGCATTGAATGCTGTCCCTTTTCTTTACTGAGATTATTTTTAAAATTTTCGTGCAGATGTCTTGCATTTTGAAACTGGGCCCACACTTGCTGACAAATCCACTCTTAACTATGTCAGCTGTAGCTAAATTACTTACAAATCTTCTCTTTGCATCAGAAGGTTGTAGGGTCGAAACTCACTTTAGGATTTAGGCTGGTACTCCAGAAGCAGTATTGAGGGACTGCTGCACTGTCAAAGGTGCCTCTTTAGGATAAGATATTAACTGATGCCCCATCTGTTCTCTCGGACAGATGGGAAAGATTGCATGGCACTACTTTGGAGATGGCTAGAAGAATCCTCTCTGGAGTCCTGACAAATATTTATCTCTCAGCCAACATCATTAGAACAGAGGATTTGGTCATAACCACATTGCTGTTTGTGGCAGCTAGGTGTGTGTGAATTGGCCATTGTGTCTCATATATTGAAACAGTGGTCACACTTTAAAAGTACTTCATTGAATGTAAAGTACTTTGGGATGTTCTGTGGTTATGAAAGCTGCTGTGTAAACGCAAGCCGTTCTTCCTTTCCATAGAGACTAGATACCAAGCTAGATTTTCATCTTTTGTGAAACAGATTTGAAATAGACAACTAAATTATAAGATCTACAATCTTCTATTAATAGAAGCAGGAAAAAAAGCTAACAATACAAGGATGAAACACTCACTGCGGCTGGTCGGCGGATGCACGTAACTCAAATTAATACCTTTCTAACTCAAGCTAAGTCCTAAAACATATATTCCTACAGAATACCCTCAGATTCTCTCTGCCCTGAGAGCCCTGCCCTCTCACAAAGGTCAGGGTCTATTTGGTTTTATGTGCAGTGCTTCAACACAGGAGTTAATTTCAGCTGCATTGCACCAGAGATTGCTATGGGGTGGGGGTCACAAGGTTGAGAGTTTGTGTGTGGCAGTGTGGGTGAGGGGAAAATGTGAGCACCAACACTGACCTATGTATATATTCTATATGTATATTATATACAGGTATATATAATATATATATACATATAGCAGGTGTATATATTTGATATATACACATATACACAGACGCAGACAAAGTATTCGCAGTCCAAGTTAGGAGAAATATCCCGTTGCGTGACAGAAGCAGAATTGCCACAGCAAGTCATTCAGTAGTCTCTAAGCTTTAAGTACACCAAGGTGATGAGAAAATAGACACAGTATCTGAAAGGGAATTGCTTGTCGCAACTTTCTGATAACTTCAACTTGCTGGATGCCACATTTCCCAGCCCCAAGGAAGCCTCTAGCCTGCTATGTCCCTCACAAAAGACTTGTCTCTCTGAGTCATTCACGACCAGAAGCAAAACGCTCTGTACTGATCACTGAGTAAAACTTCAGAGCTTTCAAGAATTTCACCGTCTTTGCCTGTAAGGCAAAACACGCATCTTGAGTTGTAAAGCAAACAGCGCAGATTTTAAAATGTATATACATAATATATATATATATATACACACATGTATGTGTTTGTATAATGTATATGTGTGTATATGTATTATGTATATATATTACAGCCAGCCTATCCATCTTTTAACTTCAAAGGTGACTTTTCTTAAAAAGCCTTGTGCCAGGTTAAATGCTTTTGAGGTGTTCAGTCCCACTTTAGCTCTGCAGAATTAAGCCCTTCCTCCAATTCTGAGGCATTGTACAGGTACTAATATTCTACGACTATCCACTCAGTAATTGTTCGACGCGAGAGTAGCAGTTAGGGTCACCAATCCTTCAGGGCTGTCCTGGAGTCCATGGAATTGGTTAATCTCTGCAGTGAACAACCATGAGGTTAAATCAATCGGGGGATCATGAATGATTGTGGTTTTTGGTTTAGCAACTATAAAGATATTGGAGATGGAATTGCCAGGAAAGCTATCTGTCTTTGCAGGAGGGAGGACGTGTCTTGGAACCTCCAGGAACATATCCAACCAGGGTTGGCAACCTTACTGGCAGGCAGTTGCTTAAAGCATTCACAAGACAATTCTGCCTGTTCACCATTTAAACACAGATGATGTGAAGCTGCTTATTTTAAATGGATCCGTAGACAGAGAAATGTTGCTATCACTGATCTCGGCTTCTGGGTTATGATATGTCAGATGACTGTGTGTTTGGGGCTTACAGGAGAGGGGTGGTCCCTATATTTACACCAGCAGGAAGCTATTGCCAGATTAGCGCGTGAGACTATCCATTGCACCATAGCAATCACACTATAACCTGCAGCGAAAATGCTACAGCTTTTCCCACCCCTGTTGCACCCTACCCCCTCTGACTAAAATGACAAAAGTGACAGCTTGAACTGCTAACCCCAATCTCCTGCCCCCTCTGAAACTTCCATTCAACTGAACCTCCTCCTAAATTCAATTCATTTGCAGAACAAAAAGAAAACTGAAAGCAGGAACAAGCAAAGAACGGTATAAATTTGTGGCTGCCTAAATAGCGAATGGTGTGAAGAGGTTGCTGTTAAAGGGGATGTTGAAGGGTGGGGCGTGGATGACTGAAATTCCCAGAAGTCATCTAGGCTTCATCCTACTTGAGTCTTGGCTTATCAATGGAATGAAGGGTTGCACCAACATAGATTCCATTTGAGAAAGGTTGCGTCTGCAGGCTTCCGTGGAGATACTTGTTGCTATATTTTGGGTACTTTATATCAAACCCAAGTGGGGCCAAGGCAGTGCTTCACAAGAAAATGAGAGTTCCCAGTCTCAGAAAGCAGTAATGGAGCAGATCTGTCCCTTGAATAATTTGTGTTGACGGCAAAGTTTCTCAGAAAATGGAGTCTCTTCCGCGTGAACCGTGTCAATTCCACTGCCGCCACCATTTTGGTTTCAGTCACTTATGTAGAAATCATTTCTTTCATTCTCTCCTTGTCTGTGTGCTATGATGTGAGAAACAACAGAAGGAGAGCTGCTGCTACAATGAACCAAGAAATCCTAAAGGTCGTGATCCCATTGTTATTGTGATACGGTTCGGGCGATTCATATATAGAATCATCTGCAAAACAAAGAACCAAAAGTCATCATTAAGTGAATTAAAGAAAAAAACGTTATACGACAATGATTTAATCACATCTCTTTGTCCTTCACATGCAATGAACTACTTTGAAACACAGTGGCTGCTGGCCCTGTAGCTCAGGCTCTAAAGGCATCACTTCCTTCAGCTGCATTCTGTTTGAAAGGTAGAGTAGAAAGACTAATGTCTGGAGATTTGTGACCCCACCCCCAAGGATTGACCGCTCTGGAGTGTTGTTTGCTTGTTGTCCAAAGTGATGATGCTGTGCTCAGAAAGTAATGCCATACAACCTTAGCAGGTGAAGAAAGATGCTTGGCCCTTCGAGCCTGCCATACCAAGATCACATCATCCATCTTCAGCTTCCTGCACTATTATCCTATACCTGAACACCCTTAGTATCAAATCTATCGTATCTATCTGAGGTTGAGAATTCAAACACTTTGAGCGAAGAATGACCCTTGGCATCTCGCCCCTAAATTGCTAACCAATGGTTGTGAGGTAATGATCTCTGTGTCCTGTATTCCCAAGTCAGGGGTAATATCCCCTCAGCATCTATCTTTTCAAGGCTCCGAAGAATTCGATGTATTTCAATTAGATCGTCTCTGATTCTTCAAACCTATAGGGAATATAGGCCCGGTCTACTCAATCTCTCATTATAGGCCAATCCATGAAGAAACTGCCTTCAGTTCTGTAAGTGGGAAAGTTCAAGTCTAATCTTTTAGTAAAGGCTTATTTTATGCGCAGATCTGAAATTAAACAGCTATTATTATTTGTTCCCTATTCGCCACGGTGCGTGAGGTGAGATGCTGCCCATTTTGGCCTTTCAGTGTCAGTATTATGAGGACAGATTGAGGAAGGATAGACTGTTCTCTTTGGAGAGAAAAAGGCTGAGAGGAGATTAGATTAAGGTTTTCAAATACAGGCTGGATAGAATAGACAGGGAGAAGCTGTTCCCACTCATAAAAGAAAAAACAGAATGAAAGGTGATGTACAAACGAAGAAAGGGTGATGTGTGAAAAAAATTCTCACACAGTGAGTAGTGGTTAGTAGCATGAAATGCACTGCCTGGAACTCTGGTGGAGGCAGGTTCAATTGAGGTATTCAAGATGGCATTTGATGATTATTTGGATAGAAGTCGTCCGCAGGGAAATAGGGAAAAGGCAGGAGATTGGCACTCAGTAATAGTATTGATGCAGGCACAATGGGCTGAATAGACTTCTTCCACACTGTGACAATTCTGTGATTATAAGCATGCGCAGGCTACGCGAAGACGCAAAGTTAATTTCCCCCTCCCAATGTGTGCCAACCACAAAACAGGGCGATTAGTTTGACTCACATTGGTCCCCTATGTAGACTCAGAATCAGGTGAGGCTGGAAGTCTATCACAAGTTTAAGTGAATCAGGCAGCAAATGGTCAGTCGGCCATATTAACCTGACTGCTGATCCCCTTATCAATCAGTTCAGAAACAAAATACAGTTGTCAGACAAGTCTAGGATTAGAATTGTAGATTCCATCTCCAGTCTATATGGAGTTAGCTCCTCTCAGCCAGGGAGATGCTAAAGTTGGTCCAGCCAATTTTCAGCCATGTCTAGCATATACATACATAGATCGATACCATCTCTGCATGACTCTGGGCTGGGCGGCCGAGCATGTGCAGAAAATTGGAAGTCTCAATTGCTGAAGTTGAGGGGAGTGGAGATATTTTCTGCCAAGCTATGTACCCAGTGTACCAACAAACGTGTGTGTGTGTGTGTGTGTGTGTGTGTGTGTGTGTGTGAGAGAGAGAGAGAGAGAGAGAGAGAGACTGTGTGTCTCTGTATGTGTGGCTGTGTGTGAATGTGTGTGTGTGAGTGAGAGGGAGATAGAATAGCTGATGCTCACATGCAATGCCTCGCACGGCTGAAGAGCTAACACTTGCTGATTACAGCCACAGTTGAAGAAAGGTCCCTGAGACATGTGACCAGGAGCCAGAAGCCTCACCTTATGAAGGATGCCAAGGCCATGCAGAAGGCGCAGAATAGATTCCCTAAAACACACAACAGCATTTAGGGGAAAGGAGAATGTGGAGAAACTGAACTGTTTTTATTGGAACAAAGAAGATTACGTGACAATTTGATATATGGGTTAAAAATATGAGAGATTTTGATAAGTCAATTGGGTAAAAGTATTTCCATTAGCCAATGAGGTGGAATGCTTCAAGTTAAGGTTAACTCTGTAAAAATATGGAGAGGTTCTGAGAATGTTTCTTTGCTCATGAACTATATTGTCAGGAAGTAGAATATTCAATAACAGAGGAAGCAGAATTAAGGGGATAGATAACGGGATGGACGTTTAAGGACAGGACAGAACAATGGTTCGGCTAGGAATCGAACTAAGGGATCAATCCCTGAGAGACACAGCACTGGCATTTGGGGCTGAATGGCTACAAAAGACTCTTGACCTCAACTTCTTCACATGATCAGTTGCCTCGCACAGTGAATGATGTAGCGCTATAAAGAAAGACTACACGTGGCACTTATAAAATAAAGTCCGGTCCCCGGTGACGATGATATGAAATAGAAACAGTGGATCTGAAGTACTGGGACTGACAGCAGCAAATTGACTCATTTTGTTTTCTTTATTGCATCAACTCTCTGAAATCTCCGCGATAAAATTGAGGGGCATTCCAAGGTGCCTACTCTAGTAGCTTGCCCCTCCTTGCCCATCACCGACAGGGGATTTCAGCGGGATTTTGGAATTTTGACTACACCCATTACAGCGTCGGGCTAAGCACTGGGAACAAGCCAGACAGCACCTGTTGTGCACTGAGGGAACTTTGAAGACAGATCAAAGGTGCCTGACTGACAGTGCATGCTCTCAGTACCCAACACTACTGGTATGGTGCCCTCAACTCTAGCCTGCCTCCAAGTCAGAAGGTGCAGGCTTTCAAACAGTGCTCTGAACTGTGCCTCGAGATGCACTGGGATCCTCTTGTGGGCTTCGCGAGTCTTGCAAATGCAAAGAAGGGCCCAATTCAAAAGACTGCCTTCCTTGTCATTGGTTGATGCTGCATTCAGGCAAACCCAGGTCCCTCGAAGGGACCACCAGAGGCTGAGACCTAAAAAATAAGGAGCTCTCCTTCCGACTCCACATCCAACCACATTTCTTCCTCCCCCTTCCACTTGTGAGCATAAGCCCCCCAACTTACCTTCCCTGATTCTAGCTACCCTCTCTCTACTGATTGCCGTAACCCCCTCCCCAAACCAATCACTTTCCTTCTGCCCTTCAAACAACCTATCAGAGTGGTCGCTGCCATCAGCTCAGTGACTACTGCGGCTCCTTGCTAGTGAGCTGCTCGGAAACACCCAGTCAGTGATACCCAGTCAGTGATACCCAGTGATACCCAGTCAGTGGCACCCAGTCAGTGATATCCAGTCAGTGATACTCAGTCAGTGGCACCCAGTCAGTGATACCCAGTCAGAGGCACCCAGTCAGCGGCACCCAGTCAGTGATACCCAGTCAGTGATACCCAGTCGGTGATACCCAGTCAGTGGCACCCAGTCAGTGATACCCAGTCAGCGACACCCAGTCAGTGATACCCAGTCAGCGGCACCCAGTCAGTGATACCCAGTCAGTGACACCCAGTCAGCGGCACCCAGTCAGTGACACCCAGTCAGTGATACCCAGTCAGTGATACCCAGTCAGCGGCACCCAGTCAGTGACACCCAATCAGTGACTACAGCTTACCAGATAATGAGGCTCAACATTTGAACTACCTCCAAGCCTGTTCATTCAGATGGGACCAACAAATCCCTCACCCTAGTTATTCTGGCTCTGAGAACTGGTGGGATAGTAGTAATGTCACTAGGCTAATTATCCTACACATCCCAGTAAAATGCTCTGGAGGCATTTGCTCAAATCTCACCATGGCAGCAGGTGGAAATTAATTTCTACAAATAAAATCTGAAATTGAATAGGATTCTCAGTACATTGACTATAATCAATTAATGTTTTAAAAACCTGGCTGACTCATTTAGCTTTTCAGGAAAATCTCCTTTCCTGGCTGAAATGTGCCATTGTAACCCAGCCTGACCTTCATGTAACTCACAGCAATGTGGCTGAACTTTAACTCCCTCTGACTGAGCAGTTCAGGGGCAGTTATGGATGGGCAACAAATACTAACCTTGGCAAAGATGCCCACATCTTCCAAAAGAACAAAGAAAGAAATGCCACAGGAAGGGCAATGCATGCACTGTTCAGCTGCATCTATGGTCAGTTCTCAATCAAAAACGAACTGCATATCTTCAGAACAGATTCACCCCAGATAAAGAGAAGACAATATTGGAGAGGTCAGTACCATGAATATGTTTCCATTCTCGCATTAGCAGTGTCAACAAATCCTGCTTTGCAGTATTCCAATGTCTGTCTAAATTCCACTCAATCATAACACTAGCCTTAAGTATAAGAAATGCCTGCCAGCACAGTTTCCTTATTCCTGAAATCTTTCTCATGGAGAGTGACTGGTGGCTGAAGAGGAAAAGTCATTTTTCTTTATAATGAGCCATTCTTCTGGGGCGTGGAAATCATGGTTGGATTGCCACAATTACAATTGCAACTCCACTGCTATTTAATAAACTTACTACCGAGCTCCGCATTCCTGGCTGGGACTCCCTAACTCAACCTCGTCAGAAATGCAGAGCTGTCTGCATTCAGAGTCCTTCCGCATGGAGCAGGATTGTTGGAGGGAAGGCGAGTCATGTCGCCTGTTTGTGTCACTAGCTGTCATACTTCGGTCAGTCTTCATTCACCGGTACAGTGAAAGGTTTTGGGGCATTTAAGTGGTTAAACTGTTCCACTCATAAAAGGAACAAGAATGAGCCAGCATAGATTTGAATCGATTTGCAAAAGCAGAAACTATGACATGAGGAAACCTTATTCATACGGTTAGTAGTTAGACTATGGGCCAAAGGCAGGTCTATGCAGTAAGGCCACAGATCACTCATGATGTCATTGAGCAAAACAACAGGCTCAAGGGGCTGATTGGCCTACTCCTGTCTCCATGTTCCTATGGAATGGGCTGCCTCATTTGATGATTAGTTGGATAGAAATAATGTGCAAGGACGTGGGGCAAAGGCAGGAGATTGGCGCTGGGTAATGATACTTATTTGTAGAGTTGGGGGAACACAATGGGCCAAATGGCTTCCTTTTGCACTGTAATACTTCTGTGAAATTGTTTCTCACTGGGTTAGTGAAGGAGGTTGAGTTACATTGGTGGGTAAGGTGGCAGAGTGGTAGTCAGGTGGGATTACTAAGGAGTCAGAGGGGTTCAGAGCATCAGAATGCGGATCATGTGATCACAGTGGGGGTTGAAAGTTTGGGAGAGTCGGAGGGGTGGGGGACTCAATGTGGGGATTGGAGGCTCACGGTTGGTGTTGGAAGTTTGGGGGAAGTTGGAGGCTCATGGTGGGCTCAGAGGGTCAGGGCAGGCATAGGGTAGGGAGTTGGGGGAAGTCAGGGAAGTGATAGGGTGGGGATTTAATGGTGGATTGGGGGTGAATCAAGGATGTCATTGAGGATTTGAGTATGTATAGTAGCCCAGGTTTAGGCATGGTGTTCATTTGTCTAATATTTTGTGGGGTGATAAGTTAATTAGATCACTCCAAACTCCCCATTCCAACTGAGAATTGACAGCATTCACATTGGGGCATTGCCCATCGGAGATTTCAACTTCCTGTGGAGGTGGGGCTTCAGAGGGCTACGTCTGGTCTCCAGCCATCTGGAGGGTGGAGGATCTGGGACAGTGTTTACAGGGAGTGTAGGGCTGGTGAGTTGTATTGATTGTGTGCAAATGAGCAAAGACTTCTGGATTTTAAAATATAAAGCACACAGCAATGGTGAATGAAAGCTCACTGTACAAGGGCTCCCTTTGGCTTAGCGTTACTGAGTGGATGCAACACAGGCAGTGGATGTTGTATACTGAGCTTTCAGGAAGCATTTGATACAGTGCCACATGGCAGGTTGGTTAGCAAATTAGAAATGTTTAGGATTGACAGGTCCTTGGCAGCATGGATTAGAAGGTGGATAAAAGGGCAGAAACAGAGGGTGAGTATAGCTAGGCATTTCTCAGAGTGGAGATAAGTCGAAAGTGGTTTTCCCCAGGGATCAGTGTTGAGACCCTTACTTTTTCTGATTTATTTAAACAACTTGGAGATGGGCGTTGAGGCAATTTGCAGATGATACTAAGCTCGGGAGAATAGTGAATTGTGAGTATGACACTGAATGAATTCAGAGGGGCATTGACAAGTTAGCCAAATGAGCAAACAGCTGGCAGATGAAATTCAATGCAGAGAAATGTAAGGTAGCATATTTTGGCAAAAGAAACATAAGGAGACAATACAGGCTCAATGGTACAGGTTTGAGGGGAGTACAAGAGCAGAAGGAACTCCGGATCCAAGTGCATGATTCTCTGAGGGTGGCCAACCAAATTTAAACAGTTGTTAAGAAAGCTTATAGAATCGTTGGGCTTTTAATACAGACATGGGGTGTAAAAGCAAGGAAGTGATGCTACACATCAACAAGTCATCGGTCAGACCACATATGGAGTATTGTGTTCAGTTCTGGGCACCTTTTTTAAGGAAGGATGTTAAAGCCCTGGAAAGAGTACAAAGGAGACTTACTAGAATGATACCAAGAATGAGGGGTTTTACATAAAGGAAAGATTAGAGAAATTGGGCTTATTATCCCCGGAGCAGAGAAGATTAAGAGGTGGCCTCACTGAAGTGTTCAAAATTATGAATAATTTTGACAGGATCGTGAAAGATATTCTTTTCCACTAGTGGTATGTCATTTACTAGGGATCATAATTTCAAGGTTGTTAGCAAGACAGCTGGGAGTGAGATGTGGCAAAACATCTTTACTCAGAGATTTAGAATGTACTGCCTGGGAGAGTAATGGAAGTGGATTCCATATGAGGTTTCAAAAAAGTGCTGGATATATATTTGAAAGTACTTCTATGTCATGTGGCACATTTTCATAACTTATGACTATTTGGAGAGCGCTTGTCCAAATTTGTGCATGGGTGTTACATCTGCCAAACACTACTCTGACCGGAAGTAGCAAGAGAAAATGAGCAGCAGGTACAAACTGCTCTCAAATAAGGATTTCCCAACTCCCTATGCTCATGTTTGGACTAGCAACTGGTGGAAGATATGCAGAAAATTCAAGCTGTAGTTTTAACAGTCCACTAATGCCCATAGTTTATATCTAAACCAGCTCCAGTATGCCTGGTTGAACTGATTAAAGAATCAGTCTTTTGTCTCCTGCCTTAATAAGCTCTGTTCTCCCCTCTTCCAGTGAAGCATCACTCAATCATTTACCTTCATCTCATTATCCAGGAAAAGTTAAATGTTATTAAAAATGTCACTGGTTATTGATAATTGTCTGCAAGCATTTAACTAGTGAGCAAATTAGTGTCAGGTTCCTCTGTTCATAAGGTGTCATTAAGCAAGATTCCTAGAGCACTTTTCAATGTATAATGAGAGATTAGGCTCCATGAAGTTTAACAATTAGACTGAGGTATGTGTTGCAAATATTTATGGTAGGAAAAAAATTACTTTCTCCCAAACTTTTGGGTTTAAAACAAGTTCCAAATCTGTTTCAAGGTTTTATTTTGAATCATAATTTTCTTAGTGACTCTTCTCTCTTTAGTAACTCCCAGGTACATCGTGAGCTTGGATGCACGGGAGACAATGCCTCTTCCAGTTTGCAAACCTTGAATTCAAGGCTGGCCAGTTCCGAGCACCCAGAAAAATATGAATTATGAAGTTGTTGTGAATTTGCAATCTTTTCATTCAATTTAATTTTCGTGAACAGCTTCTCGTAATCCACGAGAACCAATTGAATTCAGTTGATAAATTAAGTGAGACTTCTTGCAAAGAACTGACTGGTGGGCTTTCTCAACGTTTTACAATAACCGGACTACAGACGTGCACATGTTAAAAAATGCATATGCAGTTGTGGATCTCCCCAAGGCATTGCTCGTTAGGATTGCAATAAAACTGGGGTGTGCTGTCTTTTTATGAATACAGGCCATGTAAAATTGTAGAACGGAACTGTGTAATGATAACAACACAGAAGGAGGCTAATCGGCCCATAATGTTCATGGCAGATCTCTGGAAGACTGATGCTGCCAGCCCCACTCCCTTGCCTTTCTCCGTCCCTGGCTCTGCAACTTCTGTCTTAGAACAAAGAACAAAGAACAAAGAAAATTACAGCACAGGAACAGGCCCTTCGGCCCTCCAAGCCTGCGCCAATCCAGATCCTCTATCTAAACCTGTTGCCTATTTTCCAAGGATCTGTATCCCTCTGCTCCCTGCCCATTCATGTGTCTGTCTGGATACAACTTAAATGACGCTATCATGCTCGCCTCTACCACTTCCGCTGGCAACGCATTCCAGGCACCAACAATGCTCTGCATAAAGAACTTTCCACGCATATCTCCCTTAAACTTTTCCCCTCTCACCTTGAAATCATGACCCCTAGTAATTGAATCCCCCACGCTGGGAAATAGCTTCTCGCTATCCACCCTGTCTATACCTCTCATGATTTTGTAGACCTCAATCAGGATCCCCCTCAACCTCCTTCTTTCTAATGTAAATAATCCTAATCTACTCAACCTCTCTTCATAGCTAGCACCCTCCATACCAGGCAACATCCTGCTGAACCTCCTCTGCACCCTCTCCAAAGCATCCACATCCTTTTGGTAATGTGGCGACCAGAACTGTACGCAGTATTCCAAATGTGGGTGAACCAAAGTCCTATACAACTGTAACATGACCTGCCAACTCTTGTACTCAATACCCCGTCTGATGAATGAAAGCATGCCATATGCCCTCTTGACCACTCTATCAACCTGCATTGCCATCTTCAGGGTACAATGGACCTGAACACCCAGATGTCTCTGTGCATCAATTTTCTTCTTCAGAGTTTGCCTGGTGAGGAACGGTTTCTTTATCCCTGTTGTTCATAAACCTCACAAGGCCAATAAAAGTGCATTGCAATTGCGGCCTGCTTGTAAATTCCTGGCCCAGATGGAAACCAGACGGTTAAGGTCAGGGGAAGAAAAAAACTACAAACAAACCTGCACTAAACGCTGCCCAAAAGCAAGCATGAAAGGAATATCCTTCCAATTCCATGCTGTCTATAGGGTAGGCAATCATTGACTCAGCAGGAGTACTGTCAGGATTGACAATCCAAATCTTAGCAATTCTGAAGCCTCTTTCTCCCTCCTTTGTGTATTCCTAAAGTTGAATTATGAAGCTTGAACCATCAGACACTGATGCACATTGGTGCACTTTTGCTTCAGATTTAGAGACAGTAAAATGTAGTGCAGGGATGTAGAGGAAAGCTTGAGGAGAGGAACATAAACACAGCGGTGATTCGATCTTTACAGGAATCCCATCTAGTGGAATTAGAGCTCCTGTTTCTTCTCCCGACATTAATATGTTTGCATGCAGCAGAATGCCAGGAATTTGAAGAAGAGTTAAAATGACACTGCGTAGGGGTGGGACTCAACTGTGATGAAAGATGTAAGCAGGAGGGCAGTTTCTACTATGTCCTTCAATGGAATGGAAGATGACAGGGCACTGGAAAAATGTCTGTTTTGTAGATCCTAACTGGCATACTGTGCATTTTCATTGTTCATTACTTTCGTGAAATTTCAGGCGGTAGATTACTCTTCAAGCTTTCAGAGGGAGCAGTTACAATTTCACTTCCAGAGATTTGAGATTAGACAATATCATTAGAGAGTGTCCACTTGGAGCACTCCGTGAAAGGCAAGCACCCTACTCGCCACCAGCTTAATATCAGGGGCCAGGGGATAAGTTCAACATTAATTACCCACTTGAGGGCATCACTTGGTGGTAGAGCAGGCCAAACATAAAGCCTTCCCATCATAGACTGAATGAGGGTGGAGATAGGAGGGCAGTGGAGTCCCTACCTGTCCTTCCTGCCTGATTTAAAGCAGCCCACCAGCCCACATCCCTCAACCATCAAATCTGTCACAAGAAAGGGCACAAGACTATGTTCTCCCTCTGATGATGAATAGTGCAGGCAACGGTTCTGTCTTTCAGTGTTGCGATCGATGTTTCGATGATATTATTTTAAAATAGGTTTCTGCTTCTCCCCCGTGACACTCTTCCAGAAGGTGCTGGCTCTTACTGAGAAATTGAATTGCAATCAGTAGCAGGAGCCTTGACATTTCCTGGCTTGGCTGTGGCACCCCTGCAGCTACTTGGAGTTTGGATCTGTGGGCTTGACACACAGTCAGCGCTCTCCAATCTGTACAGCTCAGTCTCAAACCACCAGGACTGAGGAACGTTCACCCACAGAACCCACAAGGCTGCAGCCATAGAAGGTCAGTATGGGAGGCAAACAGGAACCAAGTTGAGGGTTAACATTCCTGTACTATTATTGCTTACCACAGTCAAATCAAGTTCCTTCAGTCTCAATCATTGAACAAGAGACTCATGTAACGTCAGTGACTAAAGGGGAAAAGAGTTTAGTGCAAAGATGTGAAGCAGTTATTGCATGGTGATGGGTCTAAACCCCCGACTGCTATGTAAAAGCTGTGGGCTCAGCTTCACTATATGTGGGAAGTTATGTTTGCCTGTGGGAAAGATTTTATTAGCTCTATGTCTGCCTATGAGTAATGGAAATTCAGACAGCGGGGGATAGTCCAAATTTCACACCCCCCACCCATTGCTTTATTAATGTCATAGATGGAAATGTGACCCTTGCTCACAAGTGGGGTAACACCCCTCTCTGCTGTTGCCCCGCTCTCCCCCACAGAGACCCAGCAATGGCTCATGGGTCTTTAGTTCTCTCACCGTCATCAAGATTAGAGGGTCCTCACACTTGCCCCATACAGCAAACTGAGTCAGAGGACCACTGTATTCTACAATAGATTTTTGCCCTTGTTTAGAGATCCCTCACTCCACCAAAGAGCTGTATTGTGAGCTGGAGGATTCCAGCCTCAAACGTCCGAGGCTCCACACAGTCCCAAAGGGTTTTGATCATGGCTTTAAAGTTTCAGTTTTAATGTTGATCATCAACACATGCAGTTTGAATCTCCTCTGCCCAGTATCTTTACCCACGTACTATAACTTAATGCCTCAATTCAAATAAGGGACAACAAGAATACACTTATCTTCACCTAATTTCAAGCCCACAGTTTCTTTACTCCTGCTTGATTTAGAATGTTTAATCTCATGAGACAAATGTCATATTACTGGATCTGACGAGGGCTGAGAAATAAAAATAAATACATAAACTCCGAAACAAATTAACCATGAGTTTGATACTTAAAAAACCTGGCATCTTGAAATTCTACTAACAGCCCAGCCTCGTAATAATCACAGGATACAACAGACATGCTTGACACCTTAGTCTGATTGTATTCTAGCAGTCGAAATGGTTAGTTAGAGAAACAGTAAAAGATTGTTGCAAGTACCACCAGGATTATTACATTTTTTTTAATAATTCTTCAAGAGTTAGGAATTCAAGTTCCCTCAGTACCTAAATGTTAACCCAGTCAAATTTGTCTCCTTTCTATCCCTCCCCTCTACCCCACACTGTAAATTTAAATGTATTGCATAATTTTTATCCCAGATTTTACATCACTTATGAACTTTAAATGTAAGCATTAAGGCAATATTTAAGGTATGCAATAACCCTGGGTGTAACATTTCAAGAAAAGGATCAGGAGAAGACACAGCAAAAGGAGAGAAAGGGAGGGAGAAAGACAAGAGAAAGGTGAGGCACTGTGATATTACTGACCTGAAGCTTCAACTGAACTGTTGTTTACATCGAAATCACCTTCATTCACCCCTACTGCTTCCATACAACTGTCTACGACAGAAATAGAAACAGCAGCTATGTGTCAGTGAGAGGGTGATTTTCAAAGCGTAGGGTTAGTGAGCAACAGAAAAGGGATCCTGTTTCAAAGCCCCCTTTTTGAACTACAGCCTTCAAAAAAAAGTTAGACGTTAAGGGACAAAGTATTGAATGGTGCCAGTGGAATGGTAGAATTCATGGTTGACTTTAGAGGAGCCTTGTTTTTAAGACAAGATTCAAGTGATTAGCGGTTTAGCACTGAGATCCCAAACCCATCAAACTTGGCCATAAGTGATACACTGAGGATAAACCATTAGATCTTTGCCCAGAAATTAGACCGCACATTGTGCACACACATCTTGAATCCCAATCCCTACAAATGGATCTTAAGCTAAAGCCATAACTAACATGGCCCCAAATTATAGGCCTTCCCCCAGAATCAAACTTTAAACAAAAGTCAGAGTCCCATATCTGATGTTTAAACTAACAACTCTCCCACAGAACTGGGTAATAAACTGTACCTCTGTCCTTGCTTTGTAGCACCTGGAACTGGGCCTTAAGCTAAACCAATCTCTTAAGCACTAAATCCCCCCATTGGTGATACTACTGTGAATTTTGATCCCCAGAATTTAACTTCAACACAACTTACAAAATTTGATGAAATTCTATTTTCACCTTAATATTCCACTTCCCCCACCCTGAATTACTTATGTTCAAATTACTGCCTCCCTTCACTATCCATTGTGCAAGGCCCCGCCCCAATAACCATGCAAAAAGATCTTCATTCTGTTGGCTTCCTGGGTCTCTTTAACTAACACTTTCCTTCCATAAATGGCTCTGCCGAGGGCTTTTAAAATCCTGCTCACCATCAATGCTTTTGCTGTTGGTTTTGTCTAAAATAAGCTCTCTCTAAGTAGCATCCACGATCATTTGAACCATGGGTTCATGCTGGAATTTTGCTATAAGGTGAGGAGGCAGGCCTTGAGGCTACCTCAGACAGAATGGGAATTAAACCCTGGGTTGGTGGTATCACTCTGAACCACAGGCTAACTGCCCAGCCAACTGAATTAATCAGTGCCCCTATCCCCACAATCCATTACCACTGCCAAAATCTTAGGTAACGCGATCAAATGCTCTATTATTTTAAATTGTTAGTTTTAGGACCCAGAATGAACATTTAATAGTGAAAACTGTCTTTTGATCCAATGCAGTCAAACTGACTCAGTTTACATCAGTTCAGTTCTCTGATTGAATTTATGCTTATCCTTATGTGATTCATGCCATTCTCCAACCTACCCTTTTTGATATAATGCCTCAATTTAAAGCTACATTAATGGTCCCCGATGTTGAGGTTTAAAGATTTACTTACCTCTTTTAGTTTCTCAACAAATCCCCTCAGAGCAAGCAACCAAATAGTTCGGTCTTATGTTTTAATGGGGCATCTGAGTTTAACCCACCCTTGTCTTGCTTTTGCCCACCCAAAGATCAACATAAGACTGAATCTTTACAAAGGGCAATGGGAATGTCCTTGGTATATGAATTAATGCAGCTTTAAAATTGAGGCATATCAGTGAAGATGAAATAAAAGTGGAAGAAAATGGCAGCAAAACAGGGAGGGAAGGAGTTAGAACAAGCAATTATTTAGCTTTACTCCACTGATTCAATTTATTGATTTAGTAGCATCAAGCATGCAGTCTTAAAGGAACAATATCAACTACAGATTTCAGATAAGACATTCAAACAGACATGACTTACTTGTTGGTCGGACATATACTTTTAACTTTAAGCAGGGTTTCCCAACAATATTAGGGTGAGGTGAAGCTGGAAATAAAACACAATGAATTATTATGAGTGTTTTTCACAACTGTGTCAAGTAACAAGGCTTCCTGACTTTTATCACTGAATTTAGATTGACACTTCAGTCTTGAACTAAAAATGTGCTACATTGCTGGTGATAAAGTCTGAATTTGCCCTCTGCTCAGGTGCACAATATAGACCCCACCATTCATAGCATCACTTACCATAAACTCTATAACATTACTCATGCTAGAGCCAGATAGCACTGCTCTTCATACAGCCACAACACAATTGATCATAGATGCCATATCACTATTCCTTATAGATCCAATAGCATTATTTACGATACAGAACACATCTCTTTTTGTCACAGACCCTATAGCTCTATTCACTGTTGACCATATATCCCATTGCTCAAATCATTATAGACTCCATATTACCATGCATTATCAAGCCAATACCATTATTGAACAACAAAAATAGAAATTGCTGGAAAAGCTCAGCAGGTCTGGCAACACCTGTGGATAGGAATCAGTTAACCCTTCCTCACTAGACCCGAAACTTTAACTCTGATTACTCTCCACAGATGCTGCTAGACCTGCTGAGCTTTGACAGCAACTTCTGTTTTTATGATTTCCAGCATCCACAGTTTTTTTGGTTTGTATCCACTACTGAACAAGGCATGTCCTTGCCAACATTCTACTATGACTAAAAGCAGGTTAACAAACAGAGCAAAGAGCTGTCTGTGGAAATGTGCTCTTGACAAAATGCCTCCCTGCAAAACCACAATCACTAATGTGTTGCTCATGAAGTGTTCAAAAATTTTTGAGAAGATCACAATGAGGAGCTACATGCAATGAATTTCTTTCAAAAGGAAGCCCAATTCACTGAAATCCATGACTTTCCCATTACAGTATCCTCATTTATTTCGAAGAGGCGCATTATTTTCCTGTCGTACGCCTCACTTGATAGATCAATCTGAAATTTCTCAGTCTTTGAGTAAGAAAGTTTTTGCTAACATCTATTTGAAATTTACTTTATGCTAATTTCCATTTATGTCCTCAGGTCCTATTTTCTTGTCTTACCTTTGAAGTAATAATCTGGGTTTATCTTACCTATACTATTTAATATTTTATATAATTTGATGAGACGTTCAATTGAACATCTCCTTTCAGAATAATTGCTTTAATAATAGAACCATTGATATATCTGCCACTAAAGACTGGAGACGTAAGCATAATTGGTTATATTTATTAAATATTTAATGTACTAAATTACCCATTTTATAATTCCTCTGGAATAGCTTCAAATAAAGGAACATTCTCCAATTTTCTCCTCTCCTGAAGGTCATGCTGTAGTTCCAAGATACCAGCAGCCCTTCTCCTCAGTAGCTTGCAGGCCTGCTGTGAAGGGCATCGTAGTCTGATCTTTAGTTGATCATTCACAAACACTTTCCCAGTAGGATCACTGGATCCTGATTAGGAATGGGAACTCCTGCGAACTCCTCGTCCTCACTGGCTTAAGGGATTGAAAGCTGATTTTTTTTGTGCCTTAAACTAATTTAACAATCAGGCAAAGGAGAGGGTGAGAAATTGTGTTGAATAACATTTAGGGATGGGAGTGCCATCACCATTTCTTGCTCATTTTAAGTGAAAACCGAAAATTCACCCACTTTCCTGCAAAACCAAGCTCGCCCAGTATGCCATTAGGAAAACACTTTCCTGGACTTCACCGCACCTTCAGCCCTGTTGTGCTGTGAATTCTGCAGAGTTTCTGAAACATAAAGCTTAATTTCTGAGACAGTAAGAACTGCCAATGCTGGAGTCAGAGATAACACAGTGTGGAGCTGGAGGAACACAGCAGGCCAGGCAGCATCAGAGGAGCTGGAAAGCTAACATTTCAGATTGGGACCTTTCTTCAGAAATGGGGCAGCTTTCTGAAGAAGGGTCCCAACTCAAAACCTCAATTTTCCTGCTCCTCTGATGCTGCCTGACATGCTGTGTTCCTCCAGCTCCACACAGGCTTAATTTCTGGCCTGACTACCAGCTGGAATGGAAAGATTACCTACTGGGGCTCTGAATATTACTGGCATGAATGGTAAGGATTCCATATCCTTAAACTGTGACCCCTATTTCTGGACTCCCTGGTCATCAGGAACATCCTTACTTTGTTCACCCTGTCGAGCCCTGTTAGAATTTAGTATGTTTCTCTGAGATTCGACCCATGGCCCACTACCTCATTCTTAACTCCAGAGAATATAGTCTGAGCCAATCCATATGTCATTCCTGTCACTACAGGAGTCAGTCTGGTGTACAGTAGCTAAAATGTAATAAATCACCCCAAGGTAATTTGCACAAGAGTTGTTAAACATAATTTGATACACCTTCACATACTTAGATATAAGGAAAATGAAAGAGGTGACCATTAAGCCGTATTGTAAAGGAGGAAAGGATTGTGCAGTTTTAGGGAGGAAATGCAATATAGTTTCATTTGCAAATGCTCTCAGCAAAAGACGGCAATGGACAGCATTATCCTTCCGTCTATGTAGTGTGGACAACATTGATGGTTTGAGAGAAGGAACAGAAGCGAAACTGATTGTATTTTTAGATTTAAGTGACAACAGGAACCTGTATAAAGGTCATGAAACAGTGACCTTGGAATCGTTGAGATGAAACCTGACATGTTGCATTCACGGTTTCCACAGTGCCATCATATGTGGCTGAAAAGGGGTTAAAGCATTTTGAAATTCTAAAAGGAGTTTGTCCAAATGTCAATCTCTGACTAAACCGTGTGCACTGAACCTCAACAGTATAAAAAAAAAGCAAAATGAACAAAAGCATGGCCAGGGTGTGCTCATCCAGTGAGACGAGATGAATTTCGTTTTTGTCCTCTTTGCTCCTTTGTAGTCAGCTGGGATGTCCGTAAAAGCAGGTCTGATAGACAAACTCTTTGTCCAGAGATAAGAGTGTTGCTCTGTCTGGTTCTGGGGTATGGCAGTACAATGTAGCTAGATGGAGAATCAGGTTCATCTTACTGAAGGAGGTCGAGTGTCTTAAAATTACATGGCCTTCAGAGGATGTTCAATGTGATCATACAATGGCAGTCCACATCTGGACTTGTTTCACTGTCACTCGCAGGCCCTCCTTTTGCTCTCACTCCAATGTGGTCATCAAGCTCACTTTGTTTCCTCTTCTGAGTGGAATGAGCAACCAGTGGGTCAAAGGTCATTACTCTTTCAAAGATATGATGTCATTCTAAACTACAACTGTTCGAATTCCATTTTACACAGGGACTCCCAGTAATTGTGTATGTATAGGAGTGGATAGTTCGGTCAACAGCAGTATCCCAATTGTAAATTACAACTTTAAAATAAAGCAAGCTACTGCCTCCATTAAAATAGCAGGTCAACGCATTTCAGAAGAGTTAGGCGAACATTTGTGTTCTAAAATTTGAGGAGTCCATCTTAAAGCAATTATGTTTTCGCAACACATTAGCAGTTACCCAAAGCTCTCTAGGATGATCTAAATATGTTTTCCATATCTGTACTTTCAACGATATCACCTACTCCATTTTCAGTGAATTAGTGAACAGTTCCACCAGCTGATCTCACCAAAATTGTGAGCGCTTGGTGGAGAATGAATATTGGTAATGTTTAACAATGGAGGCGGCAGCGCAGGCATCACTGTTGAGTCCATCCTGATATCAAGATTCGCACATTTTTGAGAATTTATTGACCAGATGAATATCAGGAGCAGGAACTAGGGCTCAGCTTCCTTTCCCCACTATAGGGACATGAAGACTAGTTGAGGTAGCTCTCCTGCCGAGTTAGATAGAACTGAGATCAAATCAGGATCCACAAGAGGCTATGACAATAAGAGAGCCACTCATAAATCCAATACATAATCCAGGATAAACTTCTTTCAGCAGACAGTGGTGAGAATGTGGATACATTTGGTTTGCTGAGGTTAAAGAAGAATTCACTTGCCTTAGAGAGATGACAGAGAAAGTTCACTGCAGTGATTCCAGATGTAGGATTGTCCAAATAGATGAGGTTGAGTAGGTTAGGCCAATATTTTATTGAAATTTTTTTAATCATTCTCTGGCCATCATTTATTGCCCACCCTCAACTTCCCAGAGAGCAGTCAACCACATTGTTATGGGTCTGGAGTCACCTGTAGGTCCGATCAGACAAGGATGGCAGATTCTTTCCCTAAAGGACATTAGTGAACTAGATGGGCTTTTCCTGACAATTGACAATGGTTTCATGGTCATCATTAGACTCTTACTCCCAGATTTGTTTTGATTGAATTTAAATTTCACCATATGCCATGGCAGGATTTGAACATGGGTCCCCAGAACATCCCCTGGTTCTCTGGATTAAGGATCCAGCAATAATTCCACTAGACCATCGCCTCTGCAGCAACTTCAGAAGAATGAAAGGTGGTGCCAATGAACCATATAAAATTCTCAAGGGGCCTTCATTGCATATATCCTTGGAGAATGTTTCTGCAGCTGAATGAAGGGTAATAGTCTTAGAATAAGGGATCGGCTATTTAGGACTAGTGTGGACGCAATGGGCCGAAGAGCATTTTTCCGCGTTGTAGATATCTATGGCCCTTAGACTGAGGTAAGAAGAAATGTCTTCACTTAAAGAGTTGCTAATCTTTTGAACAGTCTACCCCAGAGAGCTGTGGATGCTCAATTTGTGGTTATACTCAACACAGAGATTGATACAGGAGTGGCTACTAAGAGGAGGAAGAGATATTGAGGTAGTGGGATAGGTTGCAGATGATGAAGAGGATCAGGCAGGATTTTGCTGAAATGGTGGAGCAGGCTTGAAGGGCTGAATGATCTACTTCTGCTCTTTGCTGTGTGACATTGTTGAGATCACTTTTGGAATACGGCATTCAATTCTGGTCTCCTTGCTATAGGAAGGATGTTGTTAAACTTGAAAGGGCGCAGAAAAGATTTACAAGGGTGTTGCCAGGGTTGGAGGGTTTGAGCTACAGGGAGAGACTGACTGGGCTGGGGCTTATATCCCTGGACCATCGGAGGCTGAGAGGTGACCTTATAGAGATTTATAAAATCATGAGGGGCATGGATAGTGTGAATAGTCAAGGTTTTTTCCCCAGGGTAGGAGAGTCCAAAACTAGACAGCATAGATTTAAGGTGAGAGGGGAAGGATTTAAAAGGGACCTAAGGGGCAACTTTTTCATGCAGAGGGTGGTGTGTGTATGGAATGGGCTGGCAGAGAAAGTGGTGAAGGCTAGTACAATTACAACATTTAAAAGGCAACTGGATGGGTATATGAATAGGAAGGGTTTACAGAGGTATAAGCCAAATGCTGGAAAATGGGACTAGATTAATTTAGGATATCTGGTTGGCATGGACAAGTTGGACTGAAGGGCCTGTTTCCGTGCTGTACGTTTCTATGACTATAAGAGCGACAGAAGGACTTGTATAGACACAGTCAAGATGAAACTAGATAAGTACTTGAGGGAGATAGGACTAAGGCGTGATGACAGGATTAGATGAACTAAAGTAGGAAGAGGGTCATACACAGCATGACCATCAGTGCAGACTTGTGCGAACAATCCATTTTTGTGCTGTTCCATGTAATTCTCAATCCTGTAGTTCACCATCAGGTTCGGTGTTATTCATGGATAATAGGTACTGCAGATGCTGGAGAATCCGAGATAACAAGGT
>JAHRHZ010000274.1:8846745-8903549 GCA_024137785.1 Ginglymostoma cirratum
TGCTGCTTGGCCTGCTGTGTTCATCCAGCTCCATACCTTGTTATCTCGGTGTTATTCATGTTGTCCTTTAATTCTAATTGATTCCCTCAAACACCGGATGCAAGTTGTATCAAAAATATTGGCGTAAACCAGGTATTAATTAGCAATCAACAAAGATTCATAAAAAATTCACTTCTCCCGACAGCTGTTATTTCATTACAAAGCACAGGAACATGTGTCAATAAAACATTTAAATAGCATTATTACTGGTAATGAATATTTCATACCAGATTGTTGCATATTTTTAGTGTATTAAGTTCCAGACGAGCAAACTGTTTGCCCCTTCAATGCCTGGCAATTAACAGCTCCAATGATGTGGGCCTTCATTTTGTTCAGAGAGTATATTTTCTCTCTAACATCACTGCAAATTGCAACATGATTCTTCATTTTCTCTTTCTTCCAGATGGGTGATGTTTGCGCCAAGCAATCGACATTTCCCTATTTCAGGCAATCCTTGTGCCCACAGCAAGCAACCGTTCCCTGGTGAAGTATGGTAGGCTTAAAATCAAATTCCCTTTCACTTGCTCAATGTCCCTTGGAACAGCACTCATGTGACTTGCTTTCTTCAACTCATTCCTGTGGTCCAGAGCTCTCCCTAAGTAAAATTGCCATTGGTGCTGAATTATATGGACAGTCTTGTGCTGCAGGTCTGCGTTCCTTAGGAGCTGGATTGCAATGAGATAAACTCCGCGAGCAGGCCCATTACAGCTAGAAATCAGATGGGTGGTGCATCCTCTCAGTTTGAATCAGAATGCCACAGATCTCTCTCAGGAAGTGGGCACCACTGGTAGAACTGGCATCTATTGTCCAGCCCTGGCTGCTCGGCAAGGATGGGGGTGGGTTTTTCTCTTCAAATGATATGTGGAATTCTCAAAAAAAAAACACAGAACACTCCATTCTGAAGAGGGGTCACTGGACCCCCGAAATGTTAACTCTGCTTTCTCTCCGCAGATGCTGCCAGACCTACTGAGTTTTTCTGATTTTGTGTGTGGAATTCTCAATCTACTTCACAGGCCACTTCGGGGAGCATTCAGAACTATTGCCATTCATGTGGGACGAAAGCTGTAAAAGCCCAGAATGGATCAAAACAGATGTGATCAGCAACACATAAGGGCACTAGAGAATTTCTGTCAGCAGTAGCAATTGTGCAATAGCATTTCCACAAGGGGTTTGCTCGTCTGAAGTGCTTGACCACAAGTGGCCAGTGATAAACAGGGCCCGATGAAGTTGTAAATTGGCAGAGAATGTCTGCAGCAAGGGTTTTTAACCATACTGGTGTGAAGGTCATGCTTAAGTGTATTACAATCCCCTGTCAACTGCAAGCCATCTCTTTCAGTGTTCCTTTGTTCAGCTGTTAGCTATCTCACATTGGTGTCGGAGCGGGGGAAGGGGTTGGGGTCTGAATCTCCTAGCAGAGCGTTTCTGCATGGGTCTCATTCTAGGATGGGACTAATGGAGTGCTACATTGCCTGATGTATCTCTTTCTTGCCTGGGATGTTAAACTAAGATTCTATCTCTTTGTTCTCAGGAATATTAAAGATCCTATAGCACTAACCAAAGAAGACAAGAGAACGTTCTTCTCTCAACTAATAACAGTCAATTAGCACTAGACTATGTTTCAGCCTTGATCCAGGCATTGTTGTAACTGAATACAAGAGCAGAGATGAGTGTAAGATCTTTACGTATCAGTAAAATGACACTGAATTGCTTAGATTGTTGTGAAAATGCAAGTGGTTCGCAAATATCCTTTCGGGAATGCAACCATCGATACAGACACAAAATCCTACAATTCCCTCATACCACCACCATGGGAGGTTTACTTGCACAACGGTCGGAGGTTACAGGGGGAAAGTTCAGCATCACCTTCTCGGGGTCAGACAATAAATGCAAATTGCTGGAATCAGCCCAGAAAAAAGTAGAACAATCAAAATAACCATTTTGTTCTGTTCAGTCATGGGATATCGGCATCACTGGTTAGGCTTTCACTTATTGAACATGAGAAGGTGGCAGTGAGCTGCTGCAATCCTTGGAATATAAAGACACCCACAATGCCAGCAGGGAGGGAGTTTCAGGATTTTGATACAGTGACAGTAAAGGAGCAGTAACGTAGTTCCAATTCAGGATGATGTGTAGCACCGAGGGGAACTTGCAGATGGAAGTGTACACCATGTATCTGCTGCCCATGTCCTTCCAGGTGGCCGAGGTCGTGGATTTAGAAAGTGATCTCGAAAGGGCCTTGGTGAGTTACTGCAATGCATCTTTTAGATAGGACATAATGCTGCCAGTGTGTGTCGATGGTTGGGAGGGAGGGAATGTTCAAGATGTTGATTAAGGCGCCAATCATATGGTTTGTTATGTTTTGGATGGTGTTTAGCTTCTTGAGTTTTGGTGAAGCTACATTCATCCAAGAGATGGAGAATATTCCATCACAGTCCTGCATAGTGCCTCATAGATACTAGACAGACTTTGGGGAGTCATGTAGCTACTCACTGCGGTATTGCCAGCCACTGAGCTGTACGTGTAGCTACAATGTTTATATGGCTAGTCCAGTTCAGTTTCTGGTCAATGGTAGGATGTTGATAATTGGGGATTCAGCGATGTGAATGCCATTGAATATCATGGGGAGATGGTCATTGCCTGGCATTTGTGTAGCCCAAATTTTTCTTGTTGTTTCACCTCACTCATTGCCGATGCCGAAGCAGAATGGCTGTTACCTTGTTCTGGAGCAACAGAACCTTTCAAAGTTATTTAATATTTGAAATTCATCGACACAATGAACTGCAGAAAGACAAATGCAGATATCGTATTGCCACTTATACTGATACCACAGAATGGGTGAGATTGAGGGGAGGCAATAGCCTACTGGTACTATCACTGGACGGTTAATCCAGAAACCCAGATAAAGCTCTGGGAACCTGGGTTTGAATCCTGCCATTGCAGATGGTGGCATTTGAATTCAATAAAAATATCTGGAATTAAGAATCTAATGATTATCATAAATCGATTGTCGGAAAAGCCCATCTGGTTCACGAAGGCCTTTAAGGAAGGAAACTGCCATCTTTACCTGGTCTGGCCTACATGTGACTCCAGACCCACAGCAATGGGGTTGACTCTGAACTGCCCTCTGAGCAGGTAATGCAGGTCTAGCCAGCATTGCCCTCATCCCGTGAATGAAAAAAAAATTAGGTAGTTTTCACACTTGTAGATCACATTAAATAACTCGGATTGACTTTATGCAAATTATACCTTTCTTTTGCTACCGCACATTTTAGTTGTATTTTACTTGAGAAGTATTCTTGAAGTACTCAGGGGACAAGTTGCTGTATTGAGTTCAGAGACTCTAAGTTAAAACCACAAGTCTTGTCTCCAACCAGATACAGTGATGTCAATATCCGCTGTAATTCTTTAATTGTGTCTTACAAGTTCCAATTGCTCAACACATTGTTGGTTTTGATATTCGTCCATGAGTATTGGAAGTAGAGGGGAATGCAGAAAGTGACAAAAATAGATGTCATGTTGAGCAGAACATTTCTCAAACTATAGTGATGTCATATTTCAAAATCGAAAATCACTCAATCCCAGGAGCCTGTTAAATAGCAAATGTTAGCAGCTGGTTTTGTTTATCTCCTAGTTTTCTGTACAATTGTTTATGTGATCCTCCCAGACCCTGTGGTCACTGTGATCTTGCAACTCATCTTTAAAGAATGTTCTAATGAATAATGAGAAATTTCTGCTTAGTGGCTGTTAGTGAAGAGTCTCACTCTTACACGTCAGCAATGCTGTTGTATGCAGACTTTCTCTTTTCATCATGTCAATATGCACAACAGCAACAACTATTTTCATTCATTTAGGAGATTTCACCCAGGAAAGCCCCCTAACAACTGACGATAACCAGCAATCTGTCCTGGTCCTCCCATGTAGATGCAATAGTCAAGAAAGCACAACAATGCCTCGTCTTCCTCAGGAGGCTTAGGAAATTCAGCAGGTCCATAAGGATCCTCACCAATTTTTACAGGTGAACAACAGACTGCACCCTACTTGGGTGCACCACAGCTTGGTACGGCAACTGCTCTGCCCAGGACCGTAAGAAATCACACAAAGTTGTGAACACAGCCCAGACCATCATGAAAGCCAACCTCCCCTCCATTGACTCCATCTACACTTCTTGTTGCTGCAGAAAAGCAGCCAACATTATCAAAGACCCCTCCCACCCTGGCTGTACTGTCTTCCAACCTCTTCCGTCAGGCAGAAGATACAGAAGGTCAAACACACATATCAACTGGTTCAAAACAGCTTCTTCCCTGCTGTTACCACACTGCTGAATGGACCTTTCTAATTTCAAATCTAATGTTGATCTTTCTTTTGTGCCACCTCCTTTGCAGCCTTAACCTTGTATACCTCCCTCTGTCTAAATACCCTATGATCTGTGTGTCCTTGTATGTTATGATCTGCGTGTACTGCTCACAAAGCAAAACCTTTCACTGTACTTAGGTACATGTGACGACAATAAATCAAATCAAACCAAAATTCACAGAGCTGAGTAGTGACAACTGAATGCATTGCATTGAGGAACATGTTGAAGAAATTGCTGAAGGATGTGAGAGAGGCAGCAAAGTGGAGAGGATAGGAAGAATAGGTTACACTGTGGGCATAGGTTTTGTGAGCACTCTGTTCCTAAAGGTGGCGGAGAGAGGGCTGGAAGGGAGTGGAAGAGGTAGAGGGGGAGTTCAGTCATAGAGTCCCACAGTACGGAGACAGGTCGTTTGGCCCAAACTGGTCCATACCGAACAAAATGTCCATTCACTCTAACCCCATTTCCCTGCACTTGGCCCATATCCTTCTAAACCTGTCCGATCCATGTATTTGTCCAAATGCCTTTTAAATGTTGTTAATATTCCCGCCTCAACCACTTCTGCTGACAGCTCATTCCATATGCGTACCACCCTCTGCGTAAAAAAGTTGCCCCTCAGGTTCCCATGTATTCTTTCCCCTCTTACCTCAAACTGATATTCTTTAGTCCTCAATTCCCCAACCCTGGGAAAAAGTCTGCGTGTATACACTTTATTTTTCTTTTTCTTTGCGGCTCTTCTTGAATAAAGGCACAACATTCAATACCCTCCAGTCTTCCAAGACCTCACTCATGGCTAACAATGATGCAAATATATCAGCCAGGGCCCCTGCAATTTATTCTCTAGCTTCTTGCAGGGTTCTTTGATATATCCGGTCAGAGCCAGGAGATTTATCGACCTTCATACATTCTAATCTGTCCAACACCTCTTTTACTGTGATATGGACTGTCCCCAAGATATTGCCACTAACTTCCCCAAATTCCAAAGTCGTCATGTCTTTCTCAATGATAAGCACCAAGAAATATGCATTGAGAACATCACCCAATTCCTGCGGTTCCACACATACATCTCCACTTTAGTTCTTGAGGGTTCCTATTCTCTCTCTAGTTATTCTTTTTCGTTTAATATACTTAAAGAAATTCTTTGGATTCACCCTAACCTTCTCAGAGCTAATGCAATGTTAATGAATGCAGAAGGTTACAAGTTAGTATATGGGGCTGCAGGAGGTCACTGGGTGGGAGTGAAGGGCAGGAAATGATAGACAGGGATTTGAAATAAACTATGGTGATAAGAAACCAGTGAAGGTTGTGGAAGACAAGAGAGATGGATTTGTTTGGAATGTTCTCTATAATTAAACCTCTCCCTCTCTGTTTTCGAGAGGCTCTCTAAAACCTCTCTCTTTGGCCAAGCTTTTGGTCACTTGTCGTAGTGTTTCCTCGTGTGGCTCTGTGTCAGACTCGGTTGGATGACCCTCAATTAAAACCACTACGTAAATGCATGCTTCTGTAGTTGTTGATAGGATGTTAAATGGAGAAAACAGTGAAAGCCACTTGAGACGTGTGGGTAGGAACTGAGGCCTGGAGATCACAAAGAAAAAAATCCATTCATTATAAACAGATTGTCACACGCAAAGCAACCTTGCTCCCTGTGGCTAATGGCTTCCATTATCTTCCTCACTGTCTTCGTCATCCCTAATACTGGTATCACCAACATTCTCTGACTCATAGATTCTGCCAAATCAGAGCATGTTCCCAACAGGTTCGACTTGCAAACTCAGTGATTAAAATTCAATTTGAATATTGTTTTGTCGATTAATTATTCTGATGATAATAACTAGCTCGTTGTTTTGAGCTAGAAGAGGGGATAGTCAGTTTATTTAAGCACAAAGCAGCAAGGCAATGGTTTTCATCAGCCCAGCAGCCCCCTCTCCCATCATAAGACATATTGGAACCTCACAACCATTAACAGATAGGTTGTGATGTAGCTATTGAATTGTAGCAGTACAGCTTGTATGAGCAATGCAGGCTATTACTGTGTATTAACATTCATTTTCTCAGCAAACAGGATTACAAAGGCTCACTAACCTATCTGCTAATAAATTGCACATGATCATTCTGACTGTGAATGAGTCAAGGCAGTATGTCATATTAATCTTGGCACAAAGTTATTTGCACAGTTCAAGTCAAATTGCTTCTAGTTCTAGAAATCTGCATTCACTTAATGTCTGTTTAGTGACAGGGAAATCACTCTACCAGCATGTTGTGAGCACATTGGAAACATGATATTCACGGTAGTGCAGACTATCACATTGGACATTGATGAGCATGAAAATTTCAAGCTACCTCCAGCCTATAAATGCCCCTGCTCTTTTTGTCTGTACAGACATTAGTGCATGATTGCCAAGTCTGTGGGTGCATTGGTTAGCAAAGATTTAGTCTCCAGAAAGATTTGGACTTTGTCGTCTGCCTGGGACAGAAATGAGAATCAGGCAGCAATGGGTACCCTTAACGGGCCCCGTGATTAAGATGAGGAAGGGACTACGACTTGCTTCAGACAGTCAAAGGGCATTAAAGTTAAATGGACGATAAATGTGTTTCCATGGTGAAAACCAACCAGAGTTTCTGGTTTCATTAATTTAATAAACATTTGCAAGTTTAAGAGGGAAGGTTCTGTGACCGTTTTTATTGAGTGCACAACGTTCAGAGAAAACTAACCTGGCGATTCATAAATCACAAGGAAGAAACAAGAGTTAGCAAAGTGATAACTGGGGGTTTATAATGCAAAAAGATGTACATCAAGACTAATTACTCCATATACACATTTTCACTAAGTAACGCTACATTAGTACTTTAAATATACTTTATTCAATCTTGTTCATCCAGTCTAAAACATACAATACTACATTGAATATTTGGCAACTTTAAAGCAATTCATTTTAATGCAACAAAGCACTATTAGACATAATTGACTGTCGACATTTCTGTCTGCTAATTGACTATTGGGCCAGTGATCCAGACCAAACTGTTGACTCCTTGTAAAACTTGATATGTGTATTGCTTCAGAATTAATGCAGGGCCGTTGCACGCCAAGCTCAATTGACTGTATTGAAGCTGAGTGATTGTCTGAATTGTGCTGGGTAAGTTGTAATTCATTATCAGGGATGATTACTTTCAATAGGTAAGTAATCATTGTCATGTTTTCAATTGTCACATCTTAACCCTTTGACAACCGCACTTGCCATTATTACTAAAGTGAGAGGGAGAGGGAAGTTCTCAATAGCATCACTAGCAAACTGTCGGCTCAATTTGGTAATTAGCCATGTATTGCAGAAAGGCACCAGGTTCATTCCCTGGTCTGTGCTGAGTTATATTATTTTGATTGCATCAACAAGCAGAGCCACAATTTGCCTCTGTGTCCCAAGGTTAAAGATGGAGAAAAAATTCAGATTGCCTATGTATATGTGCACATGTAGGTATGTACATTTGCTTGTGTGCATTTGTATATACATATGTAAGTTTTCATACACATGTGTGTGCATGCTTGAATGTATCTGTGCAGATGTAAATACAGGGTATAGACATTTTCTAATGAACCTGCCCAGAGAAGTTATTACATATCTCTGGAGTAGGTAGGACTTGGGACTGGGCTCCGGTTTTAGAGTAGGGATACTACCACTGTGCCACAACAGCCCTATGCATGGAGTATAAACTAAGCACCCAATATGATGCTCCCCATTGATAAACTTGTTTGACAAACTATTAGCAAATCTACAGATAAAGGGTGTTCATTCCCAGGAGGCACTGCGGAATGGCCAAAACTCGGACCCTCAGGACAACAACTGGCGTTGGGCGAGAGGGAGTAAGGAAAGACAGATTTCATATTAAGAACAAAATAACTTCAGTTTTGCTGCATTTTTCATTAAAATACTTAATTTAGTTCCTTGAGTTTTAATGGTGGTTTTCAAGCAATTGTGCGTGCTAAATGTAAAGAAAATACTTTTTTCTTCACAGGAGCAAGTTTGAGAGTTTGATCCTCTCTTTATGATGTCAGGATTTATATGCAAAGTAGTTGTTGAATCAGGTCTCACTCAGCGGTCCTTACAGAGGGAAGCTAAAGGGGAGATCCGAACAGTACTTTGGATAATTAAATTCCGGGAGTATAGAATGCCTACTTGTAAAGAAGCATTTCATCTTTAAGACGTTAATAAAGGAAAATTGGATTGGTTGAGGTTCTGACTCACTCAGTCACTATCTCTTATCCCACATTTTCATTTATGTTCAGCTTCCTCACTGAACCACTTTGCCCAATAAAAAATGCACAAGCTCAGTTCTTGGCAAACTATCTCACTTTTTTTCCTTAGATTCACCACATTTAAAGATTATATGTCCTCCCAACAGGAAAAATGTTGATTCTCAGAGTACAGCCATTGATGTGAATATTCTCATACCTACAGCAAGCAATGGCTAAAACCAAATGGGACAGGCAATTTGCACATGAATCACGCATCAATAACACAGGCAGCAGATATCAACACACAAACTCTTCACAGAAGGAAAACACTTGCTTCAGAATAATTTTAGTTTGTTGATAGAGTGAGAAACAACAAATCTACTGTTTTAATAAGTTGTAAAGTGTCACCCCGTTTGACTTTTTCAATGCCTTAGAGTTTCTTTGGAATTCATTAAAATTTTGCAGAAAAAGCAGATTTTACAGTTTTGTTTAGAAGAAATGAGATGCGGATTTTCATAAATGACAAACCTGGTGAAATTGTTCAACTTTTATTTAATACACCTTTTTTTTTATCTGATCTGCAGGAGTAAGTCAGCAACCCTTTCCACCAAAGTTTAACAGGCCAGATCCCACTTCAATTTGGAGGGCTAAATTCAGTCACTTGAAGCAAGAATTGGAGTCAATTGGCAGGAAGAAATGTAATGGAGCAATGCTAGCCTTAAAGAGGAAGGGATTCTAGTACAGACCAGTACAATCCCACAGCAAAAAAAAGAGTGGACAATCAAGGCCTGAGCTCCTTGGATAATGCAAGAGTTTGACAGAAGGATGAAGGAGAAAGAGGGGCAATCACAGGTGTCAGTTTGAAAAGTCAAGTAGGAATCACACTGATTATAAACAGTTTAGAGGATAATGAAAAAAGAAAATAATGGGGACAAAGAAGATTAGCTGCTCACATAACAGAATCCACTGATAGTATGTAAACAGTAGTTGTGAGGAAGGGTAGAGCCAATTGGGAATCTACTGTAGGTAGTTGGTACAACAGAGCACCTTGACGGCTATTTCAAAGGATACTTAAGACTCAATAACATTGCTACAGGCCTGGAGCCAGATGTAGGCCAGGCCAGTTGAGGATCTCAGTTCTCATCCCCAAAGGACATTAATAAACAATATGGGGCTTTTATGGCAATTTGGCTGTTTCAAGGTCAACACGACTGTGGACAGTTTTTTCACTAATTTAGGATTTATTAATTAATTGAATTCAACACTCACTCCCTTCAACACTGATGCTCATCAGCAGCAGTGTGTACCAATGACAAGATTCATTGCATAAACTCACCAAGGCACCTTCCAAACCTATGACCTCTACCACCAATGGCAGATACATGGGAACACCACCATCAGCAAATTCCCCTCTGAATCACTCACTATACCCTGCTCCTTCATTGTTGCTAAGTCAAAGTTCCAGAACTTACTTCCTAACAGTATTGTGAATGTCCTACCCCTAAATGATGGTAATAGTTTAAGAAGGCAGTTCACCACCACCTTCTCAAGGGCAATTAGAATGGGTGATAGCTGCTGGACTAGACAATAAAGCCCACTCCTCACGAATGAACAAAGAAAATAATAATTTCAGCTGATGTAGTGGGATTTGAATCCATGACTGCGGAACATTAGTCTGGAACGCTAATATACTGATCAAATAATATTACCACAACACTACCATGCTCAAAGATGAAGCATAGATTTTGAAGAATGATAAATTCAGCAAGAGTTTTATCAAGGAAGAGGACTTGGGAAATGAAGAGGTTGCTGGGAAATGGGGTGAGATAAAAAAAAGTAGGGGAGGTATTTGGAAGACTGAGAGTCCTTAAAATGACCTTGTCTGGAGGAGTGTAGCATCCTAGGTTGCTGAGGGATGTCTAATTGTGTCATCTCACTTGTCCTCACTTTGCCTTTGGATTTTCACTCATATCAGGAAAATAACGCAGCAGTTTTCCTGCACCTTCTACAGGAAGGTTGACAAGGGGCCTCTCTTGCCGTTAGTGCCTGCCACCACAAATATTAGAAAGATGTATAGCTCCTTTGATCCTGCTCCCCCATTTAATATCGTCATGACTGATCATCCAACTGATTTCCCACTTTCTTCCCACAGCCTTTGATTCCCTGGACTACTTGGCTGCATTAGGAATGCAGCTACCACAGCCAAAAGATGTGGGATATGAACCAGAAGCTATCAGTTCAGAGATGGAGATGCTCCCACTGTTCCATGGGACTGCCAAGGGAAATAAAGGTAGAAATCGTGGGACTGTCTTCAATCTTCAAATCCTCCTTTAGGAGAGGTGGTATTGCCAAAGGAGTGAGAGGATTGCAAAAGTTGTAACCCTGTTTCTTAAACGAACACTAAACTTGGCAATTACTGAGTGGTCAGTTTAATGCAGACACTTTCAGAAACTATACCCTAGCAGAACATTAGCAGCCATGGACAGGTATGGACTAATAAAGGAGATGTTAAATCTGAATTATGTTTGGCCAAAATGATTTTCATTTTTGTATAAGTAATAGAAAGGATGAATTACGAGCAGAGCAGCTGATGTTGTGGCTGTCGAAAGGCATTTAATGAGGTACCACATTTAGATTTATTCGCGAAATGAGCAAAATTGAAACCCACGGGATAAAAGGAACAACAACAATTTGGATACAATTGGCTAAGAGACAGAAAACAGATTGCTGTGTCACTTGACAACACTATGGTTTTGAACTGTTTGCTTTCTAACACCCAGAAAATCTGATTTAAAGGAATGTAGCAAGCTTAAGGTATTTAACTGGATAATGACAACTGTCCTCGAAAGATGGATATCGATTGCAAATACGCAGCACTCTGAGGAAAGGGCAAGAGAATGGAACAAATTGATCACATGTTCAAATGTACGGCTCTGGTACAATGGGCCAAATAGTTTCCTTCAACAATAACAGAGCCATAACCTCTACAATTGGGAGGTACCAACAAATCCTCAGTGGAAATCTACATACCCGATTATTTTCCAGTGTCTTTCTAATAAGAACATCTTCTGCAAGAAAATGTAAATTAAAACACTTTGGACCATTACTTCAACAGCTCAACCCTCATTCAGGCATTACTGGATAGACAAGAGGCCTGTTTATCTTCCTACCTTCACTTGAATATTAAATGGTGATCTATTAATCAATGGCATTTGGATAGTTCAGTTCAAACAGAATTACTTTTTTCGCTGAATGCCATGTGGGAAAACAGTTTTGGAATATATTCTATTTATGCCAGCCATTTTACAGGACATCACATTCCTGAGGCAGGTTAGTGGAGGGGGATAGCAGCACTGTGGGGACAAGGAGCTGGTAATGGTGAAAGTGTTGTGATTCAATGGAGATGTACCTTAAAGGGGCAGATCTAAAATTGCTGTCAATCACCATCACTGAGTCAGGATGTGATGCAGTAACTCTTACACTCTATACTCAGTATACAGCAGCCTCATGGTTGACAGTGCATGTAAATAGTCTTATCTTCCAGGAGTTGTTTTACCAGTCGTTTGTAGCAAGAGTGGTACATTGATATGATTAGAAGAATTTAGCAAGGATAGGTTGGTATAGTCTAGTGAAAAAGTCGACTGCTCCGTTCAGGATTCTTCTCCTGACCTAAAATAATATCCCATTCTCATCTGTTTCTTCTGTGAGTTTCTTTTTCACAGGTAATCAGTATTCCATACCAATTTTTTATTTACATGTGGCTGAGTGGTGAAGGATTAGTCCAAAATCAGGAAATTGGGATTGTGAAAGGGATTGGAATTTGGTGAGCAGGACGAGGAGCTAGTATTCCTGGCCTAGAAGTCACCTCGGAAGAATTTCACATGAAGGCAATCAGTCTTTAAACAGAAGCGAAACTCACAGGAACCGACTTATGTCAGTGCAGATTGGGCCCTGAGGCTGGGTCTGAAAACCAGGGCAGCCACTCTTGGGCTATTGGTGGAACCCGTAGCTGTATTCTGGGCCTGTCCTGCAACTGATCAGATGCCATCAGAGCGCCGATGAGAAGCCACCTCCACGAGCTTCTGGAAGGCTGGCAGTTCTCAGCAGTGCCACCAACAGCCGAGGCCATTACTGGGACTGCATCCAGCCGGGAGTGCACAGCAGTGAATGCCTCACTCGTAACTAAATGACTGGGACCTCTATAGTTAATTTAGTTATTATCGCAACAGCTACAAAGTTTTCCAGAATTAGATTTTTTTTAGAATTTAGAATTAGGTTTCATCGTCACACGTACTCAAGCACAGGGATACAAAAGTACAGTGAAACGTGTCCATAAGCACCATTCTTCAGCACCATTTTCGGTGCCAAGGTGACAAAATCTGAGGTAAATCTTTTATGAATCACTATATTTAAGGGAGGGACTAGATTAAATGAACATTGATATAGAACTAGCAGTGTTACAAGGCTAAAATTTCAATTACTTGTCTGCATTGTAGGGGGAACCATTTAAGTTAGAACATTTGCTATAAATAGAACATATCTAATCTAGGAGATAAAGAGTGCAGATTATTTGACAAAACCTTTTCAAATTTTGGTTCAGCTATAAATGACTTAGAAGCTGAAAGAAAAGGAAGGGATTTAGAGTGACCTTTTCTTTAATGTGATCTTCCTGGCATCAAGAGGGGACAGTTTTAAGCAGTTAACATTCTCCAACAGCATATTTTAGTTCCAATTAAGATCACAGACATGGTGGGGAAAGAAAGAAAAGAGAGGCCTGTCATAAGCTTGAGGGTATCTCACCTTTCTGATTTACCTGACCTTCCAATTTAACCGAGTGGTTGACATTTTGCCTGTGAATCAGAGCTAATTCACTTCCTTGTGACCCTCTAATCGACACACAAGAATCACGGCTGTACAGCAAAAACACCACAGTGAGGACAGCGTCAGGGACACTTAAGCACCATCCATCTGGGTGGACATCTGCTGTGCACTGGCGCCATTGCAATCCATGAGAGGGGCAAGGTTATGAACAAATCTGACCCTGGCATTTGCAAAGGTTTGAAAAACCCACTAGGAAAGCTCATAAAAACACACCTGCCTTCTGGGGACATAGCAGCTGTTATTCATGCAGCTGGCATCACCTGTTATCCAGGTTGGTGGGATTGAGGGATGTCTGCGACTGTAAAAAGTACAACAATGCTCTGTCATTGACCCACTGAATTTGCCAGGTTCACTCTCACTCAAAGATGAGGGAGCCAGCCGTTCAACGAGGTGACCAATTTTCTAGCAAAGTGGAAGGTGTGGAATTATCTGAGTTTGGCCATAAATTCCATAGAAGGCATCACATGGACCTGTTGACTTCCAGCATTTTCCTATTTCCATTGCAAGAGTGCTCTGCCCAGAGGCAGATCCACGATTCTTTGTCATAGACCCGTCGTCCTGAGCTGTTTTCTTGGCTATTTTCAATACTGGGGGTTTCCCATTTCCTTCTACACTCAGAGGTCATAGAAAATATAGAAAATCGGAGCAGCAGTAGGCCATTTCAGCCCTTCAAGCCTGTGATTTAAACCATCCAACTCAGTCCCCTGTTCCCACTTTCTCCCTATATCTTTTTCTCCCTATAGTCTTAAGAACTATATCTAACTCCTTTTTGAAAGCATTCAATGTTTTGACCTTGACTGCTTTCTGTGGCAGAGTATTCCACAAGCTCACCACTCTCTGGGTGAAGAAGTTTCTCCCCATCTCAGTCCTAAATAGCTTACCTACCCTGTATCCTTGAATTGTGACTTGTGGATCAGGGCGGGGAGGCAGGTACCAAGTCTGTGTGGGCCAGAAGGGAATTGAAGCTGCACTGTTGGCAACATTCTGGACCACACCCATGTCACTTCGGCAACTGGTCCCCAGTCTGTGGAAAAGGATAACCTGCCATGTAACTTTAAGTTAAATGTCAATGAGTTTAAAAGAAAGTGGACACGGACTGAAATTAGTGATCATTTTGAGGATTATTGCAGGAAATGTTTCTCCTTGACAGAACGACCAATATTTAAATGAACATGGAGTAAGAGAATCAAACATCCAGCCATCATTTAGGGGAAATCTTTAGGGTGTTGCAGGACTGATAAACCAATTTCCCTTAACATCTGCACTATTTTGCCACTCACCGAGGCAGGTAAAAAAAGAACCAACTAGATAAATATTGATTTCACTTTTGGGCTCTTTCTCTGCAAATAAGTAGCTGCTGTATTTCTCTACATAACTGCAATTCATTGTGGTGCATTTTGAAATGCTTTATAACCCAAAAAAGCTCCACATAAACACAAGTGTTTTGCAAATTCTGTCTCCAAGGCTGTTACTTAACATGAAAAAAAATTGAAATGAACTGCAGGACTACAGCATTTGCAGGAAATTTACTGCTGAAAACATGTTAAATGAAGGCCACTCCAACTGAAGATATAGGAAGCCTGATTTCCTTTTTAAAAGGAGAGTCAGCAAGCTTGGCTCATTTTCCAATCTGCTCTCTATTCAAGCTCCTTCAATAAACTCCCACAAGAGGAGGGTATATATATCTTGTTCTTAACAATGTCAGAAGACAAGGAACACAATAAATCACATGTTATTTATGAGAAGCACTCATTGTAACACTAACAGACAGCTAGTCAGAATGCTGCTTAAAGTAAACAGAGGAAAACTTATCATCAGCACACTGTGGGGTCGGGGATCATGTTCCTCACCTGGGGCCTTACAGCAGAGGTATTTAAACTATCATTATCATCTACACCCTATTGTGGGATTGTATTTCAAGCAGTCAGAGAGGAAGGCATAACGGACTGTCTTTATTAAAGGGAAGACAGGCTCAGCCATAGATAAATCTAACTCTATCAGCATGAGAGGATTTTGTTTTCATGATCCTTCTCCGCAGCTGGTGATTTTCTAATATGGCTTTCCCAGCTCCCAGGAATTGATAATGAGCTCAGTGCAACCTTCAACAATGACAAACTCATAAAGTTTCTCATTGCTAGCCCCTTCCCTCTTTCGACCCCTAGCCAAGCAGTTCGAGCACGACTACAGCCCTGGCCTTTACCCAACAATGTGGAAAATTCTCCAGTTATGTCCTGTCCCCAAAAAGCAGGATAAATCTAATCCGGTCAATCACTATGCAGGGAGTCTACTCTCAATTAGCAGGGGCGTTTTCATTGACAGTGCTATCAAGCAGCACTAACTCAGCAATAGCTTGGTCACTGATGCTCACTTTGGGCTCTACCTTGGGCCTCGGTACTCCAGATCTTATTACAGTCTTCAGTCCAAACACTGTCAAAAAGGGCTGAATTCCGGAGGTGAGCTGACTCAACAGCTTTTGATGTCAAGGCTGCTTTTGACTTGCTGTGGCATCAAGGAGCCTGAGCAAAATTGATGTCAAGCAGAATCAGGGGCAAAACTCTTTACTGGTTGGAGTCATACCTCACACGTAGGGGTTGTGGTCGGCAGAGACCTATGGTCTCAACTCCAGGACATCACTGTAGGAGGATGGTGTCCCATTAAACTATCGTCATCCACTTTAGTCAATAATCTTCCATCCAAAATAAAGTTGGAGGTGGCATATTTATTGACGATTGCACTGTGTTCAACTCCATTCCTAATGACTCAGAAACTCAAGCACCCCATGTCTGCACGCAGTGAGATCTGGATAGCATTCAGGCTTGGACTATTAAGTAGTGAGTAATCCTCATGCCAGACAAGTGCCAGGCAATGACTATTTCCAACATGAGAGGATCTATCTCTCCATGATGGTCAATGGTGTTACCACTGCTGAATCCTCAACTAAACCATCCTATGGGCTTCCCATTGGCTAGAAATCTAACCAGACCCAGCCATATAAATAATGTGGCTGACAGAGATGATTAGAAGCTGGGAATCATTACTCGCGAGTAACTCAAGTCCTGACATCCCAAAGCCTGTCCACCACCTACAAAGTACACATCAATAACATGATGGAATAATCTCCACTTGTCTAGATGAGTCCTATTCTAACAACACTCAAGAAGCTTGCCATTATTGGGAAAAAGCAATACGCTTGATCAGCACTCTATTTTCTACCTTTGACATTCACTCCCTTTACCACTGATGCACAGTGCCTGTCGTTTGCAACATTTACATGATAACATACAACCTCTCACCAAGGCTCCTCCAACAGCAATGTTCAAATCCATAACTTCTGTCACCTGGAAGGACAAAAACAGCAAATGCAATGGCAACATCAGCAGGACAAGTTCCAGTCCACGTCATAGATCATCCTGACTTGGAAATATACTGTCAGTCCTCCATTGTTGCTGGGCCAAAAACTAAAACTACCACAAGCTGTCCCTACATCAGATTGACTGCAGTGATTCAAGAAGGGTACTTCACCACCACCTGCTCAACAGCGATCAGGAATGGGCAATAAATGCTGGCCTTACCAGCAATCCTGACATCTCATAAATAGACAAAAAAAGCATTCATCCATGGCAAAGTTCTTCAGTTAAAATTGCCCGAATTAATAATACTTTCTCACTTCTTTTCCAACTTTCCTCAAAACATGGAAGTTCCCTCTCTGCCTCTCTCTTTCACATTTTAGACCAGAAGACATAGGAGCAGGAGAAAGCTATTCAGCCCATCATGTCTGATCAGCTAGTTTTCTAACCTTCAGCTTCCAAGTCTTTGAATTCTGGAATTCCTTCCCTAAATCTCCTCACTTCTGTACCTCCCTTAGATAAAGCTTTTGGTCACCTGTCCGAACAGTTCCTTGTGTTACTCAGTGTCACATCCTTTCCGATAATGTTCCTCTGAAGTACCTTTGGATATTAAGCTATATAAAAATGCAAGTTGTCATTCATAAATTGTTATTTATCTTCTCAGTAATGATGGAAAGATATTAGTTGCTTTGTCGATGGAGCTGACCCACTTTAGAATTCCAGCTCCATGGGCATTGAGCACCTTTTCCTAAAGCAATATTCTTGATAGAAGACTAGAAAGTCAGTCATCTGGCTTAAGGAGTGCCCATCATCTGGCCCATGTCAGACACTGTCCTTGCATGGTATTCACACTGATTATTTCCATCAAGCAGGACTAGGACCTTTGGTTGTCCCTAACCAGCTCTGACTCCTGCTCTCACTGAGGTACACAAGTCCTGGATCATGTTGCTCTTGTTTTCAAATACTTAAACTGTAACACCACTCGTCATCACTGTAGCCTCCTCCAGCTCCGCAACCCTCTGCAATCTCTACAATGCTCCATTTCTGGTCTCTTGCGCATCTTGCACAGACAAGTTGGGCTGAATGGCCTGACTCTATGCTGTACCCATTCTGTACTCCCTGATTATAATCACTTCACCCCTAGAGGCCTTAAGCAGCTCAGATGGTAATGCTGTCCAAGTTCCTGTTGTTGACGCTGCTGTAACACCATCTGCACTAACCACCTCAGGTCAGCTAACCCTCAACAGGCTGAATTCAACCCCAGATCATCAAGTTCTGCACCTCATTTCCATATTGAAATGTGCACATACTTACAAAACCATCTTTGTGGAAACTTGTGGCAAAATGTATTTCGATCCTAAAATGGCTAATGAATTTACCTCAATTTAGGGGAAGGCTGTGGTGAAGTGGCAATGTCATTGGGTTAGTAACCTAGAATCCCAGTCTATAGTGTGGCATGGTGGCTCAGTGATCAGCGTCCTGTCTCACAGCACTAGGGACCTGGGTCAATTCCACCCTCAGGTGACTGCGTGGAGTTTGTGCATTCGCACTGTGTTTGTGTCGGTTTACTCTGGTTTCCACAATCCAAAAATGTGCAGGTTACGTGGATTGGCCATGGGAAATGCAGAGATACGGTAGGAGGTCTGGATGGGATGCTCTTTGAAGGGTTGGTGTGAACTCCTTGGGCTGAATGGTCTGCTTCCATGCTGTAGGGATTCTATGAAGTCAATAGAAAACAGTAAACCAAACAAAAAACTGTAAAATTTTGCCACATACTTTCAGATATCCAATGTAGTTTGAACTTTATAGGTTAAACAAGTTTAACTTTTCTGGAGGTAGGACAGATTTTTTTTCTGAAGCTGAAGGTTAGAAAATTGACAGAGCAAGACTCAATGGGCTTAATGGCTTACTTCTGCTCCTATGCCTTATGGTCAAAAATGTGGAAGACAGAGGCAGAGGGGGAAATTCCATATTTTGTGGCAAGTTGAAAAAATGTTGGAAAGTATTTTACCAATGGGGGCATCAAATAGGATGAGGGTGTCACTGTCTAGGTCAGCACTTATTGAGAGTAGGTGACACTTATGAGTCAACCCCATTGCTGTGGCTCTGGAGTCACGTGTAGGCCAGACCAGGTAAGGATGGCAGTTTCCTTCCCTAAAGGACATTAGTGAACCAGATGGGTTTTTCTAACAATCAACACCGGTTTCACGGTCATTGTCAGACTCTCAATTCCAGATTTTTTTAATCATTGGGTTTAAATCCTGTCATTACCTGATCCCTGGATTAACAATCCAGTGATAATACCATGAGGCCATCACTTCCCCTTAATATTGTTCTTATGAAACTTGGATAGAAGCCACATAAGATGAAATTTCTCAAGTTTAGTCGGAACTAAATGTTAATTCTGACACATAGTGTCAGGCATTTTTAAAAATTTGTTGCATCATATCATCAACTTCTGGCTGGCTGCCATTGTTGTTATCTTGTTTTTAACACATTGCTATTTTTAAGTTTTAACACTGTGTTTTTATGCGTGTATTTACAGCATAGCTCATCTTGCCAATATGCTGATCTACTCACTCTTATAGGTTGAATTTTGGAATCAAAAGGCTGGGCTGCCCCAACTTGAGTTGCCAAGCCTCCAGGCCTGTTCTGGAGTCTTCAGGAATTAAAAATTCATAAGAGTCATAAAGTCACAGAGCATGGAAACAGGCCCTTCAGCCCAACCAGTCCATGCCGAACATAATCCCAAACCAAACTACTTCCACCTGCCTGCTCCTAGCCCATATCCCTCCACACCTTCCAATTCATGTACTTATCCAAATGTTTTAAACGTTGTAATTGTACCCACATCCACCACTTCCTCAGGAAGTTCGTTCCACACACGAACCACCCTCTCTGTAAAAATTTGCCCCTCATGTCTTTTTTAAATCTCTTTCCTCTCACCTTAAAAATGTGCCCCCTGCTCTTGAAATCCCCCTATTCTAGGGAAAAGGCAACTGTCATTAATTTTATCTATACCCTTCATTATTTTATAAACTTTTACAAGGTTGCCTCTCAACCTCCAATGTTCCAGCGAAAAAAATCCCAGCCTTTCTTTATAACTCAAACCTTCCATAACCGGCAAATTCTACTAAATGTTTTCTGAACCCTCTCCAGCTTAATAATATCTTTCCCCTATAAGCAAGCGACCAGAACCCAGGAAACTGAGTATGGGAGAAACATTGTAGACAGCACTAAAACGGTTTCTTATATAGTTTGTCTAATTTATTAATAATGAATATCTAATTGGCCTTGAAAGGGTGGTGGTAGGCTGCCAATGACTAACCACTGAAATGCTGCTTAGTTAAGTGTAACCACGTAAGTCAGCCACATGTAGACAAGACTTTCCTTCTCTTCCCTGAAGATCATTAATGAATCAGATAAGTTTGGTCAGCATTCATGAAACTAGCTTTTACATCCAGATGTATTAATTAATTGCATCATTTGAAGTTTAGTTTGGGCTTCCAAATTACTTGAGCAGTAAAATTATCGCTGCGCTACTTTTTCTGGATTAAAAAGTTGATATATTGGAGCAAACTATGCATCAAGTAGTTACATAGTCAAGTTAACATTCGTTCATGAAATCCACACTTTGGGAATAATTGTTAAGGTAAAAGGTTTACAGAGTGAGAATGAGCAACAGGTTAAGTCTACACCGTGTGATAAAACATTCAATCAAAAGCTCTCGGCACTGGGGTGGAACATTAGTTTATGAAGCCAGCATAGTGGGAATGAATATTGGATTAAAAATTCCATACAGCAGTTGAAAACAGTATGCAGTGGTCATCCACAGCAGCAGTCAAAATTAGTTTAAGAGATCTCCACGATGGAAGTCAACAGTGCAATGACAATCGATGTTTGGATCAAAAATGTTTTCTATCTGAAAGGAACTTACACACTGTTGCAGCTGATTCTATTCCTGTACCTGTGACTAAAAGGTAAAGCACCATAGTCCTACCAGGCCACAGGGCTGTTCTGCCATTACAGAGAGAGAGAGAAATGACTGAGGTTGATTTAACCTGAGGATCACTACAATTTTAGTCGCTCATAGAAGTCACAAGCTTAGTATCTCTGAATTTCCCAAATTAACAGCTCCCTGGTTCAATTTCTTATTGATACAAGCCAAAGCAGCGTTAAGGAAGTATAGCAGCTGGGGTCCTCGTAATTGGCCTGACAGCATCTACTGAGCCATTGTTGGAAATATGCAAGTACAAACATATAAAAGGCTGGACTCGGGCTTGGATGTGATCTCTTACCCAATCATATAGCCCTCCAGCCTTCATTATAATGGTTTTACTATGGTCAATAACCAGTCAGGGAAGGAGTAGCAGAAAGCACTGTGTAACGTTAGCCCATTAAGCATTTCCTACCTCCTCAATCTTTACCACTAACTGAAACAAGAGTAGATCCAAATCACTAACAGCCCTGACCTAGACATATCTCTTCATTGTTATAGAGTTGTAGAGTAATACCGCATGGAAGAAACCAACCCTTCAGTTTCTGGGTCCAATTCCTGGAATTCCTGAGCAATCACCTCGAGCACAAGGGCTGCAGTGGCTTAAAGAGAATACCAACCAATATATTATCAGAGCCACTGGTGATGGGCAATAAATGGAGACGTACCAGAATCATGCTGACATGTTTGTGTTGCTACAAGGGAATTCACAGCAACAAAGAAATAAGGGAACAGGAAAACATTGCAGACTGGGAAAGGAAGGAAAAACAATTTAAATGGTCACAGTACTGGCCTGGTGTTGGAATGAATGAATTAATAAGAGTGCATGTTTGTGTGTTGTGTTTCTATGTATTATGTGCTGTGCACACGCCTAGTTCTCTGTCCTCTCTCCAACTGAAGATGATGCACCTTTCCCAACTTGGCATTTTTCACCTCTGTGGCAAAGCGGCAAATGTCAGAAAAATATTCAACCATTCAGGGAACCACAGCCCAGTCTAGTCCTGTCATAACCTCCATATCTCCTCTTGAACTCTTTCCATCACCTACTGCTACATAAAAGAACTGGGAACCTTTTTTCTTCCACTGTGCCTCTGCAAAACAGAATGAGGTCAATTCAAGCAGGTACCTCAGCTGACTCAATGCAGTCTTCTTTTAATGTGATGCTTTAATAATGTGCCAAAATGTGCCTTGAAGTTTATTCCGTGAATTGTTCAGGCTGAAATCTACAATTCAAATGTCTCCATTTTGTTTTCATTGCCCTAGCAGTAAGTGCTGGCCCTCGCGAATGCAAGATTACCACCATAAAATTTTGATGTGATTTTGTACTTCTGTAGTAACATTTCTGACAGGCCCTGACTCATCACTTTAATTATCAGGCCTCTGTGTGTGTTGTGACAACACCTAAATTTCTATCATGGTATCACTGCTCCATATTATAGCCAAGTGCCGGGTATTCTGGTGTGGTTCCCCTCCCCTCCTTTTTCTGCTGTGAATCTGTCCTCTTTAACCCCTGGCAGGGGTTCATACAGCGGGTGCTAATGATTGTGGTCATAACTTCAGGTTTCTCTTTTAGTCTGTCAGAATAAAAGATTACTTTTCCTGGACGTTCTTTTGAGCCAGTCCAGCAGAAAACCTCTCCAGAACATTGTGTCAGAAAAGTGAGGGAGGAAGAGACAGTGGAATTTTAAAAAAAGCGGTGGAGAAAGTGTTTCAGAAAATATTCATAACCTCAGTTAATTTGAGAGCCAGACATTGGTAAGGCCACATTTGGATTACTGCGTATTATTCTGGTTGCTCTGTGATGTTATTAAACTGGAAAGGGTGCAAAAAAAGATTTACAAGGATGTTACCGAGTCTGGAAGGTTTGAGTTACAAAGAGAAGCTGGATAGGCTGGACAATTTTTCCCCTGGAGCATCAAAGGCCGACAGGTGACCTGATGGATGTTTATAAAATCATCAGGGCTTAGATAATGTAAATAGCCAAAGTCTTTTCCCCATCGTGGGGGAGTCCAAAACTGGAGGGTATAGGCTTAAAGTGAGAGGGGAAAGATTTAAAAGGGATCTAAGGGGCAACTTTTTCACACAGAGGGTGGTGCATGTATGGAACGAGCTGTCAGAGGCAGGTACAATTACAATATTTAAAAGACGTTTGGACAGGTACATGGATAGGAAAGTTTTATGGGGATATGGGCAAAATACAGGCAAATGGGACTAGTTCAGTTTAGGAAACCTGGTTGGTATGGACGTGTTGGAACAAAGGGTCTGTTTCCGTGCTGTACGGCTCGAAGACTCTCTTGGCTTTCCTCAACTTAATCAATAAAGTTAGGAAAGAAAAAATTGTCTTTTGAGTAGAATTAAAACTGATGAGTTCTGATGAATGGAGAGTGAAATGTCTTGGCAGCTGTATCCCCCATTCTCATTATTCCATACTGCCTTCTCTGGTTTCTCCCTCATTTTACTCCTCTTTCTCTTCACACTCTAATCTCCTCACTCAACCCCTTTCCCTCTCGGTTCCTCTCCTCCTCAATTCTTCCCTTCCCTCAAAGCCAACACCCACAATCCTGTTCCTCATTTCTCTGTGCAGTTCCACCCCCACTTTGACTCTCCACTCCCGCAATCCCCATAGCACACTATCTCTCCCACCTCCACTTCCCTCTCCCTCCTTTACCTGATCCTCTCACACTCTTCTCACCTTTTATTCCCAGAGATCAGTGATTTCTCATCCCTCACCTGCACCCCCAGCATCCGCTCTCTGTCTTCATCCCTCTGTGCCACTCCCATAGTCACTCATACCTCCCCAGTTCTCCACTCTCACCCCTGGCCTCTTCTCAGTCTTCACAACAGGAAGACTCAAGTAATTGAAGAATTAGATTGACTGAAGTATTTGACCCTCTTAATTCTTCTCTCTGCCAGTTTGGGCAAGAGAAGCTTCGTAAACACAGGGTGAGATTGAAAGTGCTCTAGCACATTTGGCAAGCAAGCTAAAAATATTGAATCATCAGAGAGCTTTTGTGTAACAAATTCAAAGATTACATTGCCAACAGGTTCCTTTAGTGATGAAATTGGTTTGGACCTAGCTGAATGAGTGCTCAAAACATTCCTGGATTACTAATAAGGGGAGAGGAGATAATCAATAGTAATTATTACCAGCGTATCTAGAAAATCGAATGAATACATGGATTCACACTGTTTAATTGTTTTATTTGATCAACCTTTCAGCCTGCAGGCAAACGAGACTCTTATCTTTTTATTTATTTCGTGTTCTCAAGCTGAGTTTTGCTATAGATTTATAACAGTGTGGCTCCCTGACTCCTATAAGATAGAAGGGGCAGCCAGTGCACAGAGTGGACCCATCTACAATACTTTGTCTCCCTTTAAATAAACAAGGACTAGAAAATGCCTCATAATTGGAAAGGTAACAACCCTAAAAATGGTTCACTGGCCGCCCCCTTTTGAATCTTTAATCAGTTAGAAAGGAGACGCAGGTTTCTATTGTTTGGTATACCTCCTCTTTCCCATTACAAGTGAGGAAGGAGCCGAGCTGAGAAAGCTAGTGTTTTCAAATAAACCTGTTGGACTATAACCTGGTGTCCTATGATTTTTGACCTTGTCCACCCCAGTCCAACACTGGGAACTCCACATCACAAGTGGAAGCACCTCTTTCTGAGAAAGGCTCTGTACCTACATTTTGTTTTCTATCTTTCCATCGCTCCTTATCTCTCATGCTGTGGCATAGTTCCGCGGACCCAGCTAGTCCTCCTCAGTATCCTTCTCAAACGGCCATGGCCCAATGTATATACCAGGATGTTTTGGGGGGCATTGAGGGAAATGCATTGAGAACCTGGAACAAACCATGCACTGATCCAACATCCACACAAGAGGATGTTCCAACAAGGATAGCAGGTGTTGCCCGACAACCTGCTTTCTCGGATATTAGCCCACCCCACCCTCCCACACATAGCACAGTAGATTGCCTGCGCGTAATCCATACTTGCATAGCAGGGAGGTTGGCTTGAGTGACATGACAATGGATGCTAATGCTTATGGATCCTAGAGAGGGAAGAAGTCAGTGCACTCACAGGGTGAGAAACAGAAAAGGGGTTGGAAAAAATACCATCAAAAACTTAATTCAAATTATCCGCTGATTCCCTTTGAATACAACAATAGGCATGTATAATGAAGGCCATTCAGCCCATCATTCTCAATGTTTAATTAAAGTCCTTCTATCATAGCTTCTCAGGCCTCCTGAATAATTTCAGTATTTCTGTCTCCACTGCTCTACCTGGGAACTATTCAGACCCTGACTTGCTTGTTTTCAGATGTCCCGCCTGACCTCAGTCATTTTCCTTTTTTTACCAGTTTACACTTCTGTGCTGTGGCCAAGACTTTGAAACAAGCGCTGTACGTTAACATCCTCTTGTGGTGTACTGTTGCAGTGTACTCACATATATAATAATACTCATTTCCAGGTCGAAACTCAAAGCCCAGAGAAAATGGTGTGAAGAGCTGGAACTTCTCGGAGAACTTCAGTGGGCCGTTTGGTGTGCGCGGCCTATTGCATTCCCAGCGCTTGAAGCCATTGTTCTTGTGGTCACAGCTTCTGTAGCCATCAAAATTCACCATGTAGAGAATGTAGCTCTCTGTCTTCTCCTCTGGCACGGAGTCATCATAGTGGGGGCAGTAGATATCAAGGTAGTCATTAATGCAGACATCGACTGTATAGTCCCCTCTGTGAAACCTAAAATTCAGAAACACAATTCAGCAACCAGAATGAACTGAATGAAAAACCGCACAACTATTAAAGTAAAACCATGAAGATATTGAGTCTTTCAGCCCTCTCAATGGACCCGAGTCTCTATTGAATGGTTCAGTGGGTTGTATTTTTGCCTCTTGGTCAAATTGTCATTTTGATTTGTACTCCAAAGCCATGAGGTCAAAATGTAGCATGATTGTGCACCTCCCAATGTAACACTAAGGGAGTGTTGAACTGTCAAAGTAGTGGTGTGCTTCAGATGCATTGCAATGATACTCTGTCTGCCCTCTCAGATGAATGCTATTGATCCCAAGCCCTATTTTACAAAACAGCAGCGAAGCTGTCCTGGGACAATATTTATCAACCAACTGACCCCATTAAAATACATTCTCACAACATGGCCTCAATACTGTCTGTAAGACATTGCTGTGAGCAAAATGCATGCCAAGAGATTATACTTCAAAATGCGCTGAACTGAACAAGTGATTTAGAGACCCTGGCTAATTTTCTGGGGACATGGGTACACATCTCACCAGAGCAAGACAAAGCAAGTCAATAGAAAAGAAAGAGAATATTATCATTTATGTTGAGGGGAATTAAATACAAAAGTAGGGAGTTTATGCTTCAGTCACACAGGGCATTGGAGAGACCACATCAGTAAGACTGTGTACAGTATTGCCCTCTCTACTTAAATAAGGATGTAAATGCATTGCAGAGTCCTTGAATGTTTTAAGGCAGAGGTAGAATCCCTACAGTGTAGAAGCAGGCCATCCAGCCCATCAGGTCCACACCACCCCTCCAAAGACCATCCCTTCCAGACCCACCCCTTATTTTATCCCTGCATTTCCCACCCTAGATACTATGGGCAGTTTAGAATAGCCAATCCACCTAACCTGCACATCTTTGGACAGTGGAAGGAAACCAGAGCACCCAGAGGAAACCCACACAGACACAAGGAGAATGTGCACACAAACAGTCACCCTAGGCTGGAATCAAACCCAGGTCCCTGACGCTGTGAGGCAGCTGTGCTGAGCACTGGGCCACCATGCTCAGTGTAGTTAGAGTCTTCTTAAGCAAGGGGTTGAAAGTTTAACAGGAGTAGGCAGAAATGTGGATTTGAGAATTCAATCAGTTCTTATTGAATGTCAGGACAGGCTTGAGGGGCTGAATGGCCTAAACATACTTGCACTTCATGTGTTTGTATGGACACAAATTTAACAGTGACCTCCAAAAAGGCACAAGATAAATTCTTGAAGGAGAAAAACGGTGTAGGCATCTGGAAAAGAAATTGAAATAAAAGGCTTGTTCTTCAAAACAGCCACCTTAGGGCTGAATGGCCTCCATCTGCTTTGCAGCATTCTATGACCTTGCTAACTGAGGGATTCAGAGGCCAAAGCTGGTTTGCTCCAGCAGTGAATGTAGTAAAGAGGCCGATTCATCTTTACAGATGAGTAGACCCGACAAGGTAAAACCATTAATTAACTTGCAGCATCTGAGCCCGGTAAGTTATCCTATAAACTATCCCTTGTGCGTTAAGTATAACTCCCCAGGCATCTGATGCCTATATAAGCACGTGTTCATTGAAGATTTTACAGCTTTCTTGTTGGGACAATAGGTGGTTGAAACAAAGAAAATAGGTTCAGGAGTGGGTCATTCAGCCCTTCCAGCCTGCACCACCATTCAATATGATCATGGCTCATCATGCAATTCCAGTATCCCAATCCCGCTAATCTAGAGGCAATTGCATTTAATGAAAGAAGAGCCAGAGGGTGAGTGGGAGTAGAGTCAGGCAAGGTTACATACACATTATTACATCAGGCACAGACTCTGTGAATACACATGGTGTAGTATCCATTGAGTTTGAAGAGGTGGGTCAAGTTTATGTCTCTATGTTAGCTCCTGGCAGAGAAACTAGATCCCAGCACAATGCAAGCGTTTTGCTTCTCCAGCTTTGTTTCCGGTTGCTGCAAACATCTCCCAATTAAAAACTCAAGGCCAAGAGGTCACAAAGAGGCTATTTTTATACATGTCAATTAGCGGGCACCAGATGTGAAGGGTAATATTGGAAGCAAACTGATTGAAGACGGAATAAATGATGTGACAAGAGTCTCCCAGTGTTGTCCAAAGACCAGGTGGAAATGGTGGGTGAGCACTGGATTGCCAGCTGTGGGATATGGCCAGGTTTTGCGTCAAGCTCAATTAATTTCTTCCGATGGGACGCCCCAGTACATGTGCAGTCATTAGGGATTTCAGTACAGAGTTTTAATATATCACATTGATGCTTTCACCAAATCAAAGCATTTGCAAGCTGCTAATGTTAAGAGGCAGCTGTCTTTATCACACTGTTTGGCAAAACCTTGTCTCATTTGTTTCCAAACACATGGCCAGAGGGCATAAACTATTCACAAATGCATCATGCATTACCTGAATGATGTTAACACTCCAACTCCTTTTCTCCCGCAATCGGTTTTGTAAAAGTTTCCTTGCAGCAAATACAAAAAAAGAGTTTGCTGGCATTCAGGTGAATTGAGGTGTTAAATGATTATTAAATATCCTACGCGCCAGGCCTGGCTCAGTTGAGAGGACCCTGCTGTCCACCTCCTGAAGGCAGTGTGTTCAGGGCACCACTCCAGAGGTTTGACCCCAAAATCCAATCTAACACTTCAGGGTACTGCCGAGGGAATGCTGCCTTTGGCGGAGATGCTGCCATCCAGATGCAATGTTAAATTAAGACACCAGCTTATCATAGAGTCATAGAGGTATACAGCATGGAACCAGACCCTTTAGCCCAACTCATCCACGCCAATCAGACTTCCTAAACCGAACTTGTCCCGTTTATACCTCTAAAACTTCTTTATCCATGGACCTATCCAAACTTGTAATTGGGTAGAAACCATCCACAGTATTATTCTGAAGAGGAACTGGAAAGATATGCTGGGATACCCCAGTTAATATTTACTCCACAAACAGAAATGGAGCTGTTTGGGAGCTCTCACAACATGCAAATCAGCTTCTGTTGTTTCCTACATCACAACAATGTCATCGCCATGGTCAGTCAGATGGAGACGCGCCGTGAACATACACAATCCTGATTGGACGTCATCCTCCAATCAAGGGACAGCTGACGACCATGCCAACAGTGACTGTAGTTCATTGGCTATGAAACACTTTGGGTCATGCAAGACACAAGATAGATAAACACAATACTTTATTTCCCTTTTTTAAACCAACACAAATGTGTTTTGAGCTTCTTGCTCCTGAGGTCAAAAGTTTTTTGAGTTACTTTATCCCCGTCGGGCATTCGGAGCTGTCGGTTCTCAATTAAATCCACAGGCTTAACCAATGCAAATCCGGGACAATAACAAATTGCTTTGTCATTGTGAGGATCAGCCGCTTCAATGTGTTTCAATTTTCCACTATCTTTGATTTCTTTTTTAAGTTCCACTCCTCTGTTTTACAAAGGGCATATGTTATTGGAACGCAAGAATGTTAGGCTAAGCTAGGTCTGTATCCTCTCACCACTACCTTCTCAAGGGCAACTAGGGATGGGTAACAAATGCTGGCCAGCTAGCGACACTATGGAGCCACAATAAAAAAGTTTAGAAGGATCAGAGTTGGAGTAATTGGAACATACAAGATTCTGAGGGGATGTGACCAGGTGGATGTTGAAAGGACGTTGCCTCTTGTGGGCGAAGCTAGAAACAGAGGTTAAAGTTAAAAATAAGGGGGCACCCATTTACGACAGATACGCAGAAATTTTTTTTTCTGAGATTTCTGATTTTTTGGAATTGCCTTCCTCAAAGGCAGTGGGTGGAGCATTTTTAAATATTTTTAAGGCAGAGGTATATAAATTCTTGATTACTGAGAGAATGAAGGATTATCAGGAACATGCAAAAATGCAAAGTTGAGGTTAAAATCGGACCAGCCATGATATTATTGAATGGCGGAGCAGGCTCAAAGGGCAGAGTGGCCTACTCTTCTGAGGAAGGGTCACTGGACCCGAAACGTTAACTCCGATTTCTCTCCATAGATGCTGCCAGACCTGCTGAGAATCTCCAGCAATTTCTGTTTTTGTTTCTGATTTCCAGCAACTGCAGTTCTTTCGGTTCTTGTTTGTTGTTCGTATGTGCAACTTGAACAGACCATTCAACAAACTGAACCTGTGCTAACCATAACCCACACTTATTCCCTGCCATTCAGCCCACAAGAGCTGGCACATCTCCCTTAAACACCGGTAGGAGTGAGATAAGACTCTTAAATAGGTAAATGTTGCCTACTTAATGGCCCCAAGGGCAATGATGTGAGAAAGTCATCCATAGACCTTTCTGCCAAAGACATAACTGGGGTAGAGATGGAAAAGTGACAGGGTTCCTACCTGCAACCCCCACTACCCCCACAAACACACACACACACACACACACTCACACACACACTGAACCCACTGAACCCACTGTGCAGGATAGTAGAAGATTTTGCCCATTGTCAAATAATCTATTGACATTCACAGCATGGAAATTGTCCATTTGGGTGAACTGCTGCAGGAGTTCCAAGAAGAAAACTAAAACGGTTAAAAAAACCCCAGTCACACTTGAAAATGAACGTCCTGTTGTCATGGAGTTCCATTTTGAAGACTGTTTCATAACAAGTTGGAGCAGTACATCTTGTTCGTCAGTTTCACAAGTTCTTCCAAAGTGCTTTCAGGACGGCAAGGGAGAAAAAGGATGGCGAGTTCAAAAAAATGCTAACGTGTCTGTGTCAGATCTATCATTGTGAAGCAATGCCAACATTGTGGTTGACTGGGAACAAGTGTTACATTACTGAACAAACAAAGGCGCAAACCACTGAGAGCAGTGGTTACATGGTCATTTGCAAAATGCATTACAGCAAACCACAAGGAAAACACATGGTTGAGGAGTTTGCACTTAGGAGTCTGGCCATCTGCAAATGGCCATGCAAAACTATCATTCGACAGTTCAGTGCTGCACCCTCTAAATTGTCACTGAATGTGCTTAAACTCAATTTGTAAAGTGCACTGAAATTACAACACAGACACAAGTCATTTAGCCCAAATGGTGAGTGCACTGCTGGTGCGTATGTCCTTGCTCCATTCAGGATCATCAAACCATATCAGAGTAATGCTCTATAAGTTTAATCAGTTGCGTACTTGTCTAGATTCCTTCTAAACACATCTATACCTTTTAACTCAACCACTCCTTGCAAGTTCCACATTCTAACCACTCTCCGGATAAATTTCTTCTGAAGTGGAGTTACTAGTGACTGTATGAACAGCTATTTTTAAATTCAGAGGCTGCCCCTTTGAGCTCCATCTGATTTCCTCAACATTGGGGTCAATTGGTGACCGCCACCCAGCTCCCCCCTTGTCCCCAACCCAGCAGGCATGTTCCCCTGGTTTTGCAGTCGGGAAACTAGGCATCTTTCTCACTCACTCAGAAGGCAAATAATCAGGGAGGTGACTATCTGACACACTTTAATGGCCATTAATTATCCACTTGAGGGTCTTAGTAGATGTGTTAAGAAGGGTCAACCATAAGCCTTCCAACCCAGAACTCAGTTAGTGAAATGATGCAAACAGGGCGTGTTTCCCTCCAGGATCAACTCACCCTCAGGTCTGTTCTGCCATTTAGTGAGATCATTTCTGATCTGCATCTCAACTATATTCACCCGACTTGCCTCCTCAGATTACTGTTGAGACGTTTTGGGCATTGACTGAAATTGGCTTTTATCAGCTGACTCCCGTGTAGTCTTGGACCACCATGCCAGTAAAATAAAGGACAGATGACCCCCCAGTCTTGCATGTCTTGTGCAGGTGTAGAAATCATAGCCTGACTGCACCATCAGAAACAAACTCACCTTCCAGGTGGAGCCTGAGCACTGATGGTTGCCTCCCATTGCAGGCCAAATTTGTCAAGAGTGGGGACTGGGAACTAAAAGAGGCCCAGATAGATAAGCATTTTAGGTTTTCATTTTAGGCAACCCCTTTTGGATCTGAGCTGTGCTCTGGACTCCGTCTTCAGGCCTCCCTTTTCATAGACTATGCCGCTAGCCAGATTGTGACCATAAGACTTTTTCAAAAAGGCCCAAACACCCACCTCACACATACACACACCTCCACACCATTGATATCAAACTGCCACGCAGCGAGGATATGGGTTCCCAGTTGTGGCATCCTGCCACAGAACTCTTGCTCTCTCTTAGACAGTCCCTTGAAATCAGGATGACCGTTCTCCATTCTGAGATTGTGGTTCCTAAGATGACTAAACATGTCGGTGCTGTATCCACACACCCTGCCCGGGGCAGGTGGTGTTTGAAGAGATAGATGGGTGGGTTGGTCCTTCCTCCATTTCCATCTGGCTTACATCTGGGCCTGTCAGAGATGCTCGAGATGATTGGCACCTTCTTAGTTGCATCTTCTCCATCTTGTGCGGTCTTCAGCTCGAGATTCTCGCCAGTCAGTGGGGATGTTAACTTCCTGGGGGAGGCTTTGAAGACCTCCTTGAAGTGTTTCCTGTGCCCTTCTGGTAACCACGTGCCACAGTGAAGCTCATAGTAGCTGAAGCTTGGTGCACACACACAACTTACTCACCCCTCCCTCTTTAAAATCACGGCCACACAAGGCTGTTAAATAGGAGAATACATCAACATATAGTCAGGGCTGGTTAGGAGGCTCTGTTTCTGTTGATTATACATTGAGAGACTCCCACACCTCTTGTGTTCATCCCTACAGTGCCTCTCTCAACTGGGTCATAGAAGGATTATACAGAGACGACAAGCTCTTGAGGTGAAACCTTTCTCAGTGCTCAGAGCATGTGGGCTTCAGTGCAGGAAAACAGATATTCTCCTATTTTAGATAACAAGGTGTGGAGCTGGATAAACACAGCAGGCCAAGCAGCATCTTAGGAGCAGGAAAGCTTGACGTTTCGGGCCGAGACCCTTCTTCAGAAATGGGGGAGGGGAAGAGGGTTCTGAAATAAATAGGGAGAGAGGGGGAGGCGGATAGAAGGTGGATAGAGGAGAGGATAGGTGGAGAGGAGGCAGACAAGTCAAAGAGGCGGGGATGGAGCCAGTAAAGGTGAGTGTAGGTGGGGAGGTAGGGAGGATATAGGTCAGTCCAGGGAGGACGGACAGGTCAAGGGGGTAAGATGAGGTTAGTAGATAGGAGATGGGGGTGGGGCTTGAGGTGGGAGGAGGGCATAGGTGAGAGGAAGAACAGGTTAGGGAACCGCAGGAAGTTCTACACCTGCCCCCACACCTCCTCCCTCACCCCAATCCCAGGCCCCAAGAAGACTTTCCACATCAAGCAGATGTTCACCTGCACATCTGCCAATGTGGTATACTGCATCCGCTGTACCCGTTGTGGCCTCCTCTACATCGGGGAAACCAAGCAGAGGCTTGGGGACTGCTTTGCAGAACACCTGCTCTCAGTTCGCAACAAACAACTGCACCTCCCAGTCGTGAACCATTTCAACTCCCCCTCCTATTCCTCAGACGACATGTCCATCCTGGGCCTCCTGCAATGCCACAGTGATGCCACCCGAAGGCTGCAGGAACAGCAAATCATATTCAGCCTGGGAACCCTGCAGCCCAATGGTATCAATGTAGATTTCACAAGCTTCAAAATCTCCCCTCCCCCAACCGCATCCCAAAACCAGCCCAGCTCGTCCCCACCTCCCTAACCTGTTCTTCCTCTCCTCCCACCTCAAGCCCCACCCCCATCTCCTATCTACTAACCTCATCCCACCCCCTTGACCTGTCCGACCTCCCTGGACTGACCTATACCCTCCCTACCTCCCCACCTACACTCACCTTTACTGGCTCCATCCCCGCCTCTTTGACTTGTCTGCCTCCTCTCCACCTATCCTCTCCTCTATCCATCTTCTATCCGCCTCCCCTTCTCTCCCTATTTATTTCGGAACCTTCTTCCCCTCCCCCATTTCTGATGAAGTGTCTAGGCCCAAAAGGTCAAGCTTTCCTGCTCCTATGATGCTGCTTGGCCTGCTGTGTTCATCCAGCTCCACACCTTGTTATCTCGGATTCTCCAGCATCTGCAGTACCTATTATCTCTGATAATATTCTCCTATCTTGCCTGCCAGAACTACTGACTGATCTCCCAGTCATGGAGTCACATTGGCACAGATGCTGGCTTTTTACACAATTCAGTCAGCCTCATTCCCCCAATCTATCCTCGTAGCCAGCAAGTTTATTTCCTTCAAATGCTCAATTTTATTTTGAAATCATTGATCATTTTTACTTCTGGCAGTCTTATGGACATTGAGTTCCAGGTAAATACCACTAGTTGTGTAAAATCTTTCTACATTTGCACCTGGATCTCTTGCTGAAAATCTTAAATCAGAGCCCCCCTGCCCAGACCAAAGTGGATGCTGGTTGCCTAAGTAGGTCATTAGGGAAATTCTTTCTAAGCTGTGTGGCTGCACGCTGTGCCACTCCAAAGTACCATGCACAGTGAGTGGCATTGGTACACCAATTACAGCTTTAGCTTCCGTAAGTCTCTGCCATGCGCAGTCCTCGGAGGCCCATGCAGCTGCATAGAAAATGAGAATGTGCGCTGGTCACAAGCTGAATTTCATCAGTCGCGAGCTTTGAGAGAGCAATGGCCATCATAACCAAGTGGTAACAGCTGTCCAGCTATGCATCAGCTCTCATTGTTCTCACTGAGGGGGTTGCAATGACGTTCAAGCCTTGGAACTGGGTCACAAAGGGAAAAATAGGTTTCCTTCAACCTCATCCACCAACAGCCACAGCATTGTTTTGGCTATTTCACACAAATCTGCACACAGATTCTATCAAATCGCACTTCAATTTCCTTTGCTTCAAGGGGAACAGCCCCGGACACTTTAACTTGACCTTGAACAGTAGCAAAAAATCTCCCATCACCAGAATCATTGTGGTACATCTTCTCTCCACTCTGTCAAGATCCACACATCCTTCCCAAAGTGAGGTGACCAGAAATGGATGTAAGATTCCTTTCTGAACTATCTACTGCTTCATTGAAGTCCAACAATTTCTTTCTACTTTTGTACTCAATATCCTCCATTTATGAAGCAACTCCAAGACAAACCTTAGATGGGGCCTGGATGGAGTGGGGGAATTTCCAAATATTGTAGTTCTTCCCCATTTTGTTTGAACAATCCTGATTGCTAGTTATACAAGTGTCACAGACAAGACAAATGGCTGTACGATATATAGTCTCTACACATCCAATCTGTTAATTAAACATCTATTCACTTTCCAATTGGCATACAAAGGCTGTGGGTTGGGTGACCTTTTACTTTCATTCATAAGATGAGGACATCACTGGCTGGGTCAGCATTTATTGCCCATCTCTAATTGCCCAGAGGGCAGTTAAGAGTCAACCATATTACAGTGGGTTTAGAGTCACATGGAGGCCAGACCAGGTAAGGATGGCAGTTCCCTCCCTAAAGGGGCATTACTGAACCAGATGGGTTTTCCAAGACACCCCCAACAATTATCGCGGTCATCATTGCACTCTTAAATCCAGATTTTTACTGAATTCAAATAGCATCATCACTATTGTGGGATTCGAAACGAGGTACCTGGAACATTACCTGAGGCTCTGGATTAAAAGTCTAATGATAATACCATTAGGCCATTAGGCCATCACCTCCACTGTCGCAAGAAAGGGTGGAGGCCAGAGGTTATGATACCATTCAAACAAAGATGGCAGCCCTACCTACCGAGAGCTGGGGAGATGATGAATGCAGAAGAGATTTTAAAAAAGGATTCCATCTACAGAGTCTCCAGTAATTTATTCATTCACACATATATTAACATCAAGGAAGATTGGCAACTGCAGTAACATAATTGGATTACAGGATCAACGAGGCACCCCAAACAGCTGTCAAATTCTCCAACAAGAAGAAAAGATTGCAAGCTAAAGCAGCTAATTCCCTCTGTGTGACTACACATTCTGCTCTTTGGCATTGATGATGCAAAGCATTTCTGTAAACACAGGTCTACTTAGTCGGCCAGAGTACAGTTTGTTACAGAGTGCATTCTGATCATGTAATAAGTTTTTTTAAAACCATGTGTTATTTTGCTTTGTTAACACCAGGTTGGCAGACCCACTCACCCTTCTCCATATTTTCAGAATCTCTACAGTACAGATACAGGCCATTTGGCCCACTGAGTCTGCACCAACCCTCTGAAGAGTATCCCACCCAGACCCAACCCATCCCAGTGATCCTGCACTAACCACACCTAATCCACCCAGCCTGTCTAGCTTTGGACACTACAGGGCAATTTTAGCATGGCTATGCTACCTAACCTGCACATGTTTGGATTGTAGGAGGAAACCAGAACACCTGGAAGAAACCTACACAGACACAGGGAGAACATGCAAACTCCACACAAACAGTCGCCCAAGGTTGAATCAAACCCAAATCCCTGATGATCTGAGACAACAGTGCTAACCACTGAGCCATTGTCCTACCCCAGGTTGGACGTGGGCAGAAGTGCAACACATGGTAACTTTCAATTTCAGGGAGTGGGTCAGCCACTCATTGACTTTAGCATAAAAGAAAAGTAGTTGGACAATGTAAATAGTGAGGAATCCACTGCTTTCCACCTATGAACATTTGGTTTGTGTGGTCTTCCCACTGGTATGTCTCATATAGCCAGATGTTGGCCTATGTCACAATCTACACTGTAACTTTAAACAGGCCCTTGGCTCACAGGGCTTTTTTATTCATTCATGGGCTGGAGTCATTGCCGGCTGGACCAGCATTTATTGCCCATTCCTCGTTGCCCTGGAGGAGGTGGTGCTGAGCTGCCTTGTTGAACCACTGCAGTCCTTGTAGTATAGAGACACCCTGCTGTTAGACAGGGAGTTACAGAATTATGATCCAGCAGCTACGAAGAAACAGCATTATATTTTCAAGTCAGGGTAATGTGTGGCTTGGAGGGGAACTTTCAAGTTGTGGTGTTCCCATGGAAGGTGGATGTTCAGATGAGAAATAGATCAATGTTTTATTCCCTGACATTGAAATATAAAGATCAGCCAATTTTCATGCTATTCGCTTCATTTCTTTGACTTACAAGAAAACAAAACGTACACGGGGGAATGGATAGGACAGTCTGTCCCTTGGTTTCCAATAAAACTGGGAGTTGGCTGCAGATGAGCAATGTTGACTGACCTTTGTCCTTGAACATTAAATTGACTTGGTTAATAGCCCACTTTGCTCCATGCCATGGTTGTAGGATCAAAGCTTTGCTCTTAGAATTTAAGTACCTCATCTAGACCAGCATTTCAGTGCATATGCAAGTATATTGTCAGAAATTCAATTCCCTGAATGGGATATTAAACTAAGGAATCTTTACTGTTCTGACAAAAGGTTATCAACCTGAAATAGTTGCCTTCTCCATAGATGCAGCCAGTCCTGCTGAGTATTCCCAGCACTTTCTGTTTTGATTCCAGTTTTCCAACACTGCAGTCTTTTGCTCGTGTTTTTTTTTAACATCTGCCAATTCGAGCGAACTTTAAAGATCTCAGGGCACTGTTTAGAAATGTTTTCCTGGCGTCTTCAATAACATGCCTCCCTCACCAACAACACCAAAAGGAATTTTAATGATAATTACCTTCTTTGTGGGACTTTGCAGTGCACAGATTGGCTGCTGTGCTCACTACATAACAAATGCTAACTACAATCCAGCAGCAAGTAATTGGACGTGAGCCTGCTGGGACATCCTGAGGACATGCCATGCATGCACGTTCTTTCTACTCCCCCCTCTCCACCAATGCCCCTGTCCCTTCCTCAAGGCAGCAGACTCTTTGATGCTTTTGTAAGACAGTTCAAATTCAGAATTCCCCAAGTGGGAAATCCCAGACGCAAAGCTCATTCTGCAGCGCAGCATTACACATGAGGGGAGACCCTGAAGGCCAGCACACTTTAAACACTGTGTCCTTTCAATGCATTGACCTCTATTCATTATTTTAAATGCAGCACAGTTATCCTCTTGAAGCCCTCGATCATGATCAAAAGCTTTGTCAAACGAACATTGTGGATTGCGGTAACTACAGCAAGCAATACCTCATTAGCTATGCACTCTGCCAATAAAGTTTGCATATTCAGTTTGAGAGCACTCTTTCTTTTATGTGGGAAGTAAATGACAAATAAATGAGAATAACTCATCAAAATGCAATTTTACAGTAAACTACCTGAAAACAGAAATACCTGCTTTCACAGGTTTATTTAAAAAGATATTCTCTTAGGAGGCTGAATTATTCAATCAGGCCATTCAATTCTCGCTGCTGACATTTTAATTAGGCATGGGAAGAGTTAAGTCATCCAAGATCGGTAATAGACGCTTAGTTATGGCGGAGAGGGAAATTGCAAAATGTGTTTCTGATTGAGATAGGACTTCTGCTGTGAACCCATCAATGGTTCCACAAGAATCACTGAACGACAGCACGGCTCTCAACCAACACCTAGTATCAGAGTAAAGTCAGAAGACGATTTAGGCTTATGGTCCTGGGAAGTCCTACTTAACCATACCGTGCATGTACTGAGGTAACAAGGTGTAGAGCTGGATGAACACAGCAGGCCAAGCAGCATCAGAGGAGCAGGAAAGCTGACGTTTCGGGTCTAGACCCTTCTTCAGGAATGGGGGAAGGGAAGGGGATTCTGAAATAAATAGGGAGAGAGAGGGAGGTGGATAGAAGATGGATAAAGGACAAGATAGGTGGAGAGGAGACAGACAGGTCAAAGAGGCAGGGATGGAGCCAGTAAAGTTGAGTGTAGGTGGGGAGTTAGGGAGGGAATAGGTCAGTCCAGGGAGGACGGACAGGTCAAGGAGGCGGGATGAGGCTGGTAGGTGGGAGATTGGGGTGGGGCTTGAGGTGGGAGGAGGGGATAGGTGGGAGGAAGGACAGGTTAGGAAGGCGGGGATGAGCTGGGCTGGTTTTGGGATGCGGTTGGGGGAGGGGAGATTTTGAAGCTTGTGAAGTCCACATTGATACCACTGGGCTGCAGGGTTCCCAAGCAAAATATCCCACTATCCATGCATATATTGATGGTGCTTTGGGGACAATGACAGTTGGGTAGTAAATGCTGGTCTTGTTGATGATAAAAGGTAAAATCAACCATACTCCTGCTCTCTCATTGGGAAAGAGACAGACATATTTGATGGTGGTGGCTCCCATGCCTCATCTGAGGGGAGAAGTTGAGAAAGAGAGTCTCTCATGGAAACTTCAACTAATGTGGGAATTGAAAACACACTGGTGGCATTTCTATATATACATTACAAACCAATTACCCAGCTAACTGAGCTAACCAACCCCCAATTTGCCAGTGATACCCACATCCTGAAGTGGAATTAGCAGAATATGGAGCCCAACGCACTTGGGAGTAGACATTGTATCTCTGATAACTCATCAAAAGCAGCATCGTTCTTACAATTAATTCCACTGAATTGTTTTGCTGTAGAAACAAAAGCAGGTGAGGTAGGCACAGTAGGTGTTCCAGAGCGTCTTTTGCCCACCAAAGTTGCCCACAGACAAAAAAATTTGAGAGTCATTGATCTAAACAGCAATGTGCATGGGCCTTATATTTGAGTGAGGGTTAACTTTGTGGAATTATGGTAGTTCGACAAGAGAATATACAACCCTGACTGACCTTTCAAAATGACTTATTTTTCTTTTTTGAAAAAATGTATTCTTTCTGTCTGAGACAAGCACTTTGAGAAAATACATGTCTTGTTTCTGACCCTTAACCAGTCAATTCCTACTCTGCAATGAGAAAAAAAAGGAAATATTTCCAGGAATTTCAATGGAAGCCAAACATGAATAAGGCACGCCTCAGGTTCCTGTTAGCCTTTTGGGTCAGCTCTTCTACTTACATGCAACTGTCTTTCTATTCAACAGTAACTTTTAACCCAGAGAAGTCCTTGGTGAAGATACAGACGTCTGCACAATGAATGATGCTGGGGTTTGTTACCCCAAGGGGGCGAGTAGGCCTCTGCTGAACCACAGCTCATTTTCGCAGGGCTGTCTGCTCATGAACCTTGACTAGGAAAACACTGAAAGACGTCTTTTTCCACAGAATAAAGTCTACAGTCCAGCTGGCGAACGCCATCCCACTCACTTTCAAACAATATGTCATTGGCAGATATTTGCTCGGTAATAAATCAATTCCAGCTGGCTAATGATTGAGCAATTATTTACAAAGCAGTTTTTCCTCATGGGCTTTACTTGCACGTACCTGTAATTGTCTGTCTGTCTGTTTATACAGACCTAGAATTTCCGCAGCACCCTTGCCGGAAATCGGACAAACCAGCATAAAGGATCAAGAAACTTGAAATGCAAGTTATGTCGCATGTAAACTGAGTTTCCACAATCATCTTGAAAATAATCTTGCTTCAAGAAAGCCTTGCTTACAAGATGGTCTGTGCCCCTAGATCCAAATAATGAACAAGGCAAGTTTCCGCCATTTGCGAACCTGTGAAGGGTTCTTGAAGTTAAACTGCTTTCATTAGAGGCAAAATCACATTTTCAAAATAGTTTAAAATGTGAAAAGTACTTAGCCTGTTTGTAAACTAACTATTGTACACAAATGAAAACAGTAAGTGATCAAGTATAGCTTTGGTTGAGTCATTTTCAGTGGTTGAAAACTTACGGAGGTTAACTAAATTTATTTTTGTGACGAATCCATTTTTAGTTTTAATGAGACGGCACAAGGCTACTACTCTTAAATAAGTCAACAATTATTTTTCAAGTTGGAAAGGTCTAAGACACAGTTTCAAGTATAAGAGATCTCCCTTTTAAAGGCAGAGGTGTGCAGATTTTCTTTCTCTCAAGGCTTGTAAATCTGTAGAATTCTCTACTCCTAAAGACAGACCCCCAAAGCCAAGGTTCCCATTATGTGTTCAGATAGGATGACAACATCCCATCACAAAACAGTCATTATCATCTTGCTGTTTGTGAGGTGTTTGCTGGATACCAAATGGCTTGCCGTACTTCCAATATTACTTCAGTGATGAAACTTCAAATGTACTTCATTGACTGTCAAGTGCTTTGAGGCACCCTGTGGTTAGGAAAGGTGCTATCCGAGTGTAAGGCTTTCCTTTCTCACTTTGTTGTAAAGAGAGACATGTTGCTGAAGCTTCGCATCTTACACTCATCAAGACAAGTGCAAAAATGGCAAATTGCAAAATAATCACAGCAGTTTATATGAAACAAAATCTGGCTGGAGATCTGAAACCAAAACAGAAATTGCTGGAGAAACTCAGCAGGTCCGGCAGCGTCAGAGCAGTGGAGTGTGAAACAAAGTTAGTGTTTTGAGTCTGGTGACTCTCCATCAGGATCGCTAGCAGCTGGGAGGTGCTAACAGCTGTTCACAATTCTGGTGAAGTCACTGAACTCAAAGCGTTAACTCTGCTTTCTTTCCACAGATGCTACCAGAGCTGCTGAGTTTCTCCAGCAATTTCTGTCTTCGTTACAGCAATTTAAATGACAGGAGGAAGGGGTGCTAGTTGTTTTATTTTGGGGGACTAAGGTGTTGCCGTGGAGAAAGCAACAGGGACCAGTCATTATTTTTCTTGCTTTTTTGTCCTGAGGGTGCCCAATGTTGGTTGTAAGTTCCTGAAATGGAACAGTTCTACATTTGTATCTCTCAGATACCCCTCATTTCAATAAATAAGAGACTTGCCCTGGGAAAGGGCATTAAAAAGAAATATACTTTTAAAATTTCTTTGAACAATTTTTTCACTTAGAAAAATAATGATGGTGATGAAGAAAACCTATCTGATTGACGGTCAAGAATCCATCTAATTGGATAATGATGGTATCTGATTGCTTTCATAAAAACTGAAACATAGAAAATAGGAACAGGAGGAGGCCATTCAGCCCTTCGAGCCTGCTCTGCTATTCAATATGACAGTGGCTGATCATCCAATTCAGTACTATGTTCCCACTTTCTCACCCTACCCTTGCGCTAAGTGCAGGCAGGTGGGACTAGTTTAGTTTGGGAACATGGTCAGCATGGACTGGTGGGACTGAAGGGTCTACTTCCATGCTGTATAACTCTATGACTGTAACTGAATCAAACTCCTTCTTGAAAACATTCAAAGTCTTGGCTTCAACTTCTTTCTGCTGCAGAAAGTTCCACAGGATCACCATCCTCTGGGTGAAGAACTCCTCATCTCTGTCCCTGTGTCCTTAGTCTGCGACCCTGGTTCTGGACTCCTCCCTGGTTACCGGGAACATCCTTCCTACATTTACTCCATCTATTCCTGCCATAAGTTTATAGATTTCTACGAAAACTCCCTCTCATCCTTCTAAATTCCAGTGAATATAGCCCTAATCATCCAGCCTCTCTTCCCGTTGGATTTGGGAAGGCAGGGCTCCGACAATGTTGGATGCGTGAGGTGACCAATGGCAAGAATGTGGGGCCGGGGCACGGAGTGATTGGAGGCAGAAGGTCATGTGACAATCACAACCTTGAGGAGTATGTTCAGTCACGGTTAGCAACTGTACAACTGATCCCACATTCATCAGGCTGAAAGACTGAGGGTTGCCCTGATAAAGTGATGTGCTCAGCATTGAACAGCACAGCTCATTAGCAGTGATGCTAAAGTGAACTGACACTGAGATGGAATTGTCGGTCCTGTCACCCTGCACTGCACACCAGGCCACTGCCTCCATCTGCCCCCTATTCATACCCATCATTTCATTTTAATTAGCAGTGCACTCTCTGCGCAAAGCGAGGGCTGCTCAATCACTTGGGGCCACCTGCAGTCCTTATGGCCTGCATGGTACAAAAACACATTAACAGTGGAAAAGGGAAGCTGGATTTGACCCAAAATGCAGCTGAAAACTGACCTTCCTCTGGTTCTGATCATGCAACTCAAGCAATCAACGGACCCAACTGATGCTTCAATCTCTACCCAGCATGCCCCCACTGCCCGAGGTTGTGTACTTCCCAGCTTAGCCCAGACTAATTCTTCCTCACTATCATGGTCGTTCCATTCTCCCCTTCCCCTCCTAGAGGGTCTGCCGTTCACCGTCTATATTTTTTATGGGAGACCAGAATGTATTCTCCCGATGTCTGCACAAGTCCCTGTGGAAACATCAGGAGTGAGATCCATGTCTGATTTCCATACCTGCCCCATCCCCCAACCCCTTACATTACCCTTTCCCTCGGCATAGCACCGTGGAGCTAATTGCCTGCCTCTACCAGACTGAAAGCAGCTATTTTCACAAACCAGAGAGTGAGTTTGGTACTTTTATGAACTATATCGCATCACATTACATTCAAATCTCCTGGGTTATAAATTTTCAGTTACAGCTAATGCATCCATCAGCTCTGCCAGTTTTATTCTTTTTTAATATTATTCTCTTGCTAAATATGATGATCTTCTGTTGTGGGTGCAGTTCTACGGCAATTGTTAACTTTGAACCAATTGATCACTGGCTATTATTAATAAACAAACACTTGGATAGTGAATGTCAGTAGGTTATTTGACTATACAGGGCATCACAATCCAACTTGCCCTTCAACCCAGGACCCTCTGAAACAAAGTTGAGGGAGTTACTAAGTGAGCCACAGCATGTGGCTTGCTGCCACATTGCTCCAGTCAAGAAGCTTGGGGCATTTGCAGGTGCTATCTAAATACAAGTTGTTGGTGTTATGTAATGTCCAGCAGGAATGATAGTTTTAATGGGCTTTGTTAACTCTTAAAGCAGCATAATTCCACCCCACACTCAAGTATTGGCAGTGGCGCAGAAGTAGCTTTGTTGCCTTGGAGTTAGAAGGTTGCAGAATCAAACCTCACTCTTAAAGGCTGTAGTAAACTCATCAAGAATTATGCTTCGGTCTGGTGCTACACTGCTGAATGTAGAACCTTTCAGATAAGAGCGAGGCTGCATCTGCCTCCAACTAAACACAAACAATATCCCTAGCACAGTTTAAAAAAAAAAACAGGATATTTCTCCTAATAATCACTAAAACAAACATCTCCTGAGCAATTGCTCATTTATCTCATTGCAGCTCCTTTAGTTTTCTCCTACATTAATTGATCACGGATTTTCTGGTATTACAACAGTGAGCCCATGTCAGATGTCATTCAGTGACTATATAAAATTGCATATTCCATCTCCCTTGAGACCCCTTCTAGTACATACGTGAAGTCACTACAGTCCCAGAGGATCATAGACTGCTCATTAGAAAGTGAGACAGAGACTCGCTCGGGTGAGTTTAACCTGAGTGTCTTCACGTCTCAGGCAAGAGATGAGGTTGAGAAACTGGGACCTTCATGATGACCTCAGCTAGTTTGGGAATCTGTCAAACTGAGTTACAAACCAGCTGTGCAGCCGATTGACACCCCCACCAAACCCACACCCCTCTCCACACACTTCTAACAGTCATTACTGGGATCAAAGGTACGCTAGTGAGACCTGCGATAAACGTCGAGTTTTCCTGCTCCTATGATGCTGCTTGACCTGCTGTGTTCATCCAGCCCCATGCTTGTTATCTAGTGAGACCTTTCCTGCTTCCTTCTTGGATACAGTTGAACATAGAACATAGAATCCCTACAGCATGGAAACAGGTCCTTCAGCCCAACAGGTCCACACCGACCCTCAGAACATCCCACCCAGACCCATCCCCTTATCACCCACCTAAGCTACACATCCCTGAACACTACGGGCAATTTAGATGGCCAATCCGCCTAATCTGCACATCTTTGGACGGTGGGAGGAAACCGGAGCACAAAATACAATATAACCAGGAGTTATGTCTTTGTCTTCCTGGTCTTTATGCAGAGCAGAATGTTTAACGTGGATGCACACTTGCTCTCTCCATCTGTCCATGTTTGCATGCACAAAACCCGGTTCCTGTTGCCATAATGTGGTCACAATTTCCTTTCAATTTGTTTTCAGGAGAATAGTCAACACAATTTTAGAATAAAAGCAATCTATGGAAATCTTTCACATATTTCCATCCTCCTGTCACAGGAGATGCATCAGCTTTGTGTGCCCTAGCCCCTCTGCTTATATTACAGAGAAAGTTCAATAACCTCACTTCTGTCCTTCTCAAACTGTCACGGTCATATAAATTATATTTAAAGAAAAGGCAAAATGTTATGAATTTTAAATGAGGACTGAATGGCATCCTTGTGGCCTGATTTAGCCACTACCTGTCTTTTGAATCCATTCCAGCCAAGGATTCCATTGAGTGTTGACTGTCCCTACGGAACATAAGAGAGGTCAATCCAATGTCCTTTAGGGAAGAAAACTGCCATCCTTACCTGGTCTGGCCTGCATGTGACTCCAGACCCACAGCAATGTGGTTGACTCTGAACTGCCCTCTGGGTAATTAGGGTTGGGCAATAAATGCTGCCTGGCCAGCGATGTCATCATCCCGTTAATGAGTAAAGAAAATCAGCTGACAAAAGGTATTTAAACTGGTATCGAGCTGGGGAGTTGTGGGAACACTGCAACTGCACTGTGGCACATCTTATCCTCTGATAACTCACACACTCTCTCAATCAGTGTGCCCCAGAATTGTTTGCATTGTGCCCCCACCTCAAGGCTTAGAAACTGTCACAATCCTTCAGTGACATTTGTGAGGGGTGAGGGAAGGAGAGTGGAGTCCTGTGAGCTCAGACTGCGGTGGATTTTGGGAGCAAAGCACTCTGTGGCAGCCATTGCTGTCTCGGAGATCATGGTTTTCACTTTAGGAAGCCCCCTTTTTTTAATCAAGAATTGCTCATTCCAAATTCTCTTCCAGCTCAGTACAGCATTCAGCACAGTACTCGACTGACCTGCACTGCCCGGGGTCGAGAAAATAATTATATCTCCACCAAAAACTACAGCTGCAGGTTATACTTCATTCAAAGGCATAAAACTCTACTCATCAGATGATTAGTTACTTGGTTAAACTATGAAAAATCATGAAGAGATTGCTGTTTTGTAGCCTTATTTTCTCTGTGGCACAGGCAAATCAGATTAAAACTGATGTGAACCACTGATCTGTAATGTTTTGTAAATGAGATGGATAAGGCTTTTCCATGTTCAAGCCAGACTGTATTCCCTTAAAAAGAAAGGCTCGTATTTATATAGTGCCTTTCACCTCAGGACATCCTAGTCCACTTTGCACCCAATGAAGCACCTTTGATACATAGTCACTGCCAAAATGTAGGAAATGCAGCAGCCAGATTGTGCTCAGCAAGCTCCCACAAACAGCAATGTAATAATGACCAGATAAACACATTTTAGTGACGTTGATTGGGGTTTTAATATTGGCCAGGGCACTGCGGGTCTTTTCCATCCACCTGAGGAGGTAAGGCAGGACCTAGATATAACCTTTCAACCAAACAATGGCACCTCCAACAGCGCAGCACTCCTTCAGTTCCTGCATTAGAACAACAACTGTATTTCAAACACAACAAGGGTCACCAGACCTGAAACGTTAACTCTGTTTTTCCCTTCACAGATGCTGCCAGACCTGCTGAGCTTTTCCAGCAACTTTGTTTTTGTTCCTGATTTACAGCATTCGCCGTTCTTTCCATTTTTTAAACTGTATTTTGAAAGCACTTTGGGACATCCTGAAATCATAAAAGGTGCTCCATAAATGAAAGTTTCTGTTTCAATTGTGTTCACTTTGCAGGAGTGGCACACTATCTTCTGAAGCCGAATGAGGCATGGTCTATTGAGCCACAATTATCACTCATGTCATGACTGGAAAACAATTAAAATCAAAATCCACGTAAAATCTTTTATCACTTTAGTGAAACATCCCAAAGTAGTGACTTTGTTTTGCAGGAAAAAACGTTTCTTAGCTGTCAGTGAGGCTGACAAAATGAGATGAATGACCACCATCGAAATAGATGTGAGAAGGTTAGAATGGACTGGAAAGAGACATCAAATTCAGAGATTTCTGTTCTTTCCACCCAATAGCAGGTTTGGGATGTCATCCTATCAGTGGGTTTGAAATGCCAGAAGGATTCAATGAGGTAAATAAAAAGAAACTGCCCTGATGTGGGTATTAAGAAAAGACAGCACATTAAAATCTGAGCCAGGTTCTTTTACGTTTTCACTTAAAACACCTGCAAGAATTCACTCCCCCCAAAAAGCTGCTGGTACTGTTGGAGCTCTCAAGATTCGGATCAATAGGTTTTTAGTTATGGAAAGGTATCGATTCAAGGAATATGGAGTTATGGCTGTTAAACGGAACTGAAGTATTGATCAGTCGTGTTATAAAGAGCAGGCCCAAGGGGTATGAATGATGAACTCCTGTTGCTCTGCTCCCATTTGCAGATCTTGCTGGATACAGTTCCATGTGCACTAGCATCATTACCCTCCCATCCCTACCACATCCTAGTGTTTGTTACATGATACTTTACTGTGGATGCAGGGACAAATCGGGCTGGTGTGGAATGGCCATCATATCCAAGCCCAATCGCACATCCTCGACAACCCGAGGAAACATCCCCCAAGAAGTGTCGCTGAACCTGGCTAGTATCCATCTCGTTGGCTGACACAGCTTTTTGTTTTCGCTAATGGTTGTGTTTGGTACAGTACAATACTTCACACAACCCTGAAAACATCACACTTTTGTCCAAGCCATGTAGTATAGCATTTGTGGGCACTCAGTAAGTTCAACATCTTGTACAATAGGACAGAAGCAACTGCTTCTGTAGTTACTGTGCAATGCACTGTTTCAGCTGTGATGTGAAGGTGCTTGTGTTGGACAAAGTCAGAAGTCACGTGACATCAGATTATAGCCCAACAGGTTTATCCGAAATCACAAGCTTTTGGAGTGCTGCTCCTTTGACACTTCACCTGATGAAGGAGCAGTGCTCTGAAAGCACGTGATTTCAAATAAACCTGTTGGATTATGACCTGGTGTCGTGTGACTTCTGACTCTGTTTCAGCTATGCCTATGGATTGTGGTTCTCCCAACAACTCAAGACTCCAGGATTGTCCCTTCATGAATTACAAATACTCTGGATTCTCTTAGGTGTTAGGTGACCATATTGCACACTGAGATGCTGCATTATCTGGCTCAACTGCTATTGCTTGTGTCCCTTCCACCTCTAACTTATCCTCAGAAAGGTGCTTCCAAAACTTATTCCCACTGTGGCTCCACTTCAAGGCTCGAAAACTGTTGCAACTCCTCAGTGAAAACTGAGAGCAGAAGCCCGTTAGAGAGGGAGCAATGCTGTCCTAACTCAGGCAGTGTTTGAGATCTTCAAGATAACTGTTTGTGATAAATTCCCAAATCAAGCGTACGCCTCCCAAGAAATCTAGTAGGATGACATTTTTAGTACAGTTAGTGATTCATCTTCCTGCTGAAAAAACAGCACTGAGGGAAGACACAGCCACAAAAACGGTAACTCTTCAGACCCCGTGTGACCACTGCACTCTTGCCCCTAAATCAAACACTGGGATTTGAGTCCCACTCCAGGAAAAGGATGTCATTTAGGCTGGCACATCACAGTTTAGCATCTCATTCAGAGGATCTCTGCCAGTAGTGATGTGCCAGCCTAAATGATACCCTTTTCCTGGAGGTTTTGTCCGTTTGAGATAGATGTTAAAGAATTATAGCACTATTTCAAAAGCAAGGAAACAGGTGTCCTGGATTATGTCCCTTCTTCCATCAAATGTCAATGAGAAATGAAAGAAAGAAAATGAGGCCACATGGTAGAGTAGTGGCTATGTTAGTGGATCAGAACTCCAAAAGCTAGGGCTAATGATCTGGTGATGTGTGTTCAAATCCTGGAGCACCCTGGAAATTTGCATTCAGTTCATCAAATAAACCTGGAGTTAAAAAACTAGCATCAATAATGGTGATCGTGAAGCTGCTGGATTGTTATAAAACACCATTTGGCATTACTAATACCCTTTAAGGAAGGAAATCTGCAGTACTTATGGGGTGGAGTCCAGGCCCACAGCAACATGATTGACTTTTAGCTGTCCTCTGAGCAGATCACTCTACTATACTTAGGAAGGAGGTTCCCCAGCACCTTCTCAAGGGAAATTATAGCTGGGCAACAACCACTGACAATCACAGTAACTACCCATATCCTGCCTGTGAGTAAAACAGAAATGGATCATTCAATCTTACTTTATTTGAAACACTTACCTTTGCTTGCCTGCCAACTCCACGTCAGAGAGCCCTGTGCCAATGTTAACCCCTCAGACAATACTGCCAAAACTATGGTTGCAAATTTGCTGTTGCATATCCTGTTTGATACTTCAAAGAAATTCTCAATTGCCTGTAACGTGTTCTGTGAACTGTCAAGGATATGGCAGGCACTATATGAATACAAGTTCCCCCCTTTTTCTTTTTGAGTTATTAGAGATGGCATAATTCAGGGCCACTCTGGAGGTGCAATTTCCATATTCACTTCGATATCTCGGTCCCTCCTGGCTGCAAAATGATTATGTTGTTACCAATGAATAAATTACATCCAACTAAAAATGTGTTTGTTAGTCTAAGCAAATTAGTTAATTTGATAGTGAAGCAAGAAAAACAAGGGTGTGGTAAGGCAGGGAAGAGTGTCTACAGAGTTATAAAAAATGCACATGTAATTTTCCCATCATAGGACTGACACAATCAACAGAGAAGAAAACTCTAATACAATTGATTCCACTCAACTGCAAATCTGATGAGATTCTGATTAGAGAAAAGCAAAATATTGTAAACTTTATACGTAGAATACAGAGCATAAAATCAAGTCAGTGTAAAATTTTTTTAAACTGACATTTTTATATTTTATTTAACTTTTTATGCAAGTTTTAGTTTCTTTGTGCTGATTATTATCCATTAATAAACTTCACTTATATGAAAAAATCATTGTACATGACGTAGTTTGGCTGTCTCCCATCTTGCACCCGCTGTGTGTTTGGCCTCATTCAAAACTTTGTTGCCCAGAACCCACATCAATTGTGATTAAGTCCCATTCACCAATCATCCCTTGGCTCACTGAGCTACGCTGACGGATCTAACCTTGATTTTAATATCCTTAGCCTTGCTGAAGAAATACATATTCTGTTAAAGCTTTTTCTTCTCTTGTTTATCAGGACAATTTGCAAGAATACCAATTCAAGGAGAAACCCAACAGTGGGAAATTTGCAAATTCTTCTGACAAGTGTAAGTTGAAAAGCTTTGACAAAGTAGATATTTCTTTCAGCAATACTCATGTATATACCACCACATGACTGCTCTCAGTTTTGTTTTCCACTTCCTCCATGGATTCAGGCCATCAAAGCCTAATTCTCGAGTAATACTCCGAGAAATTTCTAAAATGGAAGCTGTGCATCATAAATCTAAATGTCTCAAATAAACATCCATTTTTCCAAATTATTTTTGAGGTTAGGAAATGTGACTGTCACCTTCTATAGTTACTATAATATTCAATCCAAGCAACATATATACGTCTGCACTCTAATGAGTTATACTGCATTGCCAACAAGTAAAATAGTTAATTCATTACTTTGGTTTGATTTGATATGATTTGTTACTGTCATGTAATTGAGGTACAGTGAAGAACGTTGTCTTACATGCTTTATAGTCAGATCATGCTACACAAATGAGATAACCAAACAGAATGCAAGCTACAATGTTAAGCTGCTGAGAAGGTGCAGAGACAAAGAGAGAGTTCAACATTAATATTAGAGAGGTCCATTCAAAAGTCTGATAACTGCGGGGAAGAAGCTGCTCTTGAATCTGTCCATATGTGTATACAAACTTTTATATCTTCTGCCCAATGGAAGAGGGTGGAAGAGAATATAAACAGGGTGGGAGTGGTCTTTGATTATGTTGGCTCCTGTCCTGCTGCAGCAAGACATATAGATGGAGTCATTGGAAGGAACTTTCTCCACCTCAGCACCTTTAATGCAGACAGGAGTGTGCCCACCACTCCACTTCCTGAAGTCAATGATCAACTCCTTCACTTTGCTGATGTTGATGGAGAGGTTGGTGTTTTTATACCATGTCGTTAAAGCACTCTGTCTCTTTCCTGTACTCTGATTCGTCATTGTTTATGATCCATACTACAATGGTGGTGTCGTCAGCAAACTAAATGGAGTTGGTGTGGAAATTGGCCACACAGTCGTATGTGTATATAAGTAGAGTAGGGAGGTGAGTACGCAGCCTTACAGACACCAACGTTGAGGATTATTGTGGATGAGGTGTTGACACCTCTCCTTACTGTCTGCAATCTGTTGGTCAGGAAGTTGAGAATCCAGTTACAGAGGGAGAAGCAGAGACCTAGGTCCCGGAGTTTGGAGATGTGTTTGTTTGGAATTATGGTGTTGAAGGCAGAGCTATGGTCAATAACTAGGAGCTTGACGTAGGTAGCCTTGTTATTGAGATCTTCCAGGGATGAGTATGGAGCCAGGGAGACAATGTCTGCAGTGGACCTGTTGTGCAAATAGGGGAAGTGCAAAGGATCAAGGCAATCCAGGAGGCTGGAGTTGATGGGAGCCATGACCAACCTGTTGAAGCATTTCACAATGGTGGAGGCCAGAGTCAGCAAGCAGTGGTCATTGAGACACACTGCATGATTTTTCTTTGGCACTGGGATGATGGTCATCTTCCTGAAGCAGGTAGGAACTTCAGATCATAGCAAAGACAAGTTAAAGATGTCTGCGAACACTCCCTCAGCTGGTTTGCACAGGGTCTGAGTGCACAGCCAGGGACTCTATGCAGGACAGGTGCATTCTATGGGTTCCCCTTAAGAAGGTTAATTTACCATCTGTGATGGTGACTGAAGGAACATGTTGCATCTGAGGCTGATGGGACAGGCGATATCATTTCACTGCCCTTTGGTTCAAAGCGATCGTAGAATTTGGAAAGGTCACCCCACTACTTCCTGCATCATTCACCTCCGTACTATGTCATCATTTACTCAAACACAAGTTAACAATTATTATAACCCTTTGTACGCTTTTCACACTACCCACATCTCAGTGCAAGTCATCTTGTTTGCCAGTCATGATGGAAGTACACTAGGGAGAGAGCTGCAATTGACTGAGAACTCCTCACAATACCCCTCATTATGACACCTTTTATTCTGTATAAAAAGGTAGAAGTCATGCCGAGATAACAAGATGTAGAGCTGGATGAACACAGCAGGCCAAGCAGCATCATAGGAGCAGGAATAATTGATGTTTCGGGCCTAGACCCTTCATGCTGATATGACTGAACCAGAGAGTTTAAGTGGAGTTGGCCAAGATGAAGACAGAATTCTCCCTAAGTAGTTTAATCCGTTTTCTGCTTCTCCCATAAAACTTGTCAAGACACCCAGGAATTTTAAAATTTCAATCAAGGTGCCCGCTATACCTGCAAAACAATCTTTTGTGATTCATGCACTCAGCCACCCAGCTCCTTCTGCATCTCATAGCTCTGCAGTTTCTCACCATTTGGATACATTGTTTTATTGATCCCGCAAAAATTGGCCATTTTTCCATTTTTCCACATTATTCTCCAATTGCTGGATCTCTGTTAGCTAACAACCTTTCTATATCCATTTGAAGCCTCCTTATTTCCTCTTCACGACTCACTTTCCTACCCATCTTTGTGTCATCATCAAATTTAGCAAACACTTTTCATTCCTCCATCTGACTTATTTAAATAAATTCTAAAATGTTGAGGTCCCAGCACTGATCCTTGTGGCATGCCATTTATTGCATTCTTGTCAACTAAAAAATGATTCCTTTACGCCTGTGCACTTTCTGCTTAACCAGCAATTCCTATCTGTGCCAATATGTTATTCCTGACACCATGAGATAATGTGAGAGTGACAGCCATGGACATCAGGGCCACATGTGACCAAAAGAAACCTAAGGGTGCAGGTGCATGGTTCCTTGGAAGTGGAGTCACAGGTAGACAGAGTGATGAAGGAGTTGGGATGTCATGTTGTGGCTGTACAAGACACTAGTGAGGCCGTTTTTGGAATATCATGTACAATTCTGGTTGTCCTTCTATAGGAAGGATGTTATTAAACTTGATTGGGTGCAGAAAAGATTTACAAGGGTGTCTCTGGGACTGGAGTGTTTGAGCTTTAGGGAGAGGCTGAATAGGTGGAGACTATTTTCCCTGGAGCATTGGAGGCTGAGGGGTGACCTTATAGACGCTTATAAAATCATGAGGGGCATGGATAGGGTAAATAGTCAAGGTCTTTTTCCTCAGTGGGAGTGTCCAAAACAAGAGGGCATAGATTTAAGGTGAGAAGGGAAAGGTTTAAAAAGGACCTGAGGGGTAACATTTTCGCACACAGGGTGCTACATGTATGGAACAAGCTGCGAGAGGAGGTGGTGGAGATGGGTACAAGTACAACATTTAAAAGGCATCTGGATGGGGATATGAATATGAAGGGCTTGGAGAGATATAGGCCAAATGCTGGCAAATAGGACTAGGTCAGATTAAGATGTCTGGTTGGCAATGATGAGTTAGACCGAAGGGTCTGTTTCTGTGCTGTATGACTCTGTATGACTCCACAACCTTCTGCCGCTCAGCCCATAATGGCAGAGGTCCTGAGTTCAGTCAAGTAACTCCCTGAAGACTCCAACTGCTGTTACAACAGGCTTGAGTTCCAATATGAAACAGACATCTATGCACAGCTTCATGCAGCACAATTTGCAACAGTCAGCTGAGATCCCTGGAAAATGGCTTCATCAATTTCACATGCCAGTTTCTAGTCTGTTTCAAAGCAGAAATGACAATGCAGCAAGAGCAACCCGGGCATGGCTGGATTTGGCACAAATGAGACTGCTGCCTTGCAGATTAAGGCTATACCCCACCAATCTTGAAAAGATTGCAGGGAAGGAGACTGGTTCATTCACCCACTAAAATGAAGCAACTCTGCAGTTGGAGGCAAAATGGAGAAATTAGGTTCCTCATCAAGCGTATTTTATACTTGATCTGAACACATTTAATGCTGTCACCAATTGCAAGAAATAGAAAATACTCCTTTCGCAGTAATTGCATTGTAAAGCTTAACGAGCACAAAATTTACGAAATAAAATGGAAAGCATTTCCTCAGCCACACTCCCAACTGTCCCATTGAATTAAACTCCAAGTATATATGGAACACATATGACATAACGCAGTGGGAAACCAGAATATTGCATGTACTGGCTACAAGTAAATATTCATCAAAATCTCACAATATTACCATTGAGACTCAAAAGCCTTTGAAATTTTAGTGATGACAGATTAAAAGCAATAAGAAAGGTACGTGCTGGATAGAAAGTTGAAAGTGGGTTAAAACATGATCCTTTCACCCTTGTGATCTGGGTTGAAGGCTGCCCAGGTATTGTAGAAGGTACTTTATGAGGAATTCATTGTGAAATTAATTTGGGAATCCAATCCTAGTCACCAAATTAAAAGAGCTTTGAGCATGAAATTGTCATTGAAATTCAACACCAATTGCCCTGAATCGCCAGTTTACTGTGACGTGCCTTAGCATGATTAAAAGCCATTCAGTCCATCCAGTTCACATAATCACTAGTTCCTATTAACTCATATAGATGTAAAAGTCCATGACAAAAGCAACAGAGGTTTTCCTAAACCTCTAGAAACCAATATTTATCCCTGAACTAGTATCAGTGAAATAAATTGTATGCTCATTGTCACATTGTTGATTGTGGGAGTTCACTGTTCGTAAACTGATTATTGCAATTGTAACTACAAAAGTACTTCATTGGCTGCAAGCACTTTCAGATATCCTTAAGGCATGAAAGGAACTGCATAATTGTGAGATCTTTCTTTCCAAACACAGAAACTACCTGAACCTCCTCCTGTTCCACGACAAAACCCATATCCTTCCACTTGCTCGTTGCGTCAGAATCTGTGCCCTTGTTTTTCCTGAAGTCTTCAACTATATTTAAATAGCAGTCATCAGTTTATTTCATAAATTAGTAACTTCAGCTGAGAAATAGTACTTAAGTTCCTCAGTTTGGAAATACATAATTTACAAATTTATCTCACACTCTCCTCTTTCCATTGTCCACTATTTTAAGTTAAAACCAAATTCCATACTAACTGCACTGTCTTGAATCCTTTCCAAAGTGTGTATGCGCTCACTGATCATAAGGTTACAAGTCAGTAAGTTGTTATCAGTAGTACAATGAGAGTACTGAGAGCTGGAAGGATGGTGATCACATACAAGGGAATGAAATGGTATTATTCATTGAAGATTAAGATGAGGTTCGCTGACTGTGTATTGTGGTTTGAAGATATTGAAGTCAACTATTGCAACAGCTAAAAATGCGTGCATGTCCGTGGACGCAGCAAAAATATTCCATTTGAAGAGCAACAGTTTTGGAAATAAACCAGCAGAAACGGATTGTGTTTTAATTGAGAATCCACCTCAATAGGTTAAGGCCCATAACGCAGGGTACCAGCAAAGTTGAAAAAAGGAAGGATTTGCGTTTAAATAGTACCTGTCATGACGTCAGAATGTATTGAATCACTTTGCAGTCAGTGAAGTATGTATGGTTTGAAGTTGTAATGTGAAATAATTGGTCAGTACAATTGGGTTTTCAAAATGAGTACAGGTTGAGGTCCTGGAAAACAAACTGCAGGAAATTAATATAGTTGCCAACATATACAGTGGTTGAATGCGTCAGATTTTCCCTTGCACATGTAAATGAAGACACGACTGAAAGGTGCTAAAATACTGATTGTAAGATCGGTGTAACATTTATGTCAGAAATGGCCACAGAAACGATCAAAAATTAAATCTACATAAGGATACAATGATTCACTGGCTATTTAATAAATTATTCATGTTGCAGTTATCGATTATTAATGGTATATTCACATTTTTCTCTCTCTCTTTTTGGACATTTCCCATCATTTTCTGGACAGTACATGACATTTCACAAGTTCATGCCAGTACTGTCACACGCTTGACTGCAATTCCACAAGATTGCACTCCACACATCATCAGCTCAGTTGAAATGTTGAGGGATTGTCATCTGTTGCTTTGAGATAGTCCAATAAGACAGGTAAATGTCAGCACTAAGGTGCAATCACATTTATGATGGATGGCTTAACCCCTTCCACCAAAAACTACCCAGGATTTATAGACCATCTCTTAGAATGTAATACCAGAGTGCAGGACCCCCTGTTGCTGCACCATATTGGAATGTGCACCTGATGATTGTTTTGCATCTCAGGCTTTATGAGATGAGCAGATTGCCCATCAAAAAATGCAAAAACCTCATTGAAAGTCAATAACTACAGACACCAAGATATGTGCTACAAATGTATAATTGTGAATAAAACTTTTCCAATGATTTTATCACAACAGGTGAACACTGACCTTGTATGGCAATGTCTACAGTACTAATACACACCAGTGCACATCAGCAGTAGATTAGGTAGTTAATATGTGCATGTGATAGAGGCTTCAATCCACAGGTCAGAAGTAAGTAGTTGTATCCGGTTGGTAGCATCCTCCGCTCTCAAGTCTGAAGCCTTATGGATTTAAAGTTCATATTCTGAGAATTAAGCACAAAACCTACATGAACTTCTCAGTTCAGAACTGAGAGGAAGCTGCATTGTTCAAGCTGTTACCTTCTTGGTAAGACATGAGGTCCCATCTGCCCTTTCAGATGGACATACAAGATCCCATGATGGGGTACCATTAAATTTGGCTTGTATTCTCTTGAATAAAGATAGATTTAACTGAAACTATTTCCTCTGGTGGGAGAATCAAGAAGGCAAAATCTTAAAGTCAGAAATACATTGTTTGGGGCTGACATCATGAAGCACAACTTTGCATTGTGGAAATCTGGAACATTCCTCCAAGGGCAGTTTGACAAGCTGAGATTTAGAGTCTTTTGTTAGGCAAGGACATGAAACCAAGGAGGGTAGATTGAGCTCAGATACAGATCAGACATGATCCAATTAAATGACAAAGCAGGTTTAAGAGTTGAGTGGCCTTTTGTAGTTATAGAATCCTTACAGTGTGGAAACAGGCCATTCGGTCCAACAAGTCCACAGCGTCCCTCTGAAGAGCTTCGGATCCAGACCAATTCCCCTACCCCTGCATTTTCTTGTGTCTAACCCACCTAACCTAAACATCCCTGGGCACTATGGGCAATTTAGTACAGCCAATCCACCTCACCTGCACATCTTTGGACTGTGGAAGGAAACCAGAGCACCCGGAGGAAACCCATGCAGACACGGGGAGAATGT